>JAUIMM010000422.1:3080000-3582500 GCA_031769625.1 Taudactylus pleione
TGTATTTCTTTGCAGGAAACTTCCAGTAAGGTTGTGGGGCAAATTGTGAAGTAAAGCTGAAGTGTAAAATTGTGGGTGGGTGCCGGTCATTCATGGATGGAATAGGTCACCTTTCCACACACACTGTGCCTCAGAAGAGGCCATGATGTTGCTAATTAATCCTAGGCACTTCTATAGAGCCAGTGAGACAGAAGCTTGGAGCGGTTGCTAGGAAGACACTCAGGCACATTTGCAAGTGTTGAGAAGAAGTTTTTATAGAGTTGTGACAAAGCGATGCAGCAGATGCTGTATACACACAGTCTATGGGATGGACCTGCCAGCAGCTGCATTCTGCTTCTCATTCATACACTGGGATCCTGAGCGTGGGGCCTCTCTGTCACAACAGATTCCAACACGTCATCATCCTCACAACAGCGAGCAGCATTCCCACAGCAGGCAGTGTATTGCCCTGTACAGCAGAGGAATTCATTTTCCATCACACACAAGAGGCTTTATCCAGCTGTACGCGAGCTTAACGTCAGATAGGGAGGAATGTAAGCCCAGCAATGCAGACAATGCAATAACAACCAGATTTATTCAAATCAGAGCTCCCTTTTTAATTTAGGCTGGGGAAGACACACATGTAATGTGTGGATGCTTTTATTTTTAATGTAGATAAAGGCAATTGCACTTGAAGAGTATAAAGCCAAGCAGCCAGAGAAAATCCTCTTTGCGGACTGTTCCATGGACAGCAACATGGTCCTAGAAAGTTAGCAAAACCCGTTTCTTGTCTATGATCAATAATCACATCAGAGTATCGTAAAACAGTACAGACATAATTAAATTGTGACCTCTGCCCGTTTATTTATCCATACTAGTGCGAGATGTGGCCAGAGAACACCACAAGGAGAATCACAGAGCATAGTGCTTGCTTTCCAAATGGTAATAAATGGATAAAATCATTTGTATGAAGAAATGCCATAGTCTAGGACAAAAATCATTTAATGAAGTTCTTACACACATCTACCGTCACTTTCTAATGCAGACGTCTAGAACACATAAAACAAAACGCATATTCTGCAGGATTATGTACTGCATGCTAACTAAACAAGTAAAGGTCTCATTAACTGCCGATTTCCATTCAGTGTTCTCCCCAGAAAATGTTTCCAGCCAGGTGGCATCAAGAAGTAGCCGGATGGGGACCTTCATAATATGTTTTAAACCTTGACCTTATAATGATTTAAGCTTGCAATAACATTTTATATATTAATTCTCCTCTTCTTATTAGAGGCCCAGTTGTCTGATTATAAAAAAGCTGCAAAGTCTGTAGGATCTGGTCCCTTTTTATACAGCTCCCAGATAATGTCCCCACTTGCAAGCTCCCAAAGTGCCGGGTGGTAGGCTGTTTCTTGCCGGGTGGTGCACCCGCAAAAAACAGCCTTGGGAGAACACTGCCATCGTTTAATTACACTTCATGAAGACAGTCATGGTGAGCTTATTATGTGTGGACTGTTTCTGTGGGATCTGGTCAATATCCCGACGCTCATGATGCCGGCCCTTAGAATCCCAACACCTGTCAGGATCCCGACGCCAGCATCCCAAAAAGGTAAGTAGCGGGGTTAGGGGGGAGGGTTAGGTTTAGGCTGTGGGGTGGGAGGGTTAGGGATAGGGGGAGGGTGAGATACTGACCGAGAGGTAGGTATCTGTATCCTAACCCTGTCGGGATGACAGTGTCAGGATTTTGACCGCCGGGATCCCATACCCAACCCTGTTTGTATAATACTTAATTATTTGTCCAAATGCACTGCGATAGCCTGCTGGAACACAATTCTCTTAATTTCAGAGGTCGGAAGTCCGGTCATGAAGAAACGAGGAGGAGGATGGATCTTGAATCTATACAGTAACCTTGTGAAACCCAGGCATCGGAACAAATTTGAAGCCACATTTCCTTGAACAGAGAAAGACGAGCTCCCATCATGGAAACCCCCAGGTGGGCTGGTA
Source organism: Taudactylus pleione (assembly GCA_031769625.1). Classification (NCBI taxonomy): domain Eukaryota; kingdom Metazoa; phylum Chordata; class Amphibia; order Anura; family Myobatrachidae; genus Taudactylus; species Taudactylus pleione. The sequence continues at coordinate 3,081,981 of JAUIMM010000422.1, forward strand.
GCCAGTCATGCCACTAGTTTGTCGGCAGGTTTAAGTGTCCTGATGGCGAGGGGGGGCAGCTGCACTTCCTCTACCTCTTGTTCCTTGTGAAGCCGCAGAGGAGCCTCTTGCACGGACTCGGAACTTTGTGGGAACCCGAAAGAAATTCCCAGAATAAAACCTTCGTGGTAATGGGGTCAAAGTGGAAGAGGACAGCAGAAAGGTGGATTTGCCTATCCAACTCGGGTCCAAAAAGAATATCCCTGTGAAAGGTAAAGCCTCCACCGCCCTCTTAGATTCGGCATCAGCTTGCCAGGAGTGAAGCCAGAGAGCACTGCGAGCCGCTACTGCTGAATCTGAAATACGGGAACTAAGTAAGCCTACATCCCTGAAAGTCTCAGCAGGACAGATGGCAGATTCTCTAATATGCTCCGCTAAAGTAAGGAGTTCTGATCTAGATGTTCCTGAATGCAAACCTCTTGCAACTCTTCAGCCCACTGTTCAATAGTCTTATTGACCCAAGAACATACCAAGGCTGGACGAAGGAGGACTATATGGATTTTAAAGTGGTTTCCAACTTGCGGTCAGCAAACTCTTTCAATGAAATGACTCCCGGAACTGGAAGGGTAGTTTTCTTGGAGAGACGGGATAAAGATGAGCCCACCGGAGGAGGAGATTCCCACTGAGTCGTATTGTCTATAGGAAAGGATTGGATGATGGCAAACGCTTAGAAATCTGGAACTTCTTGCCCAGATGTTTCCACGCCACTGCCATCTGATCAAGTTCCTTTGAAATGGGGAATGTGATAGCTGATCTTTGTTGCTTAGCGAAAAGGGATGTCTGAGCCACCTCATCCGAGACCAAATACCAGGCGTACTGCTAAAATCATGGCGTCTAGCCCCTGAGGACCCTCCAACTCCCAAGGGTCGTCCTCCTGAAGAATCTCCTCCTCTAAATCCAGAAGATCTCACTCATCTACTAAAGACATCCGTCTGCAAAATCGCCGATACAGCTCTCTTTCTGGCTGGTAGGAGTGTAGGTGCCACCTGGACCTGAGAACCAGGACCCACCCTCTGAACTAAAAACTTTCCGTAGAACATGCTAGGGCCTAAGCCTAGGCCGGCTCAGCTATTTCTCTAAAACCTCGCTTTCTTTGGGGTACTCTGCTAGCTCCGCAGAGATCCAACATGACCCCAGCGAGGTGGCCCAAGGAGGGGAGGAATCCTGGACCTGGGTAGTCCTCCCGGAAGAAGGAACCCCTGGATCGCATGAGACACATAATAAATTGCCATCTGAGCGAGCCTGTGTGAACTTAGAATTATACTGTTTACAGGTGAACAGCTTTTGTGATGCCTTAGACCCCTTCCTGTCATACTGGCAGTGCCAGCTATCAATATTCCACTTATACTCAGACACCACCAACTCCCTCAAAGGCACTTTTCTAAAAACTGAAGAGGTGAAGGGCATGGAGGGGGAGGCGCCAGTCACACTTCTAAAATCTTTAAGTGCTGGCTCCACTTTGCACCTGTCTATACCCCACAGTCTTGACTCCAGTGTCCCCTGTAGATGAAGGAGAAAAAAAAGTTCTAAATTGTATGAAACTACAAAGCAAAATGGGATTATGTAGAATCTTATCAGGCCTGTAATTCAGTAGCAGTCCTCTCTGCAGTCACAATAGCCATCTATTACAAGAAAAGGGTGGGCAGCAGAAACAGTTTACTCCCTACATTCACAATGTATATGGCAGGAAGACCACCCATAAACCTTCAATGCATTACTCCCATATTAGACACGGATTCCGCATAACCATAATAAACAGGTTCTTACTTTCATCCTTGATCCCGGATTTCCCATACCCCGTGCTCAAGCTGCTCCATTCCCAGGCTGTTGTATGTATGTAACTGATTTCTCAAAAAAAAAAAAAAAAAAAAAAGGACAAAAACAAATGAGTTCAATCACTTTATGGATGTCCTGCTGTAACAGTGTCCCTGTCACTTACACAGAGTGGAGGCAGTCATTACTGGGGCGGCAGACTGCCATAACAGACCCATCATGAGAATGCTGAGTGAGTTAGTGCAACAATGCCACACACTCAGATGGCAACGGTCACCCCATGGTTCCATAGCTCGTCACTTACACAACTGCTTCCCTAAAGCAGCAGCTGTCTTTGCGTCTTACAAACCCCTCAGTTTCTTCCAACAGCAGCAGATGCTTCCACTGGTCTCAGAAACAGGCAAACATTTTCTTTGGCCTACAGCACATCAATCTGGACAGTTAATCACAGAAGATCAGTGATGATATTCACTTCATTTCTTGCATATTTGTAGTATTAGGCCAATTGCACTACTGGAGAAATGCCACAGTAATACAGGTATCAGGAAATACAGATTTTATGAATCCTAATTCTTTCAAGACACGCTGTCAAGAGATCCTCTCTTCCTCAAGTGAAACTGTACTAAAACCATTTAATCATGTAAAATGGAAACTACCAATAACAAAAAAAAAAGAAAGTAAAATTAAAAATAGATTTCCTAAACCCCAGATCCTTGGTAACCACCAACCAAAAGAGAAAAAGTAGGAAACTTAAAGATTATGAAGTCACAAGGGGACAAAACTATACAGGGATCCACGTTGTAAACTCTGAATCAATATAAGCAGCAAGAGTGGTACAAGGACCTTACCCACTAACGTCAAAATGTCTGGGAAATCATCTACAATGTGACAAAAGCCAATCTCCAGTCCTCAAACCGCATAACAGAGTTTAATATTGTAAAATATTCTAGCATCTAGATAATGAACATGATTGCAGGGGCAAAAGAATCCAGTGAACACTTTTTTTTTTTTAGTTCTTATATTGATGTACACCACCACATGTAGTAGTGTGAACTGGAAACATCTGATGAAAGCCATGGAGATGAGCAAAGTATGGGAAATATTTGAGCCTTGGACACAAACAAATGGCTTGTTTTATTAATGAAACAAAAGGTGTATTCTGCAGTGAAAACACATGTGATATGCCTCGTTCTCAACACTGAGCAACAAGATGATAAAAGTTGGTCTTCACATACAGATGTGTCCACATACATCTAGCCTCCGTGCGCTAATGTGAATAGATAGCACAAGCAGCTTCTGTTGATTAGACAGATATGCAGCATGCCTATGTTCTGTGTGCGTCTGCGGGTGTATCTGCATGTGAAACACCACGTTCCAGTTGCTGACACTAACGTAGCATTTAGCGTGCAGATACACCCGCAGTCGCTCACAGAGCATAGGCATGCTGCATATCATTTTAATCAACAGAAGTTGTTTGTGCTAACTATTCGCATCACTTTGCGACTAAGATGCATTTGAAGGTCAACAGTTTCCCGAAAAGAAGTTCTGTGCTACAGAGTCACACGGAGCTGCCGCGTTGTGTAGCGATACATGTAGCGCATGGAGGATAGCTGTATGTGGACACATCTGTATGTGAAGACCATCTTTTTTATCATCTTGTTGCTCAGTGTTGAGAATGAGGCATTTCACATGCTTTGCAAAGAAGACGCATTTGAAGGTCAAAAGTTGCACCACGGCATGACAGGACTAGAAGGGCTGTTTAACGTGCAAAGAGGCTAGATGTATGAGGACACACCTGTAAACACAGTGGAGACACCAAGTTTGTGGGATGAGGCGACATTCAGCTTATCAATTCACTAGGAACATTGCCGAAGCATGAGGCTATATGTGCCTCGTGTCCTAATAACATAATTATTCATGGTGACCTGCTATGCGGCTAAAACAAATACCTATGGTGGCCTGCGTATGGAAAGGGACGACTCCCAATCATAAGATCCTGGGTGGAGGCGGCATAGGAGCCAAATCGTTACTTTTCACAGGTAAAATCTGAAACATTTAATCTTTCTGCTTCAATGTTTCTCAATAATAAAGCAGATGTGCTGCTCAGTGTGCAATGAGGCCTGATGGGTGGAACGCCCTGCGTACGCTTTCCTTAACCAACACTAGTTTCACATACTCCCTCCTATTTCATCTGGTTAGATAATAAAATGCTATTAATTTACAATGTAGATCACTTACAATTAATTATAATTTTTTTAACATTACGTTACTATATTAATTTGTAGGCTATACTGGCAGGTTTTAAGGCTCCTATCTCACTAACATTTGTGGACAGATACTCAGCTTTTATGCAGTATTTCCCACTGGTTGCTAACAACAAACAAGGGGCCTGATTCAGACCCACTCGCGAGCGGCTGTCCGCTCGCAAGTGGGTCGATGGTCTGCACTGAGCATGCGCACGACGGAGGGAGCTCCGTCGTGCGCATGCGCCAGACACGACGAGCGAAGGACTTTCCTTCGCTCGTTGTGTCCGATCAAAGGGGGCGTGCTGTCAATGTTGATTGACAGCACGCCCCCTTTGGTGGGCGTGCCTCCCTGACGGGGGCGTTCCCACGGGAACGCCTCCCGTCAGAAGCCGGCCCACTGACATCACTAGTGATGTCAGTGGGAGTGATTTTGGCTCTGATAGAGCCAAAATCACTCCGGAGCTTGCGGTTGAAAACCTCAACCGCAGGCTCCGGCTCGCAATTTCGATGGTCGCGATGGTCACGACCATCGCGGCCATCAAAATGCACGCTCGTATAGCCTGTGGGTGGTGACCCACAGCTATACGAGCGTCCAGGAGGACGCTCCATGAAAATGGAGCCCGGCCCTCATGCAGAGCGTGCGCTCTGCTCAGAGCGTACGGCTCTGAATGAGGGCCAAGGTTCTGAATGAGAAATTCATTATTTGGACCACCAAAATTATTAAGATATCCTTGTTCTATTAGACTTAAGGGGCCTATTAGCAGATCTCTCTGAAAGACAAAAGTTTTATCTTTTGAAAATTCCTGGGGCTGCTGTGACAGATATCTGTCATGTACATGACAGATTTTTATGAATGACGTACGATATTGCATGACATCATTCTGGGAGTGGATTTTTTTATGTTTCTATTAATTTTCAGAAAAAAAAAAAAATTGTTCGTCGTTTACCGCGACAGATATTTCTAATATCCGTCAGCGATAAAAGATAATTGACCAACATGTTGGAGAGACAAAAGGCCAAATATGTAAGCCGCGGGAGTGTGCATTTTTATTGTTCAGAGCCTATCCATTAGCAGATAAATTTAACGACTGAACGATAAATCGTTCATCGTTCAAATTTATCTGCTAATGGATAGGCCCCTTTATGCTCCTGAATTTTATATGAAGGAGAAAGAGACAGAAGATTTCATGGGCTCTCTTATAAGGCCTGCTAAATATAGTTCCCATCTAAAGTGACGGGCAATATTCAGAAGTTGTGCCACGGATACCCATTACTTATCGCGTCCAAATGCACTGGGATTAGCTGGGTAAAGCGGCTAAACCCATTCAAACTACTGGCCGTGCTACCCAAATGGCTGTTTGGATGGACAGATTTCTGCTCGCCACCCCAGGAGGGTGTTAGCAGAAATAGTAGGTGACCGCACCCATTGGCACATACAATTGAATATCGCCCGTCACTTTAGACGGGAGCTGCGGGCGCGAGTAAACAATTGAATTATCACTTCCCCTCAGTGTGTGAAATCAGATGTGAATGTTATAGAGCTACAGATGTGTCCACATACATCTTACTTCCTTGCGTGCTAAACAGCCCTTCAGAATGCAGACAGTTAGAATAACGACAGCGGCATCCCAACAGTCAGAATCCCGACATAGTTAGGTGAGTAACCCTAACAAACCTTTCCTGTAGCCTAACCCTTCCCCTACCGTAGTACTGACTGTCAGGATGTTAGCGGTCGGGATTCTGGAGCCGGCGTCCCAACATTCGGGATGCCAACTACATTCCCGGCAACAAAATAGTGTCACAGTCAGTGGGCATCTCAGTAGACTGAGTATCGGTCGCAGCATTAACAAAGACACTGATGCAGTTGCGGAAAAATACACACTGCTTGTTTACTGAAGCCATTTTTATTGTTAGCTTTCTTTTGGATGGGGGTTTTCATTAATTAGTGTCCACACTTGCCTGCATAAGTATCATTATCTAGGCTGGAGGCCTGGCTGGATGGTGCAGTTTTTCAAAAAGCAGTCTATTAAGTGCTAAACTGTAGCGTTAGACCTACGTTAAACCGAAGATAAACAGAAGGAGGATACTCTAAGTTCCATCAAACAACAAACCTCTGCGGTCTAAAGATTCAGGACTGTTACAACTGGACTCCCGACGCGGTCACGGCAAGAACTCAACACTTCTATTGCTATTAATAATGCTTGCCGCAAGATTCTCACATACATCTCAATGCATATCGTACTTGTGCCCATGTCAGTTTACCTCTTTCAACTTGGAAACACTGTCTTTTATCTTAGCTCTCTTGCCTAGCTTCGCATCCTCTATCTGCTTACAGTCCACGTTATTATTCACATTCAGCACACATTAGATCCCCACTTTTAATCCACTCAATAACAAACGTGTTCATCTGCATACATATTTACCATCACTGTTCTTTCACTTGCATTTCTACAAATCTCTTGCATTCATATTTAATTACATTTCCAATTTTCATCCCTCTAGTTTACTTATCAACACTATGACAACATTTTCTTCTGCTCCCTCCTTCAATCAGTCTCTACCTAATCCTCTGTTCTGCCCCCTGCTTCCACCTTTATCCTTTCCCCCTTCTCTTCCACCTCCTCCCCTTCTCCCCCCTCCTCTACCATTACTAAACTTTCATCCTGTTCTTCCCCCCTTGTCCTACTACTCCACCACTAATCCCTCCTCCTAAACTCCTCTCCCTGTCACTTTACCCCACTGCCACCCACATCTCTGTCCCTGCAGGTTCCCTTTCTAGCTGAGGTTCCTGCACCATCTCTAAAAACTCTATTCATATCGGTCCCCCAAATTAATTTAACCTCCACGTTACAGCAACCCTGATAATCTTATTCACATCTCCCCCACAAACACTCTATCCTGTGCCCTATGGAATGCCAGGTCAGTCTGTAATAAACTGGTTCCAATCCATGACCTTTTCATCTCCAACTCCCTACATCTCCTAGCCATTACTGAAATCTGGATGTCACCCTCTGACACCACTTCTCCTGCTGCTCTTTCCTGTGGGGACCTCACCTACTCCCACACCCCGGACCTGGGGGTCGCCATGGTGGTGGTCTTGGGGTCCTTCTATCCACCAGTTATTCCTACCAGCTTATACCCTCTGAACTATCCCATACATTCCCCACATTTGAGGTTCATGCTCTTCCAACCAGTAAACCTCAGAGCAGCTGTCATTTACCGTCACCCTGGCTCTCCCTCCAAATTTCTTGACAACTTCGCTGCCTGGCTCCCTCACTTTCTCTCCTCAGATCTTCCCTCCATTATCCTAGGTGATTTTAATATTCCTATTGACATTCCCACAAAATCCTCTGCCGCTAATGCACTGACATGGGGAATCACTATGGATAACCCCTCAAATAGCCTTGCTGAAGGTATTTGGGGTACATGAATGGTTTTAATAGGTGCTATTTAGCATCTCTGCACAAGTGGTGAAGAATAGCATTTAGCAGTGTTTTTTGTGAAAAATAAGTAGTCCCACCAAATTTGGGGCACATGAAAATGGCTGCAACCATGGTTTAAAGTAGCTAAAGTGCGGTTTTAAAAAATGTAAAAAAAAAACGAACCTTCAAACACCTGCAATCAAAAAAACACCTGGGGCATACTTGGGGGACCCCTTGAAGTCTATTTTGCTAGTTTTTAAGTTTGTCCCCCAACCTTGGTATTGTTCACCCCCAAAACGAAAGTACTTTTTTTGGGGTGTTCTAAAGTAATTTAAATTTTTTTTTTTTTTTTACACAGTTTACCTTTGGGGGGACTGTCCCAAGGCTGTGTTGCCGCAACTTTGCACCCCAAAATGCCAATTCTGCACTTTTTCTCGTCTGCTTTCATTGCCAAATCTTTTCTGCTGGTTACACGGCGCAGACTTTTCACACCGGTGTAAAGAATTTGCAAATGAATTGGGCGGAAAGTTTCCGCCTGGCGAAATTACGTCATTGGCGAAATTTTTCCACCAATCGTGGCTTTTTGCCTGCAATTGAATACGGTCCTAAGGCTGACTTCCTCCATTTCAAATGTATTCTCTCGGGTGCTGCCCTGTCCCTCTCCAAACAAACATATTTTAAGAACCTCATCTCCTCCCAGTCCTCACACCCCCGGTGTCTCTTTGCCACTTTCAACTCCTCCTCGGTCCTTCCCCTCCTCGTTCTCTGCCCTTGACTTTGCCACCTACTTTAAATGTAAATTTTACTTCATACGTGAGGACATCATATGCCATCAGACCCTCAGCACTCCTGACCCTCCTTTCCCTGACCACCCCTCCCCTTCTGTCTCACCAACTCTGACATCCTTCTCCCCTGTTTCTGGAGAGAAAGTCACGGCCCTCATCCGGTCCTCCCCTCCTTCCTCCGATCCCTTCCAGTCTCCTGTTACCTGTCTCCTTCTGCCTGTTCCCATCTGGCCCACCGCCCCAATCCCTCCCTATTATCTGGCACCGTCCTTTCTGCATTCAAACATGCCCTGGTCTCCCCCATTCTTAAAAAACCTACCCTTGATCCTAACATACTCTCCAACTACCGACTCCTCTCTCTCCTCCCTTTTGCTTCCAAACTCCATGAGCGTATTGTTTACAACCGCCTTACCACCTTTCTTTCCTCCAACTCCCTCCTTGACATTTCAATCTAGCTTCCGCTCTCTCCATTCCACTGAAACTGCCCTCACGAAAGTCAGCAATGACCTCCTTGCTGCCAAATCCAAGGGCCACTACTCTCTGCTCATTCTCCTTGACCTCTCTGCTGCATTTGACACTGTAGACCACCCTCTCCTCCTGCAAATCCTTCACTCTCTTGGTTTACATGGAACTGCCCTCTCCTGGCTGTCCTCCTACCTCTCTGATCATTCCTTCTCCGTCTCCTCTCATGACTCCTCTTCCCCCCAATTCCACTAACAGTAGGAGTTCCCCAAGGTTCTGTTCTTGGACTTCTCCTTTCCTCCCTATATACGTCCTCTGTAGGTGATCTCATAAGCTCTTTTGACCTCCAAAATCATCTCTATGCTGACGATACTCAAATTTACCTCTCCACCTCTGAGCTCTCCCACTCACTTCTTACCCGTATCTCCAACTGTCTCTCTGCTGTCTCTTCATGGATGTCCCAGCGCTTTCTTAAACTTAACATGTCTAAAACTGAGCTGATCATCATCCCATCCTCTTCCACTACCTCACTTCGCACAATTTTAGTATCTATTGATAGCACAACTATCTCCTCTAGCCTCAAAGTGCGCTTTCTTGGAGTTATCCTAGACTCCTCCCTCTCCATTAAACCACACATTCAGCACCTCTCGCAGTCCTGCTGTTTCCACCTAAAACATATCTCCAGGATTAGACCCTTCCTAACCCAGGATGCCACTAAAACACTCATCCACTCGCTGGTCATCTCCAGATTGGACTACTGCAACCTTCTCCTAGCTGGCCTCCCAGTCTCTCACCAATACAATCAGTCCTCAATGCTGCTGCCTGGCTCATCTTTCTCTCCAGCCGTTCTACATCTGCTTCCCCTCTCCTTCAAACCCTACACTGGCTCCCCTTCCCCTTCAGATGCCAATTCAAGGTTCTTACACTTGCTACAATGCGCTCACCAAATCCTCTCCCAAATACATTTCTGACCTTCTCTCCCTTCACACTCCCGTCCATCCACTTCGCTCAATAAATGCATGCCGCCTCTCTTGCCAAACGATTACTTCCTCCCACTCCCTCATCCAAGATCCCTCATATGCTCTTTATATTTTCTTCTACTCCTTACTCCCCCATAAGGGCACCTAACACTTGACTGCCAACTCCCTGCTGCCTATTGTGAGTGCTTTAATCGCTATTGCAGCAATGTATATAAATCGTGTCCTTGTCCTCAGTGGCGGGCTGGGCCGGGGGGGCAGGGTGCCATGTGCCCCCCGGGCCGCAGCGTCATTCGGGCCGTCTGTGTCTGTGTGACACAGCTGCACTGCGCTTGTAGCGCTGACCAGACGGAGTTCGGTCAGCGCTACACAGTTACAAACACACAGCAGCCGGCTCCGGCAGCTGTGTGTTTGTTTTGAGTGGAAGCCAATGAGTGTCAGACTCTCAGTGACTGCCGCTGAGCCCACTGCAGGAACCGCTCCATCTTCCGGCTCCTGCAGTGGGTAATGGGAGAGACGTCATGACGTCTCTCCCATAATGCAGAGTGGCCCGGCCCGGGAGGAACAGACGGAGGAGCAGATGGCGACGGCGGGCATTCAGGTAAGTGTTTTTTATTTATTACGGGTGTGTACTGTGGGAGGGGGGGGGAACCACTACAAGGGGGAGAACACTACTGGGGGCACTACAAGGGGGAGAGCACTACTGGGGACACAACAGGGGGGCTACTACTGGGGCATTACAAGGGGGAGAGCACTACTGGAGGTACTACAAGGGGGAGAGCACTACAAGGGGGGCTGCTACTGGGGGAACTACAAGAGGGGGAGACTACTACGGGGGGCACTACAGGGGGAGAGTACTACAGGGGGGTATTACTACTTGTAATACCCCCTTGCACAACAAGGGGGGACTACTACTGGGGGCACGACAAGGGGGGACTACTATTGGGGGCACTACAAAGGGGAGAGCACTATTGGGGGCACTACAAAGGGGAGAGCACTATTGGGGGCACTACAAGGGGGAGAGCACTATTGGGGGCACTACAAGGGGGGGACTACTACTGGGGGCACTATATAAGGGGCTTACTACTAGGGGAACAAGGGGCACTACACAGGGGGGACCACTACTGGGGACACTATATAAGAAGCTTACTACTGGGGGCACAAGGGGCATTGCACAGGGGGGACCACTACTGGGGGCACTGTATAAGGGGCACTGTATAGGAGGATCAAAACTGGTAGCCTGTATAAGGGGGTCCTCTCATGGGGCACTGCATATGGGCACCACTACAGGGGGCTGCCCCATATCTTTATTTGTACTTTACATTAATTCCATATGGACCCGCCTCCTCCCTGGAACACTTGAGGGGGGGGGTGCCTAAGCACGCACGTTCTCCGGGCACCCTGGCTACATGCTACTCCTCTGCCAGGGCCACCTGCATGTATTTGCCCCCCAGGCTAAAAGTTGCCAGCCAGCTCCTGCTTGTCCTGCACTGTAATGTACTGTAAGTTACTTGTTTCTTGTTCACTTATTAGTTTTATGTACTATGTAAGGCGCTGCGGAACACTTGTGGCACCATACAAAGGATGATATTATTATTATTATTATTATTATTATTAATAATAATAATGAGAAGGACACTTTTTTAACTGCAGATTATGTTCATAAGCAAGGGACTGGTGACCTCACCGGGTGCGTAACTCACTGATGTCAATAGGTCTAGTGAATTAATAAACAACATTCTTGTGACTAATGGCTTAGCACACACAATGGCTTCCTTTGGTGCATGTGGGCGACAAGTGCACTTTAGAGGAATAAATGCATTTGTGCATTGAAAATTGAATGCATTATAATGGAAAAGAAGAGTTCATTAAAAATCTATAGTTCTCTGGCTAAAAGCAGGCTTTGTTACTTGGTAACTTTAATTAGGTTAATAAAATGCACCAGGTCCAAGAAATGGATATTGTGGCAGTTCTACAATTTGTCAGAGAACTAAGTTAGCCAGCTGTTTTAATGCTGCCAACCCCCTCTGTGTTGTTTAGAGTGGCCCCCATCACTGAGATTTACATGGTTGACTTAGCATTTACAGAGGAACCTTTTTCCCTAGCTATTAACTGCTCAATCCTCAGAAGATAGCAGACGAGATATGGAATACTATGCTGCTGGATAAACAGATGAAATCTGAGGAGGTAGTGACAAGACACTGACATCAGACCCTGAAAGTAAAATATTACATAAGTGTTTATCTAATCGGAGTTCTTAGAATTGGATCCTAGGGATGTACCATTTTAGGACTGTATAGGAAAAGTCTGTAAACATTACATGTGTTTTTCATAACTTCAGGACTTAGGGGTGGGCAATAAGTGGCCACACAGCTGTTTTAAAACGATACATCCCAGCATGCCCTGCCGCAGTTTCATGCTATAACTGTTGCAAGGCATGTTGGGATGTGTAGTTAAACAATTGTTGGGCCGCTTATTGTGCTTTATCTAATCTAAAATCAATTAGTACCTGGGCTTAAGCGTCTAGTAACTAAAACAATACAATATGCTTTGATACAACAAAATATAGCTTTATTCTTAGTTTGTACACTCTATATAACTGATAAAGAATGAGGTAGAAAATCTGAAAAATCTATAGGATCAGTAGTACAATGTATACTATATGAATAGAACTAAAAGTGCCTAATACCGGTATACATAACAAACGTACATATCAAAACATGTAACAAATAAAAAACTGGTGATCTTTTTATATAACAGTTCCCCTAAAAAACTTCCAATGGTAAAATATGAGATATGGTAAGAACTTACCCTTGTTATCTCTATTTCTACGAAGTCCATAGGGTTCCCCAGGATACCTTGGGGTATAGGTGTGACGTCAGTCGCTGGGCACCATAGAGTTAAGCTTTTCAGCCTCCCAGGATGCACTAGGGTCCCCTCCTATACCCCGCCCCGGAGCCAAGGCACCTCAGTTAGTTATCAAGCCATAGGCCGGAGGAGGAGAAGGAAGAGAGAGAAAAAAGATCTGGACACATACAAGAATCACATTCTCACCAGAGGGAGACGGAAAACCGGTGACCAGAGCAAAGCCCATCTGCAGCACAGGTGCGACAGGGCGGGAGTCCTGTGGAACCCTATGGACTTCGTAGAAATAAAGATAACAAGGGTAAGTTCTTACCATATCTCATATTTTCTACTTCAGGGTCCATAGGGTATCCACAGGATACCTTGGGGATGTCCCAAAGCAGTATCCTTTAAGGGTGGGGACGCTCCTGTGCAGAAAGGAGAATCCGCCGCCCGAAGGAAGCATCCTGAGAGGCGAAGGTGTCAAACCTGTAATACCTCACGAAGGTATGGACAGAGGACCACGTAGCAGCCTTGCAGATCTGAACTGCCGAGGCACCACGTCGAGCTGCCCACGACGGACCCACAGACCTAGTGGAATGAGCCTTCAGAGAAGGAGGGACCGGTAGGCCTTCATGAAGATAAGCTTCAGAAATAGCCATACGGATCCAGGCTGCCAAAGTTTGCTTTGAAGCAGGCCAACCCTTTTTACGGAAGCCATAGAGGACAAACAAAGCGTCCGACTTCCTAAACGAAGAAGTGCGGTCAACATAAGTCCTTAAGGCCCGCACAACATCCAAAGAGGCCTCACCCACGGAAAGACCCGGTAAGTTAAAGGCCGGAACAACTATTTCCTCGTTAACATGAAACTGGGAAACAACTTTGGGAAGAAACTCGGGCCGAATGCGGAGCACTGCCCTGTTCCCATAAAAAACCAAGGAAGGGGGTCTACAAGAAAGAGCCCCTAACTCAGAAACACGTCTGGCCGAAGCAATGGCCAGAAGGAAAACAGTCTTAGCTGTTAGCCATTTAAGATCCACTGAGCCCAGTGGTTCAAACGGCGGTCCTTGGAGAGCCCTCAGGACCACAGCCAAATCCCAAGGCGCCACAGGTGGAACAAAGGGCGGCTGAATGCAGAGAACACCCTGCATAAAGGTGCGCACATCCGGGATTGTAGCAATCCTACGGTGAAACCAGACAGATAGGGCCGAAACCTGTACCTTCAAAGAAGCAAGGCGAAGCCCATGATCTAGTCCCGCTTGCAGGAAGGCGAGAATCCGAGACAGACGAAACTCCCGCGGTGCATAACCTCTCGGTCGACACCACTGGAAGAACGTATGCCACACGCGATGGTATATCCTCGCGGAAGACGGTTTCCGAGCTCGTAACATGGTACGCACCACAGAGCTGGAAAACCCCCGGACCTCAGCATGGCCGTCTCAACAGCCACGCCGTCAAAGACAGCCGCATCAGGTCCGGGTGAAGGCAAGGACCCTGAGACAGAAGGTCCGGTCGTAGCGGCAACCGCAGAGGACTGTCCACGGACAGACCATGAAGGTCTGAGAACCAGTGCCGTCTGGGCCACGCGGGAGCTATCAACAGGAGCGTCCCTCCTTCCTGTTTGAATTTCCGGATTACCCGTGGAAGAAGGGAGACCGGAGGGAAGAGGTATGCGAACCGGAACGTCCACCGGACGGACAGAGCATCCACCAGACACGCCCCTTCGTCTCTTGTGCGAGACCCGTACACCGGCAACTTGTTGTTGTGCCGGGACGCCATGAGGTCGATTTCTGGAAGACCCCACCTGTCCACCAGTAGTTGAAAAACGTCCAGGTGCAGGGACCATTCCCCCGGATGAACGTCCTGGCGACTTAGAAAGTCCGCCTCCCAATTTAGCACTCCCGGGATGAAGACCGCAGATATGGCCGGAAGATTGCGCTCCGCCCAAACCAGGATCCGAGAGACCTCTACGAGATCCGCCCGACTGCGAGTTCCTCCACGGTGGTAGCGTTGTCCGACTGGACCTGCACCGGGCGACCCTGGAGAAACCGCTGTGCCTGCTGGAGAGCATTGAAGACCGCACGGAGTTCCAAGATATTTATTGGAAGCTCCGCTTCTGTCGGCGTCCACCTGCCCTGGAACAAGTGTGGACCCGAAACTGCTCCCCAGCCCCGAAGAATGGCGTCCGTTGTCAACAGGACCCAATTTGGAACCCAGAACGGACGTCCCTTGTTGAGGTGGATCGTCTGTAACCACCACGCAAGGGACAGGCGAACCTCCTTGGTGAGCACAATCGTCTGGTACTTCAGAGACTGAGGCAGCCCGTTCCACTTGGACAGGATCAGGTGCTGCAGAGGTCTGGAGTGAAACTGGGCGTATTCCACCATGTCGAACACCGACACCATGGAGCCCAGTAACCTCATCGCTGAGTGTAAGGACACCCGGCGGCTGTGCAGGTAACTGCGCACCCTTGACTGTAAAGCAGAGATCTTGTCCTCCGTCACGAAGATCCTTTGCTGTCCCGAGTCCAATAAGGCTCCAAGATGCAGAATCCTCCGAGACGGGATTAGAGTGGACTTCTGCCAGTTGATTAGCCAGCCGTGCCGTTGCAGCAGTGCAATGGTCAGGTCCAAGTGGCGTAACAGGAGCTCTGGAGATCCTGCCACCAATAACAGGTCGTCCAAATACGGCAACATGCGGACTCCCTGCAGCCGCAGAGAAGCCGCCATGACCGCCATCACCTTGGTGAAAACACGTGGTGCTGTTGCCAGGCCAAAAGGTAACGCCCGAAAGTGGTCGCTGCGGATTGCAAACCTGAGGAACTGTTGATGGCGCAAAAGAATAGGGACATGCAGGTAAGCGTCCTGTATGTCCAATGACACCATGTAGTCCCCAAGTTCCAGCGCCAGAATGATGGACCGTAGGGTCTCCATCCGAAACTTCGGGACCCGCAAAGACTTGTTGAGTGCTTTGAGGTTGAGAATCGGACGATATGACCCATTGGGTTTCTGTACCAAAAATAGATTTGAATAGAAACCCTGGCCCCTCTGGGAGAATGGAACAGGCACTATAACTCCAGCCTGGAGCATAGTGTGCAATACCTTCCGCAGCTCCGTAGCCTTGTTCCGGTCTGATGGTAGACCCGTGGTGAAGAAGCGAGCCGGGGGTCTGTGCCGGAAGGAGAGGGCGTATCCGTGGGAAACCACCTCCAGAACCCAAGTGTCTGTCGTAGTGGTCGACCAACACTGGGCGAACTGTAGCAGGCGGCCTCCCACCCTGGGATCCCCCAAAGGGAGGCCCGGACCGTCAGGCCGCAGCCTTGTCATCTGGCTTGGGGGCCGGACGTCTGGTACTCCATGCCTGCTTCCGGGGCTTGACCGATTTCTTAGGGCCAGCCTGTCGAGGAAACGACTGTGGTTTGGGCCTGCCCTGGGCCCTAGATGACCGAAAGGACGATGGTCCCGAACCAGAAGGAGCAGCGGCCGACGGGAGACAAGCAGATTTGGCTGCCGCCAGCGTGGCCACAATCTTATCCAGATCCGGACCGAAGAGAACTTCTCCGGTAAACGGCAACGCTTCCAGACCTTTCTTGGAATCTGCGTCCGCCTTCCAGGATCGCAGCCACAAGGTGCGACGAGCAGCTACCGCTGCTGAAGAAATTCTAGACACCAGAGTACTAATGTCTAGAGCCGCCTCGTTGATGTAGGTGGCCGAATCACGGAGATTGACAATCAACTCCGCCTGTTCGGCCGGACAGTCGGATTCAAAAGAAGCCTCTAATGAATCCGCCCAGCGCTCCATCGCTCTGGCAACCCAGCAAATGGCCATAGCCGGCCGTGCTGCCCCCCCTGCAAGGGAATAAGCGGGCTTCAGGCAGATTTCTACCTTGCGGTCCGTAGCATCCTTAAGGGAGGACATGGATGGCATCGGCAATGTGGCACTATGGACAAGACGGGTCACGTGAGAATCCACCTGTGGAGGGGATTCCCACTTCGCAAAATAATTATCCGCGAACGGATAAGCCACCGCCAGGCGTTTCTGCGGCTGGTATCTTTTGCCAGGTTGTTTCCACGCCTCCTCTAAATGGTCCACCAACTGACCCGAAAGAGGAAAGACTGTGGCATCGCCCTTCACATCTTTGAAAAAGGCATACTTAGATTTAGCCGCTGGGGGAACTTCGTCCTCAATCACCAAGGCTGTGCGGACCGCCCGAATAAGTCCAGGAATATATACTTTGGACTTAGCATCAGCGTCCTTAGTATGGAGAGGTTCCTGATCGTAAGGATCCAGAATCTCCCCATCATCAGACGTCCCTTCGTCATCCTCATAAGGAGCGGACAGAGACGCCACCGGCCTTTTATGAGGCCGCATCACAGACTCCCCTTGCAACACATCCGACAAGTGCTGTACAGAACTGGTCAGGGAGTTAACCCACGCTGGCTCCTGAGAACCCGGGAGCGGGGAAATAGGGAGACTGTGGGGTACCACCAATTGTCGTGGGAACCCCTGCATGGGTGATGACACCACAGACTGCTGGGACAAACCCATCGGAGTAAACGCGGGCTGCGGAGCTAACTGGCCCACTAAAGCTGTTAACGCCTGAGCGAAACAAGCCCAGGGCGGCTCCTGTACCGGTGCTGTAACCGTAATAGGCCGCGCCATGGACAAACACTGCCGGCAAAGGCCCTCCGCGCTACCCTCCCCCTCCGCTAACGGTACTTTGCACGTGGTACACTGTAGCCGGAGGGGAAAATCACTTTCAGACATGATGGCACCACGTATGTGACCTCTCTCACCAATTAAGTATTAAATAGGCGAGAGACCACCCTGCAGCACCGCACCGCAAGGGCTTTAGCAGAAAGAACAGGGACAGTAATAAAGCTGACAGTTTAGAGAAGAAAAGTTACAGGCAGCGCTAGCACAGTCACATACAATGCAGAGAAATAACAATTCCTGCACTAACAGCGCTGATCACTCAACTACACAGACACAGGGCCTGGTAGGACACAGTGCTGCATACACAGCCCTGAGCCACAGCGGAGGAGAGGTATGCGGGGGGACCCAGACCACGATGCTTCCGTCCAGCGCTTCCAGCAGCGTTCACCATGCGTTCTGGAGAAGATGGCCGCCGAGGAGCAGAGAGGAGGCTGGCCTGGGGGAGGAGCGCTGCCACAGGACCAGTCAGCAGCATGCAGAGAGGGCTGTGTGCAGCGGGGGAGGCGCCGGCTGTGAGACAGGGAAGGCGCGCTCCCCTGGCATGCATTTAACCCCTGGGACGCCGCAGCGCTACCGCTCTGCTGCGGTCCGCTGTCCCAGGGGGTAGTGGAAAGCGCAGGTTGGTCGCCTGGCTCCACGCTGCAGCCAGTCCCCAGGGAGCCCCCTGCCTGGGGACTTAGGACCATGTGACCAGCGAGGACCAACCGCGGGACCCCGCTGCTTACCTTTGTCCCCCTTGGATCCGGCCATGGTCCGGAACATCTGGGGTCACCGCTAGCTGTGACCCCAGATGCTCACCAGCATCCCCGGATCGGTACCGGCGTTCTGGTACCGGCAGGGGTGTAGGGAAGACAGCATGGACGTCAGGACTGACTGTCCATGCTGTACATCCAGATGTGCAGCCACAGCTGCACTGAAGAAAGCTTCAGGGGCTCTTCTAGCCCCCACTCCGACAGGTGCACCCGACGCTGGCCGGGCACCAAACTAAACTGGGGTGCCTTGGCTCGGGGGCGGGGTATAGGAGGGGGATCCTAAAGCTTAATTATATGGTGCCCAGCGACTGACGTCACACCTATACCCCAAGGTATCCTGTGGATACCCTATGGACCCTGAAGTAGAAAATCCCTTAAAAGTTCCATGCTGTAATTAGCACTAATGCTAATGTAATGTTACAAATTAAAATTCCTGGTACTCTATGTACCCTCCTATTCCTCGATGGAAAGGACAGTTGCAATGTTCTAATGGCCTACGGATATGTAAATCCCCTGCCAATGTCCGTATCCAACCCCTATAAAGTCAGGTATACAGAGAAGGCACCTGTAGTCCGGTGCTCTGTGTATGCAGCCTACAGATTGCCGCTAGAGGTCCCCTGTGCGGTCCATTAGCTGGGTGCAGCAGTATGAGTAGCGTTTGCCGGCAGACTGTTATCCCCCGTCTCACCGGCTTGTCAGCCCGGTCCTACATGAGAGCGTGGGGGGGGATCGATTAACTCTGAGTTCTAAGCGTTTCACCTGACACCGCAAGCTTCCTCAGGATTGCAGACACCCCTCTGCAATCCTGAGGAAGCCAGCGTTTACAGGTGTAACGCGTAATACGCTCTCATGGAGGACCAGGCTGACAAGCTGGTGAGACGGGGGACCAGAACATTGCAACTGTCCTTCCCATTTTGTTGAATCAAAGCATATTGTATTGTTTTAGGTACTAGAGGCTTAAGCGCAGGTACTAACTGATTTTAGATTGGATAATACGACCCATACAGGTTTGTAGTAGACCTGTTCATGTGTTAGGACCAGCAGCTACCCCATGTACCTTACAAGCCGATGAAGCATTCAGTCTTTCACTCTTATTAAAGAATGCACTTTTTAAGCGCAACCCTCTTATCTCACTTATTGTGCTTTCCCAAACACATGCAAAAGCGCTCTTTAGACGCAATCTGTCATTCATTACACTCTGATGCATGGCTTTCTGCTCTCTAAAAATTGTACATGCAAGAGTGAAACGTTTTACAATGCTTGTGAGAACAAGCCACACATACTATTCCTAATGCACTTTTCAGGTATTACTTAGCAACTGAAGAAGTGCACTAACAGAGGATAGGTGTGAACAATTCCTATACTGGAATTCCAGCAACCATCCATCACCACCCTTTATTAGCAGGATCCAGCCCCCACTGGCACCACACAGCTTCCACTTGACACTGTGGAGCCAGGAGCACAGAGATCTGTATGTCTATGTTAGGCATTGTGCATGAAAAAGCTGTGCCTATCCGGGTATGTCACCACGTACATCTAACAGTCTCTGGAGACAGAGAACGGATCTCTATTGATGGGACCTGGTTGCAGCTCAGCTAAACATAGAAACAGTGAATTCAGGCTCTTAAAACTTTTGGTCTTTTTGTCAATGAGAAGTATACGCCGTGGTGTGCATGCGCTATCTCAGAGCATACTGTGATTTCCGCCCAGACCACGGTGTTTAATAACACATAAAAGTGTTCAGCTAGCAAAGGAACTGACACATGGAACCTGCAAGGAACAGCCATTTCCTCTTCTCCGGGCAGACAATTCCATTCAGATCTTTTTGTGAGAACTGCTGGAGAGACCAAAGTGTTTTCTGTGCACGGGTATGGTGTCAGGCATGAGAGATTAGGAATCTCTAAAGAATTAAACAATAAAGCGCTGGGAACAAGAAAACAATATAGAAGTGCAGGCTGACCTGAAACAATGACTGGCTTTCTCACATTTCAAATGTGTATTTATATTGCAGAAGGAAACCTGGACCCTCGCCTGTTAGAGGCCATCATGACCCAAAACATAAAAATAAAAAAATAAGAACATCTTCAAAGACACAATAGCTTAGTCATTAGAACTGGAACACTGGTGTTTTTAAATGATTTTCAATATCAATATAGTTATAAATTTAGAGCACCTTAGCAGAGGGACCGTCCCATCCGGATCAGGTAGTGGGGTTTATTTTGTGTGGCTCGCTCATCTAGCCGTTTTAACTTCAATATACTGCATAATGCTATTTGTACTGTAAGGTATTACTGCACAGGTCACAGAGCAGTATCCATGTATACCATGCAGATGGACTATGGGTAGTAATAATAATAATACAATAGTCTTATTATCTTTTATTTATATGGCGGCACAGCAGCTTTACGGTACATAAACAGAAGCAGCGCAAACAAAAACTAGAACAAAGTGCTAAAGACTCACTGTACAACACATTGCAGAGCATGGGATACTAGGTGTATAACTACTGCTGCACAAGCAGTCACAATACCCACAAAAGCAGTGCAGGATGAACCCAGAGGGTTGATGCCGCTGATGGCAGTGGGGAGGAGATGATAGTATAAGTGAGGGAAAAAAAAGAGCACATGTGGGAAGAGCACCCTTCTCATGAGAGCTTACAATCTATAGTTTAAGGGGGTATATTTACTTAAGTGAGAGTTTGTAGAAGGGGAGATGTTGCCCATAGCAACCAGATTCTACTTAACTAGCACCTTCTAGAAGATAGTAGCTACAATCTGACTGGTTGCTGTGGGCAACATTCTAAAAACTCTCACTTTAGTAAATTCACCCTTAATTCAAAATATATAAAAAGGAAAAGCAGAGAGGTAAAATCTGGATAAACCCTGGCAAATTGTAAAAACATTACGCAGTGTATTGAAGCAGTGGCAGAAGTATGGGAGACAATGGAGGTCCCTGCCGCCGGGCGCCAGAACTGAAGGGGCACCTCCTCCATCACCCACAATATATTCACCCCATTTAGGGCTGTAAATAGGGGGGCACTAAATGATAACTTGCCTCCGGGCGTCTGAGATGAACTTACGTCACGGTATTGAAGTATAGATGCGAGCAGAAACCCTGCAATTCTCACAATAAGATCTAGATGGAACAGGCTGACTGTACAAGAGTTCAATACCCAACCTGTGCCCTCTCTGTGTGGAGTTTTTATGTCCTAGATTGCTAACCGCTCAATTGTGCTTTTTGGTTATGCTACCTTTTATGCAGTATAGCAAGCCAGCATCGTCCATATGTCACACCATAGATTGCAGGGCACCACTGAACTCGTATGGAGAGGCAGAATATGGCAGTAAGTAGCACAATTAGTTTTGCAAAAGTACACACTGTATTTGCAGTACCTATCTATCTAATCCCCTACTAACAGTTTTCTTACATTTATCCACTTTTAATGAGATTTTCCTACTTTGATTAATAATAAGTACGTAAAAATTAGAACTAATTATTTGTGTAGTGTATTCTGTTGTGCTCGTCATTCTGTCAATCTCCAAAACCTATACGCTGTGCGCTGTTAAATGCATCAAAATGTTTCCAAAGGTTGTAGGCTTTAATATGTGTTCAGATATTTTATTGTCTGCAAAGCAATACATAACACCGTATTATAACAATACTAATACTGGAATAAAAGCACAGCCCTTACAGAGGAATGAATCGCTCTTGGCAATCATTCACATAAATGTAACCTAATACAGCTTGGACTATAGCAAATGCAATCTTTTTTAAAAGGATTTTTTTATGCAGGTTGCAGCAAGTTGGAAGATGCTCCACATATACATTCTGGGTCTACTTAGCAGCCAGTTCCAGTGCTATTGAAACAAAAGATATTGGCTGAACCGTCTGGTGGAACAAAGAACTTGCTGACAGAAATTCAATTACACTAGCAATGGGGGTAATGAACTGTTAAGAACAAAAGTACAACCCACAATGCTGATACCATAGGCCTGTTTTAGACTCTGTATTCTATTTTGCAGCTCCTTGCAATGGGTGTAGAGTGCTACCATTTCCAAATATAGGAGTGAATGTTACATCACAGCTCTCACACCACCTCCCTGCAAGCAGCATGGGTACAGCTAGCACAATACAGTTTACATCTGTTAAAGCGACACTATATTGAAACATTTAATTCTAAAATAATTTTAATACTATTCTAGAGAGACAGAACCGGGTTATCCCATGTAAGACAAGCCGTGACATGTAAATAAATGGTGTAAAGAATAGACTAGTTTATGGTTAATACTTGTTCAACTGTGAATAAATTGTGATATTGTTTTTTTTAACTGAAGCCCAATGGCAGTTTTATTCACTAGCATAGTCCTTGTTTCAATTTGTTCCCCATGTAAAGAGTAGATGTTAGCACTGCAAAACTTTATAAGTCATAATATTCTGATTTAGCGTCAATTTTTTTTTTTTTAAATAAAGCCTATTTAGAATAGTGTATATTTTAATTCTTTATAATTTCATTAACACTTATTGATTTATCTTTACACATCTTTTCTTTATACTTCACTATCACCTTTTTCGTGTGATGCCCTGGGGATGGCCCTTGGCTGGAATTTTTTTGGGGTGCCCTGCTTCTCGGACGTGAGCCCCTTAATGTTAGGGACGCCAGTATAGAGGAGCCTTGACGATTGGCCTGGCGCTTATTCATATATTTGCATGTGTGTAACTAATACCTCTAAATCTCTATTATCATGTAGGATTTAAGTATTGTTTTTGCTGCAGTGTGCTGGGGGGAAATCTCTTTTTTTCTATATTTTAATTCGCCTGAACATGTAACAAAAAACAAACCCTTTACAATAAACTCTCAGATAATTGTACATGGACAAGACCAAGTACACACTGGCATCTGCAAATGTCATTTTTATCCTATATGAAAACACAAGTTACACTGTGTGTAAATATCATTGTGTTTATGTATGTGCTTAATACGGAATCGGTATGTAATTCTGCTGGATGTATTGCCGGCGGACTAAATACAGACGCTGGAAGCCCGAACTGTCAGGATCTCGACTGGGGCTAGTAAGTACCCTATCCCTCCCCCTCTTCCCAACAACCAACCCCCCCCTCCAACCCTAACCTTCCCTTGGTGATGCCTAAACCTAACCCACCCCTTCCCGTATCCTAAACCTAACCCTCCCGGGGTGGTGCCTACTCCTAAATCCCTCCGGGGGTTCCCTAACCACCTTCCAGCTGCTTTTACTACTTCACACAGGGAGTGCCTCTGCACCTGATGACGTAGTGTCCAGTCAATGGTTGGTTGGCAACCCAATGCTAAAAAGTGACATCACTGAATAGTGCGCTCCCAATCTATCACTAATTGGGGAGCGGTTAACCAGTGAACAGAAGCCGATGCTCCCTGTTAAGGTAGAAGCAGAAGGGAAAGGACAGGACAGTGTGCTGCTGTCAGAGTAAAGTAAGTACAGTCTTTTAGACTGCACAGACATCATCCATAAATCATGGCTTTGCGTGTATACTATTAGGAGACAATATCTGGGCTTCCTACCAAAGTGCTTTACAAAGGAAGCTGGGTAAGAGGTACTTGGCTAGAGCAAGTTATCACCACAGCAAATATATATGGTCAGACAAGTACTTTATACTACGACTCCTAACACAACACTAATACTCACTCTCAATGTAAATCTGTTGGCTTCTGGCTCCATGCAGTAAATGTCACATATTAGTGCTCCAAATCAGTAATATGCGCCTTGCAGCTGTGCCCCCAATGCCACACATCAATGCCCCAGTACATAAGATGCCACATAGCAGTGCTCTCAATTTATAGGTCACCTATATGTGCACCAAATTCATTATATGTCTGACAGCTCTGCCCCCAATTCATAATTACAGCACCCATCAGTGCTGCGAATACATAATATGCCGCGCACTAGTGCCCGCAATTCATTAACATGTGTTTACTGCTGGTCAGGTTGATACAAAAGCAGACTCTCTATTTGGGCTGATTGTGGAGGCGAGATTGCAAAATGGTCACAGATGGCAGAAAAGGGACATCCGCAGGAAGAGGCTCCGAGCCCTATTCCCCAGTCTCTCAGTACAGGAGCAAGGCGGCACTATAAGGCAAAAATAGAAAGGGCTACCCGGACTTAATAAATGTATGAGTATTACAAATGTATAGTCTTTAATAAATGTTCATTAAATTCTGGGTATAATAAACTCCATGTCATCACAGATGTTAACATTTCATATGTTAAAGTCACTGCCCCTCCTACCAAATGATGAATAAAGGTGTTTAAGTTTTAATAATCATACAGTATATCTGTTCAGCCTAGTGCAGTGGTTTCAGGTAGCCCTGTACCTTTTCCCCTTAAGTGTCATTTACCAAGCTACCTTGTTTTATCTTGGCAGTTGTATTCTAGAACCATGCTGAACCAGTGAGCTTTACCGGACTTCTGTTGATAAAAAGATACTCCATTGTTTGAGCATGCTCCATCCAGTGCTCACAGCGTAATACAGATAATAGATACCGCTGCAACAGTGGCTGATCACCTAAATCAGAATTCTCAGACATGCTGTAGGCACACAGTCAGTGAAATTGCTCTTACAGTCTATTTTATTGTCATTTGTGCCCATAATTTGACAAATCCAAAAGGAAAATAAAATAAAAAAATAGGCTTACTGTACCTTTAAATTATATAAATAGGTCATGGATGGAACAGTGCCTCAAATATAAATCATCATGAAAAATTGCTGAATGCTTGCTTAGCTTTCCTAAACAATTAAACAAAGCATGTATCTTATACAAAGGAGTACTCTAGTAAACTGATCAAGGCAGAATACACCTCAGAGATGGAAAGTGGTGATGTAAACCTCAACTGAGACTTGTGGTATCGGCTTACCGTGGTACATGTGATGCAATCTGTAGAACAGGTTCATCTGTAACAATGACTCAGCCAATGATTGATAGAACTATTGTCATAAAGCAGATCTTTAGTCTACACTGCTGGAAGGCCTCAGGGGCTGGTTTGCCAAAAGTATTACTACATGCTGTGAGTAATGAAGGACAGAGCTTCTTATTAGGGATGTGAAGACAAAAGTTCAAACAAACAAAATGAGAAAGTGGACTCTAGCCCTGACAATAGAAACATAGGGCTCGATTCAATTCAATGCGATTGAATAGCGCCGGGAATGAGCTCCTGGAGCAATTCAATTCAGTGCGCTGCTAAGCCCGACTAAGGATTTCTTCTCGTATCCCTCCTGGGATGATAGCAGAAATCCAACATAAGTACAGGCACGATGTGGTTTACTGCCCTAAGCGCGGCGGAAACAGCATCGCCCGGGAAGTTTATTCGGAGAATGCACATTCTCACGACTAAACAGCCTGTTTATGGAGCGAGGGGCGGGAGAATGGACATTCCTTGACCTAACAGCGCACAGAATTGAATAGCTCTGGGAGCTCCTTCCCGTCGCCATTCAATTCGTGTTGAATTGAATCGGAGCCCATAGTGTCATATTATGTGCGTGTCTGTATCTAGCCCTTCTCAGGGAACAGACTGTCCATGAAACAGTCACAGGCCCCTCTGTAATCTCACTTCTGAGCTACAGACCTCAGCCAAGCAACAGATCCTAATCTTATCAAAAATTCTTGGAATACAATTGGTAATGTTGGCCAGGGTGTGGTATTGACAATATTTAGATGGACAGTCAAAAGGTTGACACAAGATGGTCGACATGATCAAAATGTCGACATGGGCAAGCGGTGACTGACAAATGGCAGACAGTGTAAAAAGGTCAACAGGTTCAAATGGTCGACATGATTTAAAAAAAATTAAATAAAAAAAAATCAACCATTTTTGTTGATTATTTAACCCTAGCTCTCAGCCTGGTGCCTAAACCTAGTTTTAGCCTAACCATCCCCTCCAGCAGCCAAACGCTAACTCAAGTGCCTATTTCTAACCCTCACCCTAACACTAAAGGGGGGTATCCACTAGACGATAAAGTTGAACGATTATGATAAAATCGTTCGATAATCGTTCAAACATCGTTTGAACATCGTTTGCAAATCGCGCAGTAATTATTTCTAACGATGTACGCTTCCGCTGGTCGTTTGATCGTCTCCTCCATCGACTGAACATGCAGGTCAATTTCACTTGATTGCTTACAAATCGTTTACACATCGTTCAAGCTGAACGATCAAACGATGAACCACTATCTGCCCACTATAGCTGAAAGCTCTCAATCACAGATTAAAACAACATAGTTTATTGTTAGATCTTTTGCAAATCTTTTGCAAATTGTTCAGAGTGGAAGATCATATTTCAAGGGAAACTTCAAGGGAAAATCGTTAAGAGGTTGGACAGGGATAAAATCGTCTAGTGGATGCCCCCCATTACCCTAAAAATGTTGGAAAAACACAAGTTGACCATTTTTGTGTCGAACAATTTAGCATGTCGACTTTCTGCACTGTCGACAATTTGTATGTCTACCCTTTGACCATGTCGACATATTGCCCATCGACCACCTGGTGTCGGTCTAAACATGGTCAATCTTCCATCTGGACACCATTGGCCATAGGTTAGAATCGGTGAACGTCTTTGCCACAGAGGTAGTGAAACTGGATTTGGCACACAGGCCAAGCTTCAGATTAGGTCAAAAACTGACCAAGCATTCCTAACAAATCAATTTTGATTGTATTTATGCAATGTTAAAGCCATGTTGAGGGAAATACCTGAAAACCACAGCGTGTGACATTTTTCAGATTGCATCACCACATCCTCCGATCTGTAATACAATAAACGACAAAGGCGCTTCCTAGTGCAATAAAGTGCAAATGCCACCACTGTGTGTTCAATAAAACTGATAAGCCTATTTATTCTTTAATTTGGTATGGGTCCACTTATCTCAGTGTTTTTCCCACAGGTACATACAGTACGAATTTATCCACCATATGGTTTTTCATAAATTTAATGGAACTCCTGATTTCTTTTACAGTGACGATTTTATGAACAATCCTGAACTACAACCAGAAATGAATGACCCAGGCTGAGCCATAAATGTTGCTGGACTTGTGTTCCTGTGAGTTTCTGCATAGTGTGTCTTTTAGGTTAAGGACTTTCTGCCATTTATCAGACATTCTCCTGCTAACAGAGGAGAGAGGCTTGAAGAATTAATTTCTGGTTGAAGTTCAGGATTGTCTATAAAATCATTAATTAAATAAAAAGGACCAAATACCACTACTATCAATGTGACAGATTTGTTTTCATGCAAAGCATTTTGTCAATACAAATTAAAATGAATCTAGGAACTGGTCTGCGAAGCATGCAATAAAGCTCCAAACACTAATAGCACAACATTGACAGCTGCTGACACATTAAGCTGTCAGCAGAGTATTACCTACAAATACTATTCCCATTCTCATCGCTAGATTATAACCACCATCATTGGGCCTGGTCATCTCTCGCTGCATCATGCTAGGTAGTGAGCCATTATGGACTCATGGTTGGTTAATAATGGCAAGGAGTGATTCTCTCTTTCTCTTGCCCAATTCCATTAGTGTAGCTTTAACCCTTCAATATTTGGTTCTGCCTTACAATAACTAGGAGAATAAATACCCTCCCACTATAAAGCTGACCATCCACGAGCATCGCTTAAAATTTGGGAAGGCTGCCCATGTGATTATTGTTGTTGACTTACAAAAATAATTAAGATACTATATTTGGTTCTTGTTTGTTTTTATTTCACATGCTCCTACAGACTTGGGTTCTTATTATCTACACTCTCCGTAATATTCTGTATTCCTCCTGTAGTATTCCTGGCGCATTTGCTACCTATGCATGACAATTCCTCTCCCAACCAGCCTGTCGGATGAAAATGATAAAGAAACTACGCATTCTGCAAAACGTTTCTGTCCCTTTATGTTCTCCTTCCAAAACCCTTATTGAATAAACAATACCCATTTCCTGTATTAGAGATCTCTTTTAGAGCCCTATTGCCAAGAGATTAACAAAAGCCTCAGAGCCTCTCAGGTCACAAGAGAACTTCATTACTGAATGAAACTTTTTTCTGACACGCCCTGAAAATGTTATGAACTTGAGAGAAATCCCTACATGACTGATTACTACAGGGTTCAGTGCGGGGCTGGTTGAGCGAGTTTATTCACCAACCCAGCAGCAAAAATGAGGCGGCAGTACATAGGAGACAAAGAAGTCATAGAAACGTATTTAAGGGATTGTCGAACATATCGGGATTTAGAGAGAGATAAATCATGTTCTGGCATTGTTCCGGAATATCATACTAGAATAGACATGATAAAAGGGAGTATCATATAATCCTGGTTTGTCACACTGATTTTCTGCATCTAATATTCAAAGTCCATATTCTGACCTAAATTACAGATTCCATAGCAGTTTACAGGTGCAGAGGATTATATATAAAAAAGGGGACCTATAGATATAGTACGCATGTCCGATGACTGGACTGTAAACAAATAAGGGGGAGATGCATCACGCAATGTAAAGAAGAGTGGAGAGTGGAGTAGCGCTCCAATGTAAAGAAGAGTGGAGTGGAAGAGTGGAGTAGTGCTCAAGTGGAGAATTTGTTTATAGCAAGCAATCAGCTTTCAGACAGCTTTTATCAAGAACATTCTAGAAAATGATAGGTAGCAGCTCATTGGTTACTACGGACAACTTCACCGCTTGATACATCTCCCCCTACTTTTGAAAGTGATGGGTACGGGATGCAGGTACTCGGCATCCCAACAGGGTTAAAATACTGCCAATAGCTAGTAAGTACCCTAACCCAACCCCTACAACTAACCCTCCGTGCACCCTAAACCCCTTCCTCCCCGGTGCTGAACCCTAACACCCCCCCAGCCCCCCCAAGTCAGTGGTAAATGCAGGATTTTGAAAGAGGGGGGGTTCTAAATCCTTGGTCACCGAACCAATGAAAACACATCCAGCCACAAATAAGACAGAAAAAGTTTACACAGGATTTTGGACCACTACAGTAAAATATACCACTCAGCCTATGATGGGGTAGACACACAGCTCTATCACTAAAAAACATGAATGCAGCAGGTAAATAAATACAGCCAGCATTATTTATTAAATAGTGGTACCCCTTTGCTGTGCCCCCAGTAACAGTTCTCCCTTTGCAGTGCCCCCAGTAGTAGTCCTCCCTTTGCAGTGCCCCTTATATAGAGCCCCCAGTAGTAGTCCCCCTTTTGCAGTGTCCCCAGTAGCGCCCCTTATATAGTGTCCCCAGTAGTAGTCCCCCCTTTGCAGTGCCCCAGTAGTGCCCCCCCTATGCAGTGCCCCCAGTAGTCCCCCCAGCAGTAGTCCCCTCTATGCAGTGCCCCCAGTAGTAGTCCCCTCTATGCAGTGCCCCCAGTAGTAGTCCCCTCTATGCAGTGCCCCCAGTAGTGTCCCTTATATAGTGCCCCCAGTAGTAGTCCACCATTCAGTGCCTCCAGAATGGGCCATCCCCCTATTCAGAGCCCCCAGTAACGACTCCCCCCTATACAGTGCCCCCCAGTAGCGGCCACCCCCTCTATATACTGTCCCCAGTAGCGGTCCCAACCTATACAGTGACCCCAGTAGCGGCCACCCCTCCCCTATTCAGTGCCAGTGTCTGTGCCACTTACATACACACACACACAAAGACAACTTACCTGAATCCCCGCTCCTGCCGCTGTCCCCTCAGAGTCCCGGCCCGCTCTGCACTATGGGAGAGAAGTCATGACGTCTCTCCCATAGGGGGAGCTGGAAGCTAAAGCCAGCTCCCTCCGTGGACGCAGCAGCCAATGAGAGTCAGAGAGCATTTCAACTATCTCCCATTTTAAATTATACAGATCATCAAGTGCAAACAGTACAAATAATAGTGGAGATTGTACTGTGCATATATACACTCGAGAAAGGGGAAGGCTAAAAAAAAAAAATACAAAACAAAAAACTAGTACCATAGACACTTGCATAGAGCGCATTATGACAGGTGCAAAGTTTTAGGTTTATTTATTTCCTTGCACTAAGGCACTGAAATCAAAATGAAATCTGCAGCACATCACCACAGCTCCAAGTAGTTTGAGTGGCCAGCAGTTTAGGTGCCACAGGTATGGACAAATACACAAGAACAGAAATAGATTTCCCATTATTATTACTAATTTTCTGGATATGTACGGACTTCATGTAGGCCACCCTGCTGGTCTGACATTGATCATAACATAATATTTTGCACAATTGCAAGTGTAACATCAGTCTAAAGTTCTCTCATCCACTTATATTTGTTCATGTTTAAAAAATAAATAAAAAAATACACTTTAACTATCCTACAAGTATAAAACACCAGTAACATAGCAATGCTTTTGAAATAAATCTAAATTAACATTTTTATTTAGGAAAAGGAGAACCAGCATTTCATCTCCACACCAAAAACAATAGGCTACCTAGCTATTTTACATGGAGAGAGATCTAAAGCATAAGCTCAAACCCTTCAATTTGTCCAACTTAACATACAGTATAGCTATAAATAGGCAAGTACGGTCCGTCCTGATAAACCCTTTCACAATATTAAAATATAACACAATTACTACATATATTGTGTTGAAGCTCTAATTCATTGTATTTTTTTTTATTCGCCTCATGTACACATTTCAGGAATGCTATATACACTGTACCATGCGAAAAAAAAACCACTAAATTAAAAACATGTAAACAGGCACACAAATGTATAACCCATTCTCCTTTTTAGTCTTTGCTGTCCACAAAAAAAAAAAAAAAAAAAAAAAAAAAGCTGCATTTAAATTTCCCCTTGGACTTCATTTGAAAATGCAGAGGAGAGTAGCTATACAATGTTATTACACACCACCTAAAGGGTAGGTAATAGGGAGGCCATAGGGGATTGCAAAATGCTTAATCCCAGGATACCTGGGATACTTGGGATTGAGTTAATTAATGGGGCAGGCGGGCGTGGGGCTGCACAGCATGACCTCTGACATCACGCCATGCTGCGAACAGCTCCAATACCAGGATTAAAATCCCGCCAATTTTAGGCCGATACACCGGGATCTAGTGGGTACAGAGTACAACTGGACGATGTGTACCAAGACGATATGTCAGCCCGACATATCATACCGCTGGTACACATCAGAAGTATGTATTAAACGGTGAAATGAACACTCGTCCTTCATTAACATGAATGGGTCCGTATGTGATATAGCCAGGATACATGTGCAGCACATCAAACCTGATAATGTTGCATGCGACCGCGCATTTCCTGCATACACACCGCACGATATGCACAATATGTTGTTTCAATTTGGCCAAATTGGAACATTGTGCCAGTGTGTACCCAGAGTTACACATGCAGAATCAGTTTTGATCCGCAGTTCTAAATCTGTATCAGAAGACAAGTAAATTAAAAAAAGAAGGTGACAGAAATAAATCTTTATGTACATGTAAACAATTTTCAATATAAGCTCTTGTGAGACACTGCCCTCCATCCCACTATCATCTCAAGATTCACTGGGAGATGCCTAACCCTAATCTCCCCTTCCCACTGCATAAACCTAAGTCCCCCAGGGGGGGTACCTAACCCTAACCCTCCCTTTCCCTAAACTCCCGGGGGGGGTGCCTAACTCTAAGTCCCCCACCGGGAACCCTAAACCTAACCCTACCCCCCCCCCCACCCCCCCGCGGCTGTGCACGCCCAGCTTACCTTCAAATCGGTAAGCCATGTGTCGGGCTCCCGGCATAGGTAAAACAACAGGCGTCGGGATTTCGACGCCTGTCATTTAACCCCTTGCCGGAATTAGACAGACGGGAAGCAGACGGTAGGGATTCCGTCCATCGGCTTCCCTCATAACATGCAGAAAAAAGCCAAGTTAAAAGTACTAGATTAAATTGCCATGAATGTTGAAGTGATTTAATTGCATAAAACTGCGCAGAGGATTAGAACATATGTTTTTGCAAGTCTGTGCATCACCACAAACCATTAGATGGTCAGATTGCTTTGATCTAGTCATATAAAGCCCATTTTGAAATACTTCGTAGTCACCCTATCACATCAGCTCGTTTTAACTCAGAAATGTCCATCATGCTTAGAAATTGTTACCACTTTATAGACACTGCATGATGACAATAGTAACAAAGAAACAAACCATATCATTTATCAGCCTGGCATTGCACTAGTGGAATATAAATGGGAATATCAAGCAGAGCTGTATGAATGGGGTGAAATGGATCATGATGGAAGGTCTGTTAATAGAACAGCCGAACGAATGCCAACTGATGCCAGTCAGTGTATTATGCCCATGTACAAGATTATGTTCCTCATATGAAGACCATAACACACCAACATGGTGGCCCCAATTGTAGAATATTCGCGGCCACCACCAGGTTTTTTCGCCAACATCCTTACCTCTGAGTTACATGTGTAACTGCTGCATCACCTCTTTGCTTGTTACTTTGGCTGGATCCTCCTGACCACTTACATTAGATTGGGTCGGGGCGGCTAGGTAACTGGCGGGGCATTAAGGCAGGAGATTGGGCTCAACAGGGAATGGATTCAAGTGTTTAGTTTTACCTGCAAGTCACAGAAACACTATGGGTATAGGTTCCTCAAGGGAAGAGATCAGGATATGTAATGGTAGCAAGGATTATTCTACAGAAATAGCTCTTAAAAGACGCACACACTTAAAGGTATTGAAGATGTTACATATAGACTGCAAGCAATACAGCCTTCATACAATGTACTGGGTTGGGAGGGGGGGGTTTAAACTAAACGTAGGGGTTTATTTACTTAGCGTGGGGTTCTAAAACCCTGCGCTTCCAATCATGTTTATGCCTGAAATATAAAAGAGCAAGGCTTTTACTAGTAAAATCATTGTTCTTCTAAATTTCAGCCAAACATGATCAGAAGTGTTGGATTTTAAATTGCAGTACTTATTAATATCACTTTCAGACAGAAACCCCGGCTTTAACCCGGCTCAGACACGGGATACTTATCTTGGGATAAAGCTGGGGTTATTCCTGGGTCGTTGCTGTTCACACCAGACTTTGGTCTTCCAGTGACGCGGGTCTTCCATCTCTTAGTGGGTGCTTGGAGATTTCATCTCCAAACAGCTCCTTTTAGGCATGACCCATGGAATGCCTTTTACACAGGAGGCTACCCAGGTCAGACCCGGGAATAATCCTGGAAGCAACCAGGGTTGAAGTCCCGGGAATTTCGACCCGGGTTGAACTCTTCACACAGAAAAAGGACCCAGGCTGACTCGGCGAATTACCAGGTTCTTTTATCTGTCTGAAAGGGGTATAAAACCCCTTTGTCTCTTTAACCCAGTGTTTTGCTACTCCAGAGTGCTCCCCCCCCCCCCAACAGGCCATGAATTGAGGATTCTGTCTGTGTAAACTGGCAAGATATTAACTGACCAAGCCAAGTAGTGTATCCTGAAAACATGAGCGGTTGAGGACTGGAGTTAAGAAATGCAGCTTGTTTAAGCAATTCCAATTTATTTTCTAATGTATTATTTGCGCTCATATTGTTACTTTACACAGACCACTTCGACCATCCCAACTTAATGGGACAGTCATGCTTTTCAAGCACTATCCTGCTGTCCCACCCAAGGGCCACAGTATCCCATGGGACGAGAGAAGTTTGGGAAGTCTGCCTCTCATCTGCTGCTTTGCATAGCGAATGAATGCCAAGCGCAACTAAACACCAAAGAGAGGGCCTGGATGCAACCCAGCAACTCGTGAATTCCTGAGCATGCCCCCAGAACGATGAAAAACTGGGGCGTGATGAGTGGACATGCCCCATACCACAAAGCCATGCCATTTCCCACTTTGCATGTAAAAACGTGAATTTGTACTTACTGATAAATCCATTTCTCCGATTCCATATGGGGAAATTGGAGCACAGATGGGTGTGAGAGTCGAGCCTGGCACTTAACATTTTTTAAGACTAGTAGCTGGCTCCTCCCCCTCTATACCACTCCTGACCCCAGTTTAGATAACTGACCCCGAGAGGAGACTGAAAACAGATACACAGAATAAAGTACTCCAGAGAAGGAAGAACCAACTGCAAAGGCGGCCAGAAAAAAAAATACCCGACACTGCAGAGAAGAACCTGCAGCTAGGAAGCCAAAAACCCACGGCAGGCAGAGCAGTGCTGGGTGGGTGTCCAGTGTCCCCCATGGAATCGGAGAAACGGATTTATCGGTAAGTACCAAAATCCAGTTTTCTCCTTCATCCACTAGAAGACACTGGAGTTTATACATTGGGAACGTCCCAAAACTAACCCCTCCCGAATGGGAATGCACTGTGGACCTGCAGAATCCAACCACCAGAGGTTGAGATAGTGGTACCAACACGAGAACCACAACCACCAACAAGGAGGTGAAACACAAGGAAGAACAGGTAACCACAAAACCAAACTAAAGGCAGACGCTCCGTGCCGGATGCCCACAAGAGCCCCACAGAATGCAGAGTATGAGCAAAAAAGAATCAAGGAAGGCCTATCCATGAATTATTACCCCATGCAAAAACAAGGAGAAACCACCTACAAAGTGAGCACCCGCATCTCTGGCTGGAGATGCGACCAAGTTTTAACATAAAAATATCATTCATACAGAAGCAGTACCAGAAAAAAAAAGGCTGGAGACAATCCTGGCCCGAATGGGAAGAGGTCTACGTAGCAGGCAATGGAAGTACCCTGGGTGAAGAGACATGGAAGTCAGCCACCAGAGTGGTCCAACCACTGGCTGTGTGTAAATTCTATCGAGACCCAGAGAAAAGGAGAGGGACCAGACAGAGGACCAATCCTGATCCCGACAGAACTGGATAGGAGAGCAACCCTGTCCGTCACTGAAACAGGAGAACAGCCTGGAGAGGGAAGAAACGGTAACAGAACCAATCCCAGGACAAGGCATCTTCCTGAAACCTGAGCATGCTGAGGCAACATCAGCAAAAACTCCCTGGGGCGAACGGAGAAGGACATCAGGAAGAAAGAAGACAACAATGAAGGCGCTCACCCAAAGCGAACCGAGAAGTGGCAAGGCAAGAGTGTGTGCAGTCGTCACCCGATATGCATGCTGAAGCCTAGAAGGAAAATAAAAAAACAGCTTCAGGGAACTAATGGAATCCTATCCACCCGGAATGAATTGCGGAACCCAGGGTACCCGACCTATTCCTGATACAGAAAAAAACAAAAAAGAAAGCAAGTTGTCGTGGTAACCACCAACAACCACCTGTGTTCTGCAAATAGCTCTAGGAGTTTAAAAGAACAACTCAGGGCAGACTCATTAAAAGAATGGCTCCGAATCTAGGAGTGGTACAGTGAAGCTGCCCTGGATTAACAAACTGTAGGAAGTCGTTCTCCAAGAGAGAGTTTTAAAGAATCCAGCCGATGTCTGTGCTACCCTGTCTGAAGGTGAAAGCCAGCTGTGCACTATAGCACAGTGTACTACACATCTGGTCTCTCACACATCAAGTAGACAAAGCCTAGGAACGCCCTTGGAAGAGCATAACCAAATGCCAGTGAGGAAAGTCCTCAACAAGACTATAGAAAATGAAATTTGGTAGACCTGGCATCAAGATCCCAGGAGAGATGGAACTTGGAACGTCTTAGCAGTACAAGGCGCATTAGCCCAGTAGGCTATGGTTCCTTATACCTACAAAAGGTGGAACCTTTAGTCTGGGAATGCCGGTTCTCGCAACTAAACACTCAGGTTAAGTCGCGAGAACCTGCATTCTCTGACTTAACTGATTCCCGTTGGAGCAAATATCGTGGTAAATTGAATACCTCAGGGAGCTTCCTCACGGCGCTAATTAACTCCCACTGAACTGAATCGCCCCCATTGGGGGAAATTTAATTTTTTTTGGATGGCAATAAGTAACAGAGCAGTTCAATTGTTCTTCCAATCGGGAACGACTGCATTACTTATCGCGCTTGTTGAGCCCAAATGCACTGGGTTTAGCTGTGTAAAGTGGCTAAACCCATGCAAAGCCCTGGTTAGAGCCGCCAAACGACAGCTTTTCACAGATTTCTGCTCGCCACCTCAGGAGGGTGAGAGCAGTAATCTGGGTGTCCCACTCGCTCTCAATCAGAGCAAAAATGTAATAGCTCGGACGAACCACCATTACTAACCGGCAGCTAAACAACTGAATTCCCCCCATAGCACAACATTAAAATAAAGTTCCCTCACAAATATATAACAAAACACAATGAGGTATAGCTCAAATATTAACCAGATCAAGCTTTACTCATGTCCTATGCAAGCAAAATATTGCTGAAGAGACACTACGTCCCCTGTGTGAGGAACCTGTGCCCTGTGCTCACTAAGGGCAAAATTGCACTGGTCTAGTCAGAAAAGTAAGTTATACAAGCGCAATAGATACAGTATTAGGAGAGATGGAAACGGAGGTATGTTCAAAATGTCAGCTTAGTAAGAAGGAGCATACACTCTTGCTGAGCATGCCGTATACACAGAACCACATTAATAACCTACGGTTGCTGACTAATTTGAGCCTTATGGGCAGGGCTAAGCACAACAATAATTTGATTTTCCCCAATCTCAGTTGGGTAAACAGTGAAACATGTTCCTGTCAGCACTGTACACAGACACACACAGCCAGCTTAGTCAACTGGCCACAGATCCTCAATGGTTACAGTTACTTCTAAACACGGTGTTCCATCACAGAAACATTGCCTCAAGAAAACAGTACAGACCAGGGAAACAGAATGTTGTGCAGTTCTGGAAGCATGATGCACAAAATTTACATAATAGGTGAATACCTTCATATAAAAAGGACTTTAGGGACAGTGTAAATATTACAGGAAAATACGATTACATAAATCTACAGTTTAAAATACTTAAGGGTAGATGTATGAAGCAGTGAAAAGAGTGGAGAAGTGTGCCATTGGAGAAGTTACCCATGGCAACCAAACAGCTTCTACCTATCATTTTATATAATATGTACTTGATCAGTGCAACTTCACAGCTGACTGGGTGCCGTGAGCAACTTCTTCACTGGCACACTTATCCGCTATTTTCACTGATTCATACATCTATCCCTTAGTGCAGGGGTGGCCAACCCACGGCTCTTGGCTCGGCAGACCCCCACTAGTACTGGGAATGCTGGTCTCTGAAGCGATCAGAGACTAAAGAAGCCAGCGTTCCCAGTAATGCAGTGAGCGGGTGACGTCATTACATCACCCACGATGTGAGGAGCCCGCGCACCTGCTGGATCCAGTTAGATCCAGCAGGCAGTGGCAGCAGCAAAGGCAGGACTCTGTAGCCCCGACGGCGTGGAGCGGTGCCAGAATAAAGACAAGCAAGTTTCTTCATACGGGTGTGGGCAGGGAGGGGGAGCTAGTACTTGGGGCACGACTACAGGGAGCATTGCAGAAGGGGCACTGCAGAAGGGGCACAGCTACTGGGGGCATTGCAGAAGGGGCACAGCATAATGGGCACTGGCTTTCTCAATGTATTTTATGTGGTTCTGGATTTCAATATTTATTTTATTTGGATGTGTATTTTAAATATATTTTATGTGGATCTGGCTTGTTTCTGTGTATTTTATGTGAACGTGGCTATTTCAATGTTTTCTATATTGCTCTGGCTTTTTCTTTCACTTCAACAGTGAAAAAAATCATATTGGGAACTTCAAGTAAATTGAAAATACACAATGTGCTGGGCTTGCTGCCAGCGTGACTAAAAACAGGGGTGTGAAACCAGGTCATGCTCCTGCGACTGTCATACCAAAGGAGTGCGCACAAAAATGGGGGTGGTCTTGTGACAGCTAGGCCACGCCTCATTTTTGCGTGTGCGCATGCGATCGGCTCTTCAACTTGACCACAGATATTTTTTGGCACTTTGCCTCTGACTGGTTAGCCACCCCTGCCTCAGTGCATTATAGGCTGTATGATGGCTAAGAGATAGTGACATCAGGTCAGTGCTTCTTGACGAACAGACTGTCTGCCCTCTTATGCATACTGGCATAAACACTGGGTAATCATTAAATAGAAGTAAAGAAAAACAAAACATTGTACTTTAAGAAATAGGAAAATAGTGACCAGTTCTTAATTTGCAATACTAGGACATGTATATTGGTGTCCTTTAAGTCTGATTTAGGAGCAAGGTTTGTTCATTACTAAGTCAGAGACTATAATTTCCTAACATGGGAGATTTTGGTTCTGTACCAGTGACATTTCAAAAGCGTAGACAAGATTGCCTTTCGCCTACTGCAGTAAGTTGCTGCTCTGTAATTTCAGGTAATGTTACATTGACTTGTCAAAACGATTGCTTTCTGAAACTATGGCCTCCCATTGCTGGCAGGATAATTGGACTATATTGTTGCTAAATGCTGCTTGAAGGGATATTGTAGCAAAATTACAACCAATGCCTTATATGGTGGCCATTAAATAAGTTTGTGTATATATTGGATAGAAATAATGTTCTCACTAATGATAGGGGGGAGATGTAAGAAGCCCTGAAGCGGTATCAGCGCACGTTATGTGCTGATACCAATTCTCCCCAATGTATGATTGGGAGGTTGGTCGGTAAATGACAGAGGCGCTGTGCGCCCCTGTCATTATCAGCGCTATCTACAAGATACCAGCGCCGATAGCCTGGGCCATTTATGAACAGCCAGATCGCCTGACCGTTCGGCCAGCTGTAGCTGTCGTGATCGACAGCTACAGCCTGGCGCTGCCCTATCCCCACAGCAGGAACAGCGCTGTCCCTGCTGCGGCGGCTGCCAGCTCCAGGGCTGCACGTGGGTATCTCGTGATACTTGGAAGATCCCGCGCACACTCAGGCCCTGATTCAGAGCCGGACGCTCTGACAGAGCGCTCGCTCTGAAACAGGGCCGTCCCTCTGAATTTTAGAGCGGCCTCCTGGCCGCTCGCATAGCTGTGGGTGACTAACCACATCTATAGCGAGCGGCCAAAAACATGGTCGCGATGGTCAAGACCATCGCGACCATTCGGCTTGCGATGAGATCCTTGTGGTAGGGTCTCGTGGCCGCAAGCCCTGGAGTGCTTTCGGCTCTATCAGAGCCAAAAGCACTCCATCTGACATCATTTGTGATGTCAGTGGGGCCGGCCCCAGACCGTAGGCATTCCCATGGGAACGCCGCCGTCTGGCCAGCCACGCCCACCATAGGGGGCGTGCTGTCACTCACCATCGACAGCACGCCCCCTTTGTAGAGAGACCCATAGCGACGGCTTGCCCGTCGCTATCCGGGTCTTGCGCATGCGCATGACAGAGCCGACTCAGTCGTGCACATGCGCACTGGCCTAACATCGACCCGCTTGCGAGCGGGTCTGAATTAGGCCCTCAGTGGAGTCGGCCGGGGCTGAGACAGAGCGCATCAGCACTAGGCTGATGCGCTGCGGTCTCTAGCGGGTAGCACCGGAGGGGGGAGTTATCGCTCCCCCAC
Organism: Taudactylus pleione; assembly: GCA_031769625.1. Taxonomy (NCBI): domain Eukaryota; kingdom Metazoa; phylum Chordata; class Amphibia; order Anura; family Myobatrachidae; genus Taudactylus; species Taudactylus pleione. The sequence continues at coordinate 3,121,437 of JAUIMM010000422.1, forward strand.
TCCAGGCAATGAGATATTTATACATCTCATTGTTAGTGCTTCCTGCTTCGCCTCCGTAAAGAGGTGAAGCATTATAGCGGCACGTTAATACATCTACCCCAGGGTCCCTACAAAAAAAAAAAAATCAGTGATTTGGCTGCTTATATGCACGCCCCCGTAACAGTGCTGAAATGCACAGGTACGCCTGCGTTTGCCCAACCCCCCCTCCTGTCACCACCCACAAACGGCACTTCCTGTTAATCACTCCATCGCAATTGCTAGTTTGCGCATTTAATGCATACGCAGAGCATAAACATTGACTGAATGCCTATGTATTAGCATCTGCGTTCCTTGCTGAATCAGGCCCTAAGTGTGAACAAGAAAGAGGGTTGGCCTACAGACCTCAGTAACACTTGTGACTGCTCTGTACTTTCTCTGGTTTACCTGCAGTCTAAAATAATAGCAGTTTCCTTATACAGAGATTTTTGTATTAATCTAAATGGTCTTTTATAGGTATTGTGAACCACATCATATATATACACCAGTGTTGTGCTTTAGGGGCCACAAGGGGTTCTCCCTCCTAATTTACAGCCCTCAATCTTCACTTGAACTTTTATTTATTTATTATCGTACATTTGCCCCATTACCTGTATTGAAGGCTGCATTGCTCAGCAAAACCTAATCCATTAATAATCTATTTGCAGAAGCATAGGTGTGTGCCAGAGGCGAGGGTAGCAGCAATGGAACATGGGGCTGTTGGTGAACTACAACACCCAACAAGCTCATTATGAGGGTTGCAGAGGAAAGCAGAGGGTAAAAGTAAAAGGTCCACACCCTGCACTTATTTTGGTGGTTTTGCTGAACATTTAAGTCCATAAATTGCTTTAAATAAATATTTGTGTCTGCTGACTGTCAGCTCAGTACACTCACAAAGGACGAGGCTGCCAAACAATGTATACACTATGCCAGCTCTGCGCCTTCCCATAAACCATATCCATCACAAGACACAGTTACATTTTAAACTAGCAGCTTTTAGCTTTCCCTAGAGGAGAATATTAAATGCGAGCATGTGAGCAAATAGAGAGAGTAGACAATCGTAAGACTAATAATGTAAGGTGTTTACATTTCTGTGCACGAGGCCGGCCAATAGGAGATGCGTATCTACTACATGTTTTATATCAGCCAGTCATTTCATTCTCCAGGCTTCATAGTGAGGGGTATGAAGATGTCCACAACACGTTTTTATTCAACAGAGAAGCCCCCGTTCCTCCTCCAGGATGTCATCTGGAAGAGGGAGTTCTCTGTGGCACTGCGGTGGGACACTCATTAATCTGCCAGTCAGCGGAGCGTTGTTCATCTGTAAAATACATAGTTCAGGTGGTGGATAAAATGTGAAATCTGTTGCAGGCAGTTTGAGGATTTCCCCACAAGAAAGGATGACAGGGAATCAAAGAAAGACCATAGTATAAACAAAATCCATCTTTACCCACCTATTTAGGGCTAACACGCAGTTACACACTGATCAGGTTTGTAAATATAGAACCTATTGGTCCCAATGTTGAGCTCTGTAACTATGCTCACTGTAGGTTTGGCAGACAGCGGATACCCCATAAATGCCATCTGCTTGAATTTTGGTCTGGGCACCATTTCTTAAACCGTATGTATGGTCATGGTTTACTTAACACCCTGTAGGATTGTGTATGTGGGACCCACCAATGAGTATATCTATTATCAAGGTTCATGACTGGTAGCTTTTATAGGAAACAAATATCTACAGACTACACGGAAAACCCACATGCAGGGAATGCTTCTGGCACCCACTGTAATAAGAATGAACATGGGCAGGAGCAAAACATGTAACTATGGTACAGCCTGAACCTAATGTGCGCAGATTTGCAAATAGAGAACACAGTAATTAGAAAGCTTCCATCGCAAAGAGTACAGGCATATAATTATCCTGAAAGTTTGTGGAACGATTTGACATTTTTTATAGTTTCCAAATACTGATATTGTACTTCTGATGCATGTTCATACATTAATCCTTTCTAAAGACACAATTATTGCAACATTTTATGCACTATGGCCACATTAAGCACTGTTCTCCTGGAGGTAATAAATATCAATTGTAACCTCATCTGGAAGCTGTATGGCAGATACCATTTATATTATTATTATTATTATTATCATTATCATACAGAGATGTTGTTTATGAGCATAGGTGAAACGCTGATATACAGTCAGGTGCATAAATATTGGGACATTGACAGAATTTTCATATTTTGGCCTCTATTCACCACCACAATGCCTTTGAAATGAAACAAACAAGATGTGCTTTAACTGCAGACTTTCAGGTTTAATTTGAGGGTAATTACATCCAAATCAGGTGTAGGAATTACAACGGTTTCTATATGTGCCTCCCTCTTTTTAAGGGGCCAAAAGTAATGGGACAAACTAAACAATCCTAAATCTAACTTTCACTTTTTAATACTTTGTTGCAAATCCTTTGCAGGCAATTACAGCCTGAAGTCTGGAACGCATAGACATCACCAGACGTTGGGTTTCATCCCTCTTGATGCTCTGCCAGGCCTCTACTGCAAATGTCTTCAGTTCCTGCTTGTTCTTGGAGCATTTTCCCTTCAGTTTTGTCTTCATCAAGTGAAATGCATGCTCAATCGGATTCAGGTCAGGGGATTGACTTGGCCATTGCATAACATTCCACTGTTTAGCCTTAAAAAAACTCTTTGGTTGCTTTTGCAGTATGCTTTGGGTCATTGTCCATCTGCACTGCACTGAAGCGCCGTCCAATGAGTTCTGAAGCATTTGACTGAATATGAGCATATAATATTGCCCGAAACACTTCAGAATTCATTCTGCTGCTTTTGTCAGCAGTCACATCATCAATAAAAACAAGGGAACCAGTTCCATTGGCAGCCATACATGCCCACGCCATGACACTACCACCACCATGCTTCACTGATGAGGTGGTATGTTTTGGATAATGAGAAGTTCCTTTCCTTCTCCATACTCTTCTCTTCCCATCACTCTGGTACAAGTTGATCTTTGTCTCATCTGTCCATAGGATGTTGTTCCAGAACTGTAATGGCTTTTTTAGATGTTGTTTGGCAAACTCTAATCTGGTCTTCCTGTTTTTGTGGTGAACACTCTATATTCACTCTTGTGAAGTCTTCTCTTGATTGTTGACTTTGACACATATACACCTACCTCCTGGAGAGTGTTCTTGATTTGGCCAACTGTTGTGAAGGGGTTTTTCTTCACCAGGGAAATAATTCTTCTGTCATCCACCACAGTTGTTTTCCGTGGTCTTCCGGGTCTTTTGGTGTTGCTGAGCTATCCGATGCGTTCTTTCTTTTTAGGAATGTTCCAAACAGTTGATTTGGCCACACCTAATGTTTTTGCTATCTCTCTGATGGGATTGTTTAGATTTTTCAGCCTAATGATGGCTTGCTTCACCGATAGTGACAGCTCTTTGGATCTCATATTGAGTCGACAGCAACTGATTCCAAATGCAAATGTCACACCTAGAATCAACTCCAGAACTTTTACCTGCTTAATTGATAATGAAATAACAAGGGAATAGCCCACACCTGTCCATGAAATAGCTTTTGAGTTGATAGTCCCATTACTTTTGGCCCCTTAAAAAGTGGGAGGCACATATAGCAACCATTGTAATTCCTACACCGTTCACCTGATTTGGATGTAATTACCCTCAAATTAAATCTGAAAGTCTGCAGTTAAAGCACATCTTGTTTGTTTCATTTCAAAGCCATTGTGGTGGTGATAGAGGCCAAAATATTAAAATTCTGGCAATGTCCCAATATTTATGCACCTGACTATATATATTATAATATCCTCTTATAACACTTAACAGGACTATATTAAACAAAAATAACTTATTATTACAGAGCTCCATCAGGTGCTTCATACAAAACCAGCAATCACAGGAGAAAATCCCATGGTCACAGTACTCTTTATCCTCCAGGCTGATGACACAGATAATAAAGGCTGGGTTGTTGGGATGAGCATTCATTCTCAGGGCGGTATTCAATTGTTATAGCGCGCCCAATCTCCCGTCTAAAGTGACGGGAGATCGCGGGGTGCTATTCAATTGTTGCAGATCTTCACTGATCGTGCCCAAAGTGGTCGGGTTTAGCCGCGTAAAGCAGCTACCCCTGAGCAAAGTGCTGGGCGCGACCGCGAAAAGTGACATTTGGGCACCCAAGCATGTAACTTTTGGGGCAGCGAGGTGAAATGGTGCACCGGCAGCTGATCGCGCCCGACCGGAGACAATTGAATTCCGCCCTCAGTGTCCAACATTGTATAGAGCGAATTAGACTTTCAGCAAAGCATGTATTGTGTACCAGCCCTTAACTCAATACTGCTCTCCACCATGTATCCTCCCTAGCGTTCGCCCATACATTGGGTAAATAATCACCAAGTACTGAATCTATTCCCACATGCAACTTGCCACTGTATGCTGCTAGTTTCAGAGAATTGGCCTACCCAGTCTGTGGTCTTATATTAATGTTTGGTTCTTTTTTCTAAGTACTTAGTGCATACTTGCCTACACTCGCGGGAGGCTCCCAATTTTTCGGGTAGCCCCCTGAAGTGTAGGCAGATCTAGCGCATCCTGCCCACTTCCTAGTGAATTGGGCAGGATTGGGAGATTTAATGGGAAATTTGCAGGTCCACGAGGAGGGGCGCGGCTAAACGGTGCAATTTGCGTCATTAAGACCCACCAACGAATCGCAGACTTTTATTAGAAAGGGCGTGGCCTACTCGGGCTGCTCCCAGAAAGAATGTATACACAGTCGGTTAGTATGACTTAGTGTTCATTCTAGCACCCTGCACCTGTCACACCCCGTTCAGTTCCTTTTTCCTGTCTGGGATGTCGCTCTCTGCTCTGGTGCTTCTAGCACACTCGGCTAACTGCTGAGATACAGATCAGTGTGTGCAAGAAGCACCAGAGCATAGCACGACACCATAGGTAGGAAAGAGGAACTGCACAGGTTGTTACAGGTGCATGGTGCTAGAAAGAACACTAAGTACTTATGGGGATGTAGTTATGAAATCGGCAGCCGAATGGCCGCTGGCCTCAATTCTGACACTAATCCCGGTAAGGGAATTAACATAGGCGTCGAAGTACCAACGGCTATGCTAGTCCCGGCGCTGAGAGGACGCCGGACCAATCGTCCTATGCCGGGGGTGAGTATACACTTAACCGGGGATAGGGGGGTTAGGTTTAGAGAACCCCGGGGGGGTGGACCAAGGGTTAGGCACCACCCCCCCGGTCAGAGATCAGCATAGGAAAGGGGATTTAGGTGCTGGGGGGGGGTGATAGGGTTAGGCAACCCTTCCCCCCGGGAGGGTTGGATTTAAAGTGTGGGGGTTAGGCTTAGGCACTCACAGGGGGAGGTTAGGGTTAGGCGCCGTCAGGATTTTAACCCACCGGTCTGCCGGCGTCGGTATTTGAAACGCCGGACGTCATTCATACTGATTCAGTACTTATGCTATGGTCTGCCTTTGTGTCTTAATTTATGCTCTGATACCCTGTTACTGTGTTCTATTTGTAAAAAATACACACAAGGGAGTGCAATAATAAAAAGTTACAAATATAACAGGATTGTTAAAAGATATATTTTATACCTTACATATAATAATACCACTTAATATGGCCAAAGATAATTTAAATAAATAAAAAACTAGTATAGAATAGGGCAAAATAGCCTCAAGAAGAACAAATATAAAGTCCATAATGCCTTTAGAAATCCGTTTAAACTGCGGGGATCCACTTTGTGAATTGACATGTATATTTATCCAGGTATACAATATAAGGAGCAATAAGCCCAAATGCTGGCTTCTCAAGCTTAACCTCCTCACCGTGAATCAACCTCACCACCTTGCAGATCTCGATCCAAGGTACTCTGTCCCGGAGAAGCAGCGGTGGGAGGGTAATACCTCAGTGGATTAAGCTCCCCGTGAGGTGTATACGTTAACCACCTGATGTTGAAGATGGAGCTGTGTCAGCGGGAGCAACACACCATAGGCCGGTGTTTTAAGGAGGGAGATGCAGATGGAGTAGCGTAATAGATCCAAATTGCTTATATCCATGGGGTCCCGATTGTTATCATATAAATCGCCGGAAACTGTGGCAATAGTGGGCAAGCCTGCGGATAAGTCTTTGTTTTTTTTCTATTTGTACCCTGTACATTGCTGCACACACACTCTGTGCAGCCTTATAAATAAGACTTCATTCTATAATAATAACCATCCAGCTATTACATTACAACTATGCATATCAATGGAATAGGAAATATGCTGTACACAGGTGATAACTATTTAAATTAAATCTTATTGTATATATTTTAAGTATTATATTATTGGTGCACTTTAATGACACAGCCAAGGATAGTAATTAAAAGAATGTTTAGGTAAATGACAAAGCCAAACGCTGGCATTGAGCACCTGGCCCAGATACATTTCCAAGCATGGCTTCTGCTACAGACAACTGCAGCAGATGTATCCTAAATAAAAGGTCCCAGAGGCAGCTCACAGAGCATTCCTTAAATTAGAGCAAATCATTTATTAACACCCATAAAATCCAGGTCAATAGACACCAGTTGTGGAGTGATGTTAGGACAGCACCTCTGTCACACTGACACCGTTAATTACATGTACCATGTGCAGGCATCAGTACATGGGGCCAACCAGCCAACATGTGCAGACACTTACACCACAGAGGAAACCAACCCCAGCCATCACACAACAGGCATATTGCAATTGAGCCATAATTAGTTAAAAAATGCTTTTAGATACCTAGAAAAATTTTATTTTCCTTTTAATCTTTAATTCTGCTTACAAGACTTCAGAAAAACTATGTGACTAATAAACGTAAGGAGGTATTCCACTACCAACTTCTCTTTAGCATTCCTGCTGCACTAACACTGCAGCCTTAAGCTGTCCACACATCTAAAGATTAACAGGGGTATTCAATATGGGTGCGATAACATCGTTTTTGCGTTAATATCGCAATTATGACGTCATTATCGCAGGTTTTAGTTTTACACCCTATTCAATTTCAAAGACCTATCGCAGTTTTGACAAGTCTTTGATAAAAAACGGTGATAACTTTTCACCATTGAATAGGTGTCGAAAAAAAGTGCAGAATTGGGGTTTACGGGTGCAGGCTTAAAAAAAATAGCCTGCACCCCTGGGAATGACATTTAAAAAAGAACTGTGTCAAAAAAAGTTTTTTAAAAAATATAGGGACACCCCAAAAAATGTATTTAAAAATTGGGGTAAAAAAAAAAAAATGGGAAAAAGTTGTTAAACAATAGGGAAATAGGTTCAGGGCTATTCTGCAAGTATGCGGCAGATGTTTTCTAGAATAGAATTATAGCGGAAGGTGCACAAATGCAGAATTTTAAAAAAATTACTTTAGGGACACCAAAATATGCTAGTACCCATTTTCATGTACCCCAAATTTGATGGGACCACTTAAAAAAACTAAAAAAAATAACCTAAGTGCTCTTCTGCATCACTTCTTCAATGTCGGGAAAAAAACACCTGCTGCGGCTATTTAAATCCCCGACTTTCAATTAAAGGCTAAAACGGGGTACCCATAGTGTTCCCCCATGTTTTTACAACTTTCAAGGGGGTCTTACAATTATTTTAAGGAAAAATTCGTAACTTTACGCAAATCCAACTTCGGAGTTTCCCGTTTTCGTTAATTTGATATTGAATACGGGGATAAGCGGGAAAACGCACCATACCTTTACGCAGAAAAAAACTCCGATATGAAACGTTAACTTCGCCGGGAAAGTTAACCTTTCATATTGAATACCCCTCTAAGAACTTTAAAGGTCAACAGAGGATGTGCAAAAACAAATCTTCCAAAAATCACCCATTCCGTTAAACGCACACCCCCATTCTCTTACTTGTCCTCCCATCCACTGGCAGCAAATCAGAGTGAGAACTATTTATTTTGATTTGCTGCCAGACTAACCTCACTCATGAATGGCCAGGTCTCGCTGTGACTATGGGGCTGGGCACTAGGGGAGCAGTCACTTTTTTCTAGCATACAGAAAGTTTAGTGGGGTCCTGAGGTCATATAAATGTTCCCAATACAGATTACTCCGATTCCGTACTGTCTGAATTACCATGCATGAATAAGGAGCTAGCTAAAAAAATTCTATCCCATATCACACTGTGCTGTACGTCATTCAAGTCAAATCTCCCAACTGCAATTACAAACAACAATAACTACAATCGACTTATTAAGCGACGGTCTTCTGCAGTCTACAAAAAAAAAAAATTTTTGGCTACAGGGGTCTACTGCAAGTACAGTATGTGTCTGTATACAGAGATTACAGAGCACTAATATATGGTAGAACCCGTAAAGGCCACCATACATGGTGCGATATAGCAGCCGTTCTGACGGATTGGGGCGATATCGCTGCTATATCGAACAGTGTGTGGGCATATCGGAAAGTGAGCGCTCCCGTGGGATCGTACATCGCACCTCCAGATCTTACTGCATGTTCACTTGATCTGGGGATGCGATGTACGATCCCATGCAGCGCTATGCGGGTGGGGGAGGGGGGGTGCCGGTATATCAGGCGGTCGGGCAGCCTCTCTCTCTCAGTGTGTGGGGACCACCCGATACGTCGGCTACCAGATCGGCCATCGCGTCGCAAGGTGCATATCACACAGTGTATGGGGGTCCTTAACATTTACAAAAAAATTTGATTCTATTAAAAATCACATATCATCACATTTCATGTGCAATAGATATAATAGTTATTCACTTATCTGAAGCATAACAACTAAACTGGATAAACTAATTATCCTCTACTATAGCCTGTTTAAATGTTACAATGTTGCAACCACACATATATGTAATAAATAATTACTATGTATATTGAAGTGTTCAATTAGGACAGAGAAAGGTCTTTTACACTAATGCTGGCCACACACAGAGATATTTTACCCGATCTGGCAGATTCCGACACATTGGAACGACAGATCGTGTAAAATATGGCCAAATTGAGAGTAAATGGTGAGTCCCCACTCACGATCACGTTGCGATGCGCGTCCCCGCTGGTCGCACATCGCATCGTCAGATCTGCCGTGCAGTAGGGCAGATCTGACAATCTAGGAGGCGATGCGCTGTGAAAGTCTGACTGCAGGAGAGATCGTATGAAGATTGGACACCAAATCGTGTGCAGATCGTGTGCAGAGGTGCGGGGAGAGTATCAAGGGAAATCGTATACATCGGCTCATCATGAGCACATCGCTATGTCTGTGGCCAGCTTTACTCCAAGGAATATAAAGAAACAACTTTTTCAAAAAAGCAGGTTAATATGCAATAGAGTGGTCATTCGGTTTATATTATACAGTCCCAATAAGTAATCTCTGTATACATTTTTGTAGTGGGCTGGCAACCCTTCACAGCTGCTTTAACAGGGTAGTAAGAGTGAGATCTCCTTCTCAGAGCCAGGCTATTTTATATTTGCTTTAACATCATGTATCTGTGTTGGTATACACTACATGATGTGTACCCAGCGACGGCACGACGCGATGGAACAATACAGTGTGTATGGCCATACACACTACATGATCGCACAATATATCATTCCAAGCTGCATTTAGCAGCATGGTGTCTGTATTGTATCACCCTGTCTGCTGTAAAGCAGAGCGATACCTCGTTCCGTCCTTCATTAGCTGCAACGGGGCTGCTTGCAATATGGCATCGTCTGGTTGGACGTGCAACGGAGCCAACCGGACGATGTCGCAAGCGGACACGGGAGCGCGCATATTGGCCGTACACACTGAGCGACGCGGGGAATATGTCAATCCGATTCGGAATGAAACGACATATCGTGCTGACATCATCTAAAGGCCCCCATACATCAGCAATTGATTGTGGCAATTCTGCAATCAATTGAAAAAGGGAAAGATTTTTATACACAATCGATTGCAAATTGCACGATTGCTGCAATCTATTGCTGATGTATGGGGGCCTTTTGTGTGTAACCAGCTTTACTCATGTAATAAACTTTCCTAATTAGGTCAATGATCCTGAACATGTAAATTGCTGCCTAATAAATGATTAGTTGATAATTGCAGTTATGTATGTGTCTATTTCTACAATATAGTTTATGTTCTTTAATAACTAAAAAGACACGCACGATGAGGAAGTGAAGGGGGGAAAGGAGAGAGTGTACATACATACAATTGTCCAGACGTACAAATTAGATAGAAAATACAAAACCTTCAGTGCAATTTGATATCTGAGGAGAGTGCCTACATAAGCCTCCATTTCAGGTTTACAGCACATTACAAAGAGAAGCAGCAGAGAGATCTGTCATTAACATTTGGCCTGCCAGAAACTGCACTGGCCTTGGACAGCCTCTTATCTTTCAGCTTTTCTTGCCTTCTATAAACAAAGCTGGGGAGTTTCAGAACAGAACAGATGTCCTGTGAATTAGGGACTAACTAGAATCAGCTTCCAGCAAGCAATTTTATTGGCTGGCAACCATGGGGCAGAACCTACAATACAAATACTACAAAAACATTACTGAAACTAAATTAAAATAAATGTAATATTAAAATGTGTTTTAAAAAGAGCTACTGTACCTCCCGTTCCCTCCCCTCTCTGGCCTTCTGTACCGCTACTTCATTTATTTACAGTTTCTTATATAGCAGCATATTCCGCTGCGGTTTACAAATGGAAACAATATTAATAGAACAACACTGGGTAGTAACAGGCAGACATATAAAGGTAAAAGGGCCCTGCTCGCAAGCTAACAATCTAGACTTTCTGCCTTCTATTTTCTCTACTTTATTTATGCATACATCAACCTAATATTCTCCTTCTGCCCTCCCCACACTTCTTGGTGTTCATTCATCCCCTCCAGTCACCATATCCCTGTATTGATCCGGTTATGGTTTGTTTCCTGACTTTTAGGCCCTTGCCCCTACTATTGTTAAATGTGTCATGTCTCATTCTGTAGCTGCTTTTTATCATGTCACACGTTATTTCTTCTGAAAATAGAGATTACAAAAAAATTGCTACTGCAAAAACAGATCTCTCCAATTTAAAAAAAAATATTACCCAACTGTAATAAGTTATAAAAATGTTTCCATCCTAACCATGAGTCGAGTGGTACAGTGGTAAGCCTTGCTGCCTCACAGCACTGGGTCATGAGTTCGGTTACCAACCAGGGCCTGATCTGATCTGTTTGTATGTTCTCCTCATGTTTGAGTAGGCCTCCTCCGGAATGGCAGGAGTTAGAACCCTTCATAGCTCACCGTCTTTACTTGGTTTATTAAACTACAGTATGTTTCATCTCAAATTGAAAAATCAATAGCCAGTGCCTATATAGAACACTGGACGAGGATAATCTATAATGTGCACAAGACTATACGAGAATTACATGTGCTTCCTGTAAGGCTGATTAGAGTACTAGATAATTCATAGGGAAGTAACTTTTCACAAGCTACATAACTACAGTTTGAAACTAGTAACTAACTGTGTGTGGAAATGGATTAAGAAGGCCATTAAACCTCAATTGTGTGCAGATTCTTTATGACTGTATATGATTTACAAATATGTGTTAATATCATGGCAGAACTTTAAATATTTGGAAGTCTAATCCTCAAGGCTAGCTGAGTGCAATCTATTGTCTTCTGGGCTTTTACATTGTGTGCTATAGGGCTCCATGCAGGGTCAACACAAATACTTGAGACATATGGCAAAGAAAGAACATAAATGCAAATAAAAGATTCCTCAACTTTAACAACAAAAACAAAAATATAAATATGGACCCATGTGGGGAGAGGACTCTAATCTGAGTGTTTAGCATCATCTAGCGACAGTGGTGGGCAACAAGTGGACCCCCAGCTGTTGTTGAACTAAACATGCCAGCATGCCTTGCAACAGTTTTAGCATGGTCAAATAGCAAAACTGTGGCAGGACATGCTGGGATGTGTAGTTTTACAACAGCTGGGGGGCCGCTTATTGCCCACCCAAATGTAACCTGTGTATATTTATGGGTTTAGTGAAGTGTAGTAGTTATAGCTCTATATGAAGCAACTAGTAAGTTTTGGATCAGTCGTACAGCGGGTCTAAATCCACTCCCAGATTGCTGTTATTTACCTGTGTAACCCACTATGGTCTGTCCCGTCCGTCTGTGGCGGTAGTGGGAGCTGTTAGGTGTGTCAGTCTCAGGACAGACTATAAGGCATATTATATATATTTATTTCACTCCAGCTCTGGTGGCAGGCTGGGTGCTGGAGCTAAAGAGGGCACTTCCGAAAAGGTGGCATGGCCATTGAAAAGGAGGTGAGTCTATAAGATGCATCACCTTTTAGTCACTCTTGGGGGCGTGCCCGGCACTTACGGACGCGCCGGGCAGCCCCCAAGCGCTGCTGACAGGCAGAATAGATGCCGGGCGCATACACCCAGTGTCTATTCACCGCACACTTCCCCACACGCGGGATACTGCGACCCACGGGTGACGGCACCCGCAGGCTATCTTAGCAGTGCGCTGCACGGTGAGGGCAGGGCACTTTTTGCCTTCCAGAAGGAGAGCAGGGCGCAGCGCACAGCTAAAACAGCATAGTGGGAACGCTATATATATTATATATAATGGTGTGATTAAATTCCATACAAAAGGGCCTCATGCAGAGTTGAACGCAAGTGGTACGTAATTGCTCCTGCATTGCATGCACAGAAATACGTGTTTCCCATATGCAGAGTACCCGCACACCATAAGTATGCTCAGCTTGCTACTACTCATCATCAGGGTGTACTAGCGCTATCCTGTACTTGGTGCGTAATGACGCCTCTGTTCAACTCTGCACAGTCTGCAATTCCAGCAACACGCACTCACTTAATATTGACTAGAGTTCCACCCCTTCAATTGCAAGAGGAGATGCAATTAAAACAATCACAACCCTGCATTGCATGTACTTGGTTCTGGAGAATGTGCGGTGCCAAAACACACACGATTTGCCCTGCAAACAAGCGTACATCCAACTCAGCATAAGGCACAAAATCTTTCTAATGCTGGGTACACACTGGCCAATATATTGGCCTAGTGTTCCCGCTAGGCTGTTTTAGCGGGGCGCGGCGCCCTGCCCTCCTTCTGGAGGGCAAAAAGCACCCTGCCCTCCAGGAGGAGGGCAAAAAGCGCCCTGCCCTAACAGCCTGCGGGAGCAGTTCTCACCCGCGGGACGCAGTGCCCCGCGGGTGGACAAACATGCGGTGACCCGGTCACCGCCGGGGAATAGACGCCAGGCGCATGCGCCCGGCGTCTATTCTCCCTTTCTGCAGCGCTTGGGGGCTGCCCGGCATGTCCGTAAGCGCCGGGCACGCCCCCAAGTATGACGAAAAGGGGGACGCGCCTTATAGACACGCCCCCTTTTCGTAACCACGCCCCCTTTTCGGACGCGCGCGCGCCTAAGGCGCGCGCACAACATTGCCCTCTCTAGCTCCGGCGCCCTGCCTGCCGCCGGAGCTAGAGGGAACACTATTGGCCGATCAATTGATCAGCCAATATATCTGCTGGCCGTCGGCCAGTGTGTACAGGCGATATATGTCTGTGAAAAACGTTGTTCACGACATATCGCATTGGCTGTGCTGTACAGCTGATGGACAGATATGTCTGCAGACGTGTGTACGGGCGGTCCACACAGTGGCAGCCGCGGGGAGTAGGCCGGGACACGCCCCCAACACGAACCCCAGCCACCATGACCCGCAGACATAAGCAGATGATGGCCGTTCAGTGTGTATGAACAACCATCATCTGCAGATATATATCATTATAGTGTTTACCCAGCATAGGATTCATACAAAACAATCTGTTTGCACTAATCTTGCACTAAATTTTATGTGAGGTCTAGATTTGCTTCTTTTGTGTAACAATTACACCCCCATTAATATACAACACAAGGACCAATAATATAATCCCTTTATCACTTGGTCATGTGGCAAATGGCGTTATTGAGGAGAACATATTTCTATTTGGAGGGATTCAATAGCCTGTGCGGTAAAACGGTGACTGGTGGATTTCTACCCTCCTGAAAAGCAGTCAGAAATGCGCATTAAGGGCCCCATTTACTAACGAGTCTTATTATATCTAGCATCACAGTGATACTAACGAATATGCCATTGGTATTAAACATTACTTATCTCTCTTGTCCAGGTCCAGAGACGTCCCCTTCCTCAGCGGAATCCCAACTTTGTTGCTGGCAGCCTATCGCTACCAACGACAGGCTGCTCAGTCATGCGCGGTGGTCAGTCTGCACATGCGCATGACACTCACCGGTTGGGGACTTGGCATCTATAGATGGTGTAAAGGTCAGCAGTACGATTACAACATTGTAATCATACAGTTGTTCCTTTTCCCGAGGGCCTACACTGAAAGAAATGTCATTCAGTGCAGGCACCCTCCCTCATCCCTGAACATGGCCAGTCTGTCGTTATCGGCAGACTGACCGGCATGTTCAGGCGATGATTGATGTCCGAAACAAGCAGCGGAAGCGCGCATCGCTCGTCGTTTAACATTTTTATGCCAGATTCAGGCACGATTAAACGATAATGTTATAGTTATATCGCTCATTTTAATCAGCAAATGGATACACGGCTTAAGCGATAGTGACATACAGTTGTAATTTTGGTTTACCACTGTGTTAAATATTGAAAGGAGGAGAAAACCCCTTTAGCGAGTGCTAAAGGGGTTATATCTCATTATTAAATGGGACCCTAGTTAATGTCTCGGGACTAGTCGTGGTAATGTGCATCTCTGGGCTTAAAAGCCAATTGAAGAGGAGAGAAACCCATCAACACTAAAGAAAAAGTTTGAGACTGTCTCCTTATCTCATATTTGTGACTTTAATATATTTCTGTCCAGCGCCATATGAACTTCACTACATTTATGCTTCCGAATTTGCAAATTACAATACATCTACCAACAAAAGCAGAGAAAATAAGCGAAAACAGGGGGACCAATTAGAAGACAGAATGTCTGATCATGGCTTCTCATTGGTCTTAAGGCTCTGGAGCTATAATGCAGCCTTAAATGTTGCTAAATTAAATTATTTAGACTAGCGACAGGATAAAGTACAGAGATGAAATGTATGAGTGGCTTTAGTTCAGGCAATGTATTATAAAGTATAGTTTGCAGGCTGACTAACACAAGCTCTGAAATAAAATAACTTAATGGTCACAGACTGTACAGCAAGAGGAAGCTTAGAATTACAATGGTGTTTGCAGTAGTTGATAAGTGGATACATAATCACTAGTATAATCTACAGCTACTTATTTGTAAGGACAATATAAATTATATAAAATTCTCGCAATATGTATTGCTCAAAAAATAATTACCATAGCTTTTTGAAAGAGATGCCAAATATTTTACCAAGCCAGTTCCTGCCACTGAGAGTTAACAAGCACTAAGGAACTATTGATATTTCATTTTTATATATTGTGTTTTATGCAGCATTGCAGCATCTTATGTAATACATTACAATCAATGGGAACTGAGGGCCTGATTCAGAGCCGGACGCTCTTTGACAGCAATCGCTCTGAATCAGGGCGTCCCTGTTTTTTGTTTTTTTTAAAGATGGCCTCCTGGCCACTCTCTAAGCTGTGGGTGACCACCTACAGCTTTAGCGAGCGGCCAGGTGATGGTCGCGGTGGTCACGACAATTAGGGCTTGCGACGAGACCCTTGTGGTAGGGTCTCGTTCTCGCAAGCCCCAGTGAGCTTTCAGCGCTCGTGATGTCAGTGAGGCCGCCCCCAAACGGCAGGCCTTCCTTCGGGAATGCCTCCGTTTGGCCAGCCACCCCCCCTGCCCGCCTCCAAAACGGGGCAAGCTGTCAATCACAATCGACAGCTGCCCTGTTTTGGTGCAAGACCCGTAGTGACGGAGCGCCCGTCGCTGGCCGGTTCTCGCGCATGCCGGAGCCGGCTAAGGCGTGCGCATGCACAGTGGGGGACCATCGACCCGCTTGCGAGCGCTGTGCACTCACGAGCGGGTCTGAATCAGGCCCTGAGTGCTTAGAACATTATGGGCAACAGGTAGCTCTAGGGCCGTATGTGGCCCCCCTGCTCCTTCCTGATTTGAGGGCTAATTTGAATGTTATAGTTTGTAACAGTTGTTTGAAATACCTAGAAACGTGTCGTTATTACAGATAGGCATGATAAAATGTATGTGCACCCTTCCTGCCCATGGCCGGCTTACAACCTCCTTATGTCTTTGTTTGATAAGGCAGTCATTCAATCACTCCCTTCATCAGGTGGGAAGTTCTTTACTAAGCATTATTTAAGGGCTGTATCCCGGTCACCAAGGAGAATAAAAATGGGTAAGCCCCTATTTTGTGCACCTTGCATTTACACTGGGGGCAGGATCAGGACAGCAGACCCCATCTTCAGACCAGCAAAACAGTCTTATGGTACCAACATTTAGCATGCCCACATAAAAAAAGCTTATCATCCATTATTATCTCAGTCAAAAGCTGCTCTCGCTAGAAACATGCAACATATCACATTCAGGGGTTCCAAGACCGCTATTTATTGTATTTATATAGTGCTACCACATTACGCATTGCTGCACAGATAATATTTATCATTCCCATCAATCCCTGTAGCTTACACCAATGTCCATTTTTGCCAGCAGCCAATTATACCCCTTTCAGATGATGAGCTGGGAACTACACAGGACCATGAATTTCCCAGGTGTCAGCCCCCGACCCTGGTACGGAGCAGTGTCGTGGACCCAGGTTATGTGCATTCACACATAGCAAAAACCCGGGTCGATGCGCGTTCACGTCTGTGAAAGGGGTATTAACCTACCAGTAAGTATTTGGACTGTCTGGAAAACAAAAGGGAGCAACCCAGAGGAAACCCACATAAACACAGAGAGGGCTCTCATCAGGATAGAACCATGGCCCCAGAGCTCACAATGTTTAGTGCTATGTTTGGTGTAGAGATGTAGAGTTCCTTGGTAGGTACGCTTTGTAGGGAATAAATCAGTGGGGAACAGGAAGATGCAATATATATATATATATATAGACACAATCTTGTACACTGCTGTTTGTGGGGCACACAGGTTGGTGTGCACAGCTTTTTGTGAGGGCACAGGCCTAAGGCTCATTTCTCCCAAAGCAGTGGAAAGGGTTGAGCTCTAATTTTTCAAAAAGCTTAAATTACTCACCAAAACTGGGGATAGTAGAATTATAAAGAGGGCAACACAGTATGGACTGAATAAATTTTTACTAAAGTTTGCACAGAATACAGGTCGAGTCTCCCATATCCAAATATTCCGAAATACGGAATATTCCGAATTACGGAATAATTTTGGCATGACTGAGATAATAAAACCTTTGATTTTTGATGGTTCAATGTACACAAACTTTGTCTAAGGCACAAATTATTACAAATATGGTATAAAATTACCTTCAGGCTGTGTAAATGAAACAAATTTATTTGATGTATGTACACAAACTTTGCTTGAGCCACAAAATTATTGAAAATATTGTATAAAATGAGCTGCAGGCTATGTGTATAAGGTGCATATAACACATATATGCATTCTGTGTGTATATTGGGGTCCCATTCCCAAGATATTTCATTATGAAATGCAATTATTCCAAAATACGGAATATTCCGTTATCCAAAATACCCCTGGTCCCAAGCATTTTTGATATGGGAGACTCAACCTGTATAACTATGAGATGTAAGGGTGAATTATAAAGGAGGAGGGGGTATAAAGAGGAACCACTGTATGAATAATGGGAGGCGGGCGAGTTATGCTGGGTACACACGGGACGATAGTCAGCGATAACGATATCGCTAAACGATCTCTCTTTAAAAATCCTGGTTTGCTGGGTGAACAATATTGTTCATCCACACACCAAAAAACCACCAAAGACCCATGACCAACAATCGCGGATCCCTATGGAGAGATAATGATATCGTCCAGGTTGGCCTGCATGCACGGACGATGGTCGATATCGTTATCGTTCAGCTGGAGTGCGCATAGTTGTTCGTTCATTGCATACACACACGGAACGATATGAATGATATATTGTTGAACAATTTCGTTATCGTTCATATCTTGAAAATATATTGTTCCGCCTGTACGCACCTTTAAAGATGGAAATGATATGAAACAATGGCACATTCCCCACGCTTCTTAAGCAGAGTTTAAAAACAGTTCACTCCGCAGGAGGGATAGGTCTTGTTGCATCTGTTATTTATTTATTTTTTAAGTTAGTAGATCCCTAGACTGTTGACTTCCAGTTCAGGGATGGTCGCTTTAGGGCAAACAATACATTACATGAATACAGTAAAACTAGGTACACACTGGAGCAATGGGCAATCGATGAAACTTCGGAACAAATGCCCGTCAACAGTGATTGTGCGTCCACACTGGATGACTTTAATGAATGACATAACGATCACCGTTACGTCATTCATTAACAATGTACTGGCCGCTAGCGATATCGTTATTGTGCAGCACATCAAACCTGTCGACCTTCGCTAGCGACCGCGGGAGCGGTTACTGAGCAATGTAGGCGATATATCGTTACAAAACAGCATATCGGACGGACATCGCTGCACCCTTCTTAAGGTCCCAGTGAACTTGCCTATAGCCTCCAATCTCAAATTAAATTGCTGGAGTCCTGGACTGGACACAAACTATTCAGTCATGGGGTGAAACTGGAAAAATTCTGCATGTTATGTTAAGGTTACTTGTTAGTAGACCTAATGATCACTAGTCACTGTGTGTCAGGGCTCTTCTAACTAAAAAAAAAAAAAAAAAAAGAGAAGAAGAACGGTGGGTACTCTCAGTCACAGATGTATTCAGTGTTATTAGTCTGCCAATGACTTCTTAGTTTAAAAGCAGTATATTATCATAGCCAACATGCAGCAGTTACTATTGTCAGATTGACAATGATTCTTTGAGGCATCTAACAATAGAACAATAGTGGAATATTACCATTTAATCACCACACGGAGCACAGGCGTCTATGTAGGCTAACCTCGTAGGTGTAGGAGTCCATTTTTTTATTACAGAATTTGAGCAGAGCTACAGACTGCAGGATAGATAACCAGGTACAAAAATAGGGACATTTAGACCTTATGACGCTACATCAAAATAGACAGGTCACAGTTTTGTACAGATCTGAATACTGTAATGTTGGGTCAGGGCATACCGCTATGAGGATTAAAATAATGCCGTCTAAAACCAGTGTCTAGTTATCAACATTAATCTTAGGGTCCCAAATGACTCAAGACCATCTGTGCACATAGACACCAGACAGCTTCATCTGCAAGGACAGAAGGTCTCACCAAACTGTAATTTCCATGACAAATGGTGACCTGTAAAATCTACTGAACATAGAAAAAGTGACAGGAACAGGTGCTTCCTACTGAAAATGCTGTAACTAATCATTATATTGGACCCAAAACAGTCTTTCATGATACATAAACATTAAAGCATTTTGTACATTGTACATGTAAGTGGAATGACCAAATATACTGAATAAATGCACATAAAAAATAAAATAAAAATAAAACAAACAGACAACACATAAGGACCGAGGAGATAAAGAACAACTTAGTGCAAAAACCAAAGGGGTCAGTGCTCCGTTAGATAATATAGTGAACTATTCTCTATCAATTCCCATCCATGGCTCACATGACAAAACCACATTCTGAAATAGATCTAGGACCATCAAGGGGTGGGGTAGTGGAGATAAACAAAACTTGCTGATCCTTTCAACACAGAGGAGCTGGGGGACGGATATAATGGACATAAAACATAATAATCACACACAAATGGTTACATAATTACTGACATCATCGATGCTGCACTTCTTAGAAACCTCTTATGCCACAGGCGCGGAAATACTCACATAATGAACTCTAAAGAAGTGTAATATTAAAAACAACATATATATTTTTTTCACAATACATTCATATTTTAGTTAACATACAAGTAAAGAACAAAAACAGCACTTCTAAAAGTTAATGCAACAATTGTATAGAGAACTTTATTAAGCAACTTTGACGAACAAAAGTAAATAGTGGTAAAACAAGAAAAATAAAATGCCAGTCGGAAATGTATGGAACATCTAAAGTAATGTACAATAATATATAAGGATCAACAGATTTTAAATCCAATAATGTTTGTTCAAAAATGCCAGATGACAAAAAAAAAAAAAACACTTGTAGATCAGGAGACAATAAAACGGGTCATTTATCTCATTATGGGTCCTGTACCAACTGCAAAAAGAAAAAAAATATATGGACCGACATATTTCAAGGTGCTTGGAATTGTCTCTGTAAAAAAGGGATTTGCTACTTTTGGAGATACACATGAAAAACCGTACGGTCAAAAATTTCTTCCACATGGAACTACAGAGATATTGGTTAATTATGAAACTAAGTTTAAAGCATTCTAACATTATATTCTAATCATTACGGCTTGCATTTGATCATTTGGAGGATACTATCCCGCCACTTGTCATATATATTGAAGTTGTGCATAAACAGGTGTGGTGGTGATGGCAAGCTGGATCTCAATGGTAGACTAGAAGTAGCACCTGGATTGAACGGGAACTGCATGGAAATAGTGTGGATTCATAACGGAACGGACAAAGATTTCATAGAAATACCTTTTGGATAGCGCATGCTCCCAGGTGGAGCGATCCCTTACAATATAAGAGTGACAAGTCCCTTCAAAGTCTTTATCAGTACTATCAATTTACTATCAACCATTTCAGATTTTTTTATTAAATAAAGATCCAAATAAAAGGAGCACTCTTGCCATGAGGGTTGGACATTGAGCCAGCAGTAAATTTACTAAAGTGAGAGTTTTTAGAAGTGGAGATGTTGCCCATAGCATCCAGATTCTAGCTATTATCTTCTAGAAGGTGCTAGTTAAATGTGAAGTAGAATCTGATTGATTGCTATGGGCAACATCTCCACTTCTGAAAACTCTCACTTTATTAAATATACCTCTAAGTAGATCACGTTTGAATTTTCTTTCTACATTGCACGCTGCAGGCCTAGAATTGCTCATTTCAGATATAGTGGAAGAGCAAAATGTGTCCTATTAGCCAAAGGACGGGACTAAAACTCCTCTGAGCAGGGATGGGGTGGGGGGTGCTGTGTGACCAACCATAACACAGGGAATACCTACTAAAACATACCATCTCGATCACTGCCAGCACATTTATATGCTGTTATCTAATAAAATCAAGTCTCATTTCTTGGTTCAAAACTAGGCACGTTGTGCATTTAATGCATACTTGGCTTATCGATCCACCCAACTTTTTCCATAAGCAAGTGAAGAAAACTTTGCACACTGCCATTTTGTTATACATATACAGAAACATCTGTCAAACTGGCACAAGAGTACACTGTAACATCACAAGGGAACATCTGCACAACGAACACGTACTTTAGCATATCCAACATATCAAACTCAGAAAAAAACAACGAAAGAGCTAAGCACGACAACTAATGAAATATCGAAGTGAATGGTTCTTCTGAAACGAGTGCAAAACATGCATTATTGTTCCATATATGATCCAGAATATTACAAAGAAAGGTAAAAAAATACACAGTTCATATAACAAACAAGTTACACAAAAGAACTATATGCATAGTTGGTTTAATAGGTTTTTACAAAATTGCCAAAATACTTTAAAGCTCTTCTGTGACCACTGACTAAACAGAGTATCATGGGGGTATTAGTAGAATTGCCACAGGCAGAGTACTTGGGCAGACACTGTTGAGGAACAATCAATTTGGGTAGTTCAGATACTTTGACTTCTACAACAATGACTGTATCTGACTTGTGATGTTTCACATTGCACTATCATTGACCCTAGAACTCCAGAAGGTAAAAAAAAAAAAACCTCCCAGCAAAGGTGGCAGGTAGAGGGCAATCTGACTCTCCAGCTGTTGTGTACCTACAAGTTCCACTTCACCTGTTTGTGTGGCATGTTGGGACTTGTAGTCGCACAAGTCTGGCATGCTGGCACTTGTGGTTACATAAGCCTGGCATACTGGTTTTCATAGATGCACAAGCCTAGCACTCTCAGCTACACAAGCTTGGCACACTGGCACTTCTAGCCATAAACAAGCCTGGCACACTGGCACCTGTAGGCGCACAAGCCTGGACCCAAAAGGCACAAAAGCCTGGCACACTGGGACCCAAAAGGCACAAAAGCCTGGCACGCTGGGACCCACAAGCCTGGCACGCTGGGACCCACAAGCCTGGCACGCTGGGATCCAAAAGGCACAAAAGCTTGGCACGCTGGGACCCACAAGCCTGGCACGCTGGGACGCACAAGCCTGGCACGCTGGGACGCACAAGCCTGGCACGCTGGGACCCACAGGCGCACAAGCCTGGCACGCTGGGACCCACAGGCGCACAAGCCTGGCACGCTGGGACCCACAGGCGCACAAGCCTGGCACGCTGGGACCCACAGGCGCACAAGCCTGGCACGCTGGGACCCACAGGCGCACAAGCCTGGCACGCTGGGACCCACAGGCGCACAAGCCTGGCACGCTGGGACCCACAGGCGCACAAGCCTGGCACGCTGGGACCCACAGGCGCACAAGCCTGGCACGCTGGGACCCACAGGCGCACAAGCCTGGCACGCTGGGACCCACAGGCGCACAAGCCTGGCACGCTGGGACCCACAGGCGCACAAGCCTGGCACGCTGGGACCCACAGGCGCACAAGCCTGGCACGCTGGGACCCACAGGCGCACAAGCCTGGCACGCTGGGACCCACAGGCGCACAAGCCTGGCACGCTGGGACCCACAGGCGCACAAGCCTGGCACGCTGGGACCCACAGGCGCACAAGCCTGGCACGCTGGGACCCACAGGCGCACAAGCCTGGCACGCTGGGACCCATAGGCGCACAAGCCTGGCACGCTGGGACCCATAGGCGCACAAGCCTGGCACGACTGCGCTTATAGTCACACAACACCTGTAATTAGTGAGTCCACATAATGTTTCCACTGACAGCAGCCTGCACTGAATAAAGGAAGGAGCTCATGGCCAGGTGGAACCATTTGGGTCTTGCAATATAGTAAAAGTGAACAGCGGAGGACATGGCTCCATATGTGCCCCCATGCATCCATGCCCGCATAAAATGGTGAGCACATCCCACTGTCACTCCAGAGAGTGCAAGGAGCGACCTCGGGGACTATACAGCATGCCCACTCCCCAGTTACCTGCACGAAGCGAGCGCAGGCTTCTCTGCCCGGTGTGAGCGCCGCTCCCCGGAGCTCGGGGCCGTTGTTCTGTCCGTTCCTCTCCTCTCTCATTCACAGCAGCAGCACGCCGGCAAAGCGCCGTGCGCGCCCCCGCCAAGCCAGCCTGCCAAGCTGCCGCCGCTGGTGGAGGGCGGGGCCTGGGCGAGTACAGAGAGTGTGACGTGCGTGCGCGCTCCCGTCAAGTGCTTAGGCTCCCACAGTGGGAGGAGTCCCCTCAGAAAGTTCAGGCGTAGTAATAACATGTAGGGGCGCAGCATGAAGTGGAGACACGCCTATAGAGGCGTGGTTAAACGATGAAATTGGGTGTGACCTTTTCTCTTTTTACACTATAATCTCCACGCGAGGCAGAAAACACACATTTAACCCTCTCATGGCCGCGAGGCGCATTAAAAAAAAATATATATATTTTTTTTTCTCCTATGCTTTTCCGGTGATGAGCTCTGTCCAAATAAAGGTACTTTGTGTACTTTACGGACTCATTGCAGAGAGAACCCAATGAATGTTTTAAATGGTACTTGTGTACTTTACGTACACAAGTACCGAAAGTTGTCCCCACCTAAAGAAGAAAGGTGGCCCCTTGCGGGCTTGCTGCGTTCGCCACGCTACGCTCGCCACAGGGTTATATTCCCCCTCTATTCCCACTTGGATGGTAGGGAATGACGCTGGACACTGGGAATGACGCTGGACCCTGGCTGATGAAGTCAGGGACCTCTCCGTGAAGGGGATCTAGACGAGATGCAGTAAGGAATCCAATGGTCGAAATGCCGACCTCCGGCATCCTGACTGTCTAATCCCAGCAGGGGTTTAATGACAGGCGTCAACATCCCGACGCCTGTCAGTTTGCCTACGCCGGGAGCCCGATGCCCGGCATACTGATCGAAGGTAAGCCAGGCGGCGGGCGTGGACAGCCGCGGGGGGAAGGGAGGGTTAGGCTAGGAGCTCCCCGGGGGGACTTAGGGTTAGGCACCCCCTTCCCCGGGAAGGTTAGGGTTAGGCTAGGGGAAAGGAGGGTTAGGCACTGCCGGGGGGAGGTAAGGGCTAGGCACCACCCCGGGAGACTTAGGTGTAGGCTGCGGGGTAGGGGTGGTTAGGTTTAGGCACTTACAGGGGGGGTTAGGGTTAGTCACTTTGAGGAAAAGGTTAGGGTTAGGCACCCCTAAGGGAGGGTTACGGGGGGGGGGTTAGGTTAGTGAATACTTAAAATACTTACCTGTCAGGATCTTCACTGCCGGTCTTCCAGCGTCGGGATGTGACATGCGTCCGGCGGTATTTCATACCGATCCCGATTTAGACATTACCATGATTGATCATAATAATGAGTGTAGGGCACTTGGGTTCTCTCTGCAATGAGTCCGTAAAGTACACAAGTACCCAAATAAAGTATACTATAACAGTATATAGCCATTACAGCTGGGACAGGGAACATTTCACAGATCCTGCTAATGCTTTGTTGTAGCTGAAAACGTTAACCAATAACCACACATCATAAACCTCAGAGTTAAGAGGAGCGGAATAACATTTTCGGGAAAGGTTAAGTGGAGAAGTTTCCCCATAGCATCCAATCAACTTCTAGCTATCATTTATCTAGCTGCACAATCTATAAAATAACATAAGGTGAATGGTTGCTTGCTATGGGCAACTTCTCTTTATCTCTATCAAAGGTTTGACACATCTCTCCCTCAGGAGTCTATTGACTAAACAGTGTTAGGAGACAGTGTGAAAAGTGATAAGAAAGTGATAAGGTGCCAGCCAATCAGCTCCCAACTGTCATCTCACAGGCTGTGTTTGAAAAATGGCAGTTGGGAGCTGATTGGCTGGCACCTTATCACTGAATTATCACTTTTCACTCTGTCTCCTAACACTGCTTAGTAAATAGACCCCTCAGTCTGAAACTTAATTGCAAATAAAATTTTTTTCTAAATAGCACCTTCTGTGACCTATTCTGAGTAAGTCGCATGTGCAAACGGCCTTAAGGAGGGCCTTGTAGGATGGACTACGCCATGTTCACCAGCCGCCACACCGTGCCCTGCTCCTGCATTGAGTTGTGAGACCTGCAGAGACGCTCGCAGTGCAGGAGTTGCCCGGTGATGGAGGAACCCTCAATCATCCCCAGGCGAGACTGTATGATTATGATGGTAATGGTATGCGATTGCGCTCAGGAGGCTATGTTTGTGTTAACTTGAGTCTGCACATCCAGAAAAAAAACCTTACTGCACTTTAGTTGCAACCACACACCACTAAAGTCATGTTCATACCCACTGAATGAGATTACCCCAGGGCCGTCACTAGGGGTGTGCGAGTGGTGTGCAGGGCCCTCTGGGCGACACGGTCGCTGCCCCACGGCATCTGCATGTGACTTGCAGGGTGCCTGGATTGACACCCTGCAGTCAGCGCTACTGCAGAAACCCCCCAGTCATTGCCTCGCATTGCCCGCCCCTGAGCAGGAGGTGCTAGTTCATTCCCCTGCTTTGATAAGTTGTTATAAGCAGCGCCACTGCCAGCAATAGCATGTAGACCGACAGTTTACACACGCAACATCTATCTATCTATCTATCTATCTATCTATCTATCGTGTCTCACTCCCTGGGGTTTTCTACATCTATCTATCGATCGATCGATGGATTTATCTATCTATTATTCTCTGGGGGGTTTCTACATCTATTTATCTACAGTCTCTCACTCTCTGGGGGGGTTCTACATCTATCTATCTACAGTCTGTCACTCTCTGGGGGGGTTCTACATCTATCTATCTACAGTCTTTCACTCTCTGAGAGAATTCTACATTTCCGCCATTTGGGCATTAAGGGCCTGATTCAGACCCACTCGCGAGCGGCTGTCCGCTCGTAAGTGGGTCGATGGTGTGCACTGCGTATGCGCACGACAGAGGGAGCTCCGTCGTGCGCATGTGCGAGACGCGACGAGCGAAGGACTTTCCTTTGCTCGTTGTGTCTGATCAAAGGGGGCGTGCTGTCGATGTTGATTGACAGCACGCCCCCTTTGATGGGCGTGCCGGGGGCGTGCCTCCCAGACGGGGGCGTTCCCAAGGGAACGCCTACCGTCAGAAGCCGGCCCCACTGACATCACTAGTGATGTCAGTGGGAGTGATTTTGGCTCTGATAGAGCCAAAATCACTCCGGGCCGTCCGGCTCTGAATCAGGGCCTAAGTTCCTTACAAGGGCAGGACGGCCCTTTGGACCTTGTTGGATGTTGTCCTACTGTTGCTGGTTGCAAAGGGGCCTCAAAAATGTAGATCCGCCACAGCTTGGAGGGGGTGGCACCAAGATGCCGGCTCGTCCTATGTGACAGGAGCTGGGTTCTGCAATGTGACATCTCCTG
Source organism: Taudactylus pleione (assembly GCA_031769625.1). Lineage (NCBI taxonomy): Eukaryota > Metazoa > Chordata > Amphibia > Anura > Myobatrachidae > Taudactylus > Taudactylus pleione. The sequence continues at coordinate 3,148,081 of JAUIMM010000422.1, forward strand.
CAGCACTCGGCTGCTGTCACAGAGGAGCCAACAATGCCGGAACTAGTCTCAGGGGGCAGCCCAGCATCACCAGAGATGCTGGGCACGCCCCTGGAGAGATTTCCTGCAAGACCATGCCCCTTTTTATGAGGTCATGCACCTTGTTCGGATGCACACGGTATAGCCACGCAAGGACCATGTTACGGCATTAGATTACCCACCTCAAGACTAAACACTGTAGTCCAGAGGTTCCCAAACGCGGTCCTCAAGGCTCCCCAACAGTTCAGGTTTTAGAGAAATCCATGGTTGAGCACAGGCGGTTAAATCAAATCACAAGTGCACAACTCCAATATTACTAATTATTAGAGATGAGCGGTTCGGATTCCACAGAACATTCCGAACATTGGGGATCCGAGTCCACCCGAACCCTGTTCGGGTGTTCCCCGCCTGACTCGGATCCCCGTTCGGGGCCGAACGGCGGCCGCCTGATGTCAGATTCTCACTAGAGAATCCGACATCAGGGCTCCTATTGTGTAGGGCAGAGCGCTGTGATAGCACTCTGCCCTACACAGATACAAACACACAGCCGCCAGCGGCAGCTGTGTGTTTGTTACAGCAGCCAATGAGAGTCACACAGACTCTCATTGGCTGCTGCACGGAGGGAGCCGGCTGGAGCTCACACATGAGCTCCGTCTTCCGGCTCCCTCCTCAGCGTGTGACAGCAGAGCGGACGGCGTGGGAGCGGGGATACAGGTAAGTTTTTTTTTTTTTTTTTCTTGTGCAAGGGCCGGGGGCGCTACTGGGGGGGGGTCTGCTACTGGGGGTCCATACTACTGGGGGGGCCTGCTACTGGGGGGGCTATACTACTGGGGGGGTCTGCTACTGGGGGTGGCTATACTACTGGAGGGGGCTATACTACTGGGGGGGGTCTGCTACTAGGGGGGTCTGCTACTGGGGGTCCATACTACTGAGGGGCTATACTACTGGGGGGGGCTTACTACTGGGGGGTGGTCTGCTACTGGGGGGGTCTGCTACTGGGGGGGCCATACTACTGAGGGGCCATACTACTGGGGGCATACTACTGGGAGGGCTTACTACTACTGGGGGGGGCATACTACTGGGGGGGGCTTACTACTACTACAGGGGGGCCATACTACAGGGGGGGCTAATACTGGGGCAGCCTACTACTGGGGGGGCATACTACTGGGGGGGCCATACTACTGGGGGGCATGCTAATGGGGGGCATACTACTGGGTGGCATGCTAATGGGGGGCATACTACTGGGGGGGCCTGCTAATGGGGGGCATACTACTGGGGGGCATACTACTGGGGGCACTGCATAGGGGACCCTACTACTAAGGGGACTGCATAGGGGCACCACTGCTGGGGGCATTGTGTAAGGGACACCGCTACTGTGGGCATTGTGTAAAAGGGGCACTACTGTGGGCATTGTGTAAAAGGGGCACTACTGTGGGCATTGTGTAAAAGGGGCACTACTTTATGGTGTAATGTGAATCAGGCCCTATGTGCGGTGTAATGTGAATAAGATTGTGCACTGTGACTCCTTGGGCCGTAGCCCACTATGTAAACAAGTACTGTGACTCTGCTGGCCGTACCCACCGGGTGGGTGCACCACTTTTCATTTCTGCCACTGCTGTGTGGCAATGTGTCATAGATGTGCTTTATACTGTGGTGTCTGTGTCGTTGTGCCGCTGCTTTGTCGCTTAGTAACCAGTCAGCTCACTGCAACCTTTGGCCAATAATGTTGAAAACAATATTCTAAGCTGTGATATGGTCTAAATTGACTGGAAATTAATGTTATTGAGGTTAATAATACTCTAGGAAGAAAAAAAAGACCAATTTATGTGATTTTAGCTTTTTTTGTAAATTTTTGTAAAAAAATCCAAATCCAAATCCAAAGCCAGTCACCGCAGTTTGGCAAATCCAAAGCCGGACGACAAATTCGAACCAAATCCAAATCCGTCAAAAATGGTCCGGCGCACATCCCTACTAATTATATATATAATCATGCTAAAACCTCTATTTATTGCAAAATTGTATTGCTATTAATGATACTGAATCAGAACCTCTATACACACCTGCCTATACCTTCTAATGTCCTGCCTATACCTTCTAAGGATGACGCTAATTTACGTACGCAGTCACACTATAAATAAAGACTTAGACGTGGAATCTGTGGTTCCAAAGCACAAGTGATATTCAGGTAAAAGTTCAGACAGTTACACGGAATTGATCAAGACACAATTTAGGCGCAAAAGGAAATTATACAGACCCAAGTACAGTATACATACGCAGGTGTTTCCGGACCCAGAGATAGGTATCAGCAAGAGACCCCTCGTCATTCAGCATTCAGCACGAAGACTGAGAACCAGCGTTCGTGCACTCATGTTTATACCCCCCAGAATAAACAGGACAAAAGGGAAGCTTGTTGCTGGTGTCATTGGTTCCCAGGGGTGAAGCATCTGTTACAGCACATTTAACAGGCTGGTTCAAACAGACTCTCCCTGCCTCTAACAGCTGGGGGTCTTCCTCTTCACGCCTCCGGCAGCATCCTAACAGTTGTTTCTAAAATATACATTTTGTTGCTTGTAGGCTCTGCGATTCATAACTCGGGAATGCATGATCTGATCTCCCCACCGATAACACCGGAATACTGTGAAAAGAGTACGCATCAGTACAACTCCAAACACGACTGGTTTAGCATGTATATTACCTTAGTTATCAAATATCTTTATTTCTCAGCATTTAAACTAACTGAACCTACTTAAATCATACACTTTAAAGCTTATTGAACCTTATGTGTGAATATGTAATGTGTGGGTATCCAGGGTTTGATATAAGGACGCTAGTTAACTTGGGGCAGATGCGTGCGCATAAAGCTAATAAAACAGCGGTTTCATACAAAGGGCCTGATTCAGAGCCGGACGCAATTAGCGCTCGCTCGTCCAGAAAATAGGGGTGGCTATTCAAATGAACCGTTCGCTCTTTGCGGTCTGTTCACGCCTCTAGGTCTGAACGAGCGAACAGAACTTGCGGTCGTTTTTTTGAAAAATACGCCCCCTGGCCTCTCGCATCCTACATCATGTCCGCTATTTATTAGATTAATTGAGTACATCGACCAGGGTATGAACTGCTCACTATTCTTGGGGTTGGTTTTTGCTACCACGATCTTGCGAGCAGTTCTGGCTATAAAATAACCCAGTGACGTGGTCAATGACGCTGCTGTATTAATTATGCACACCCATAAAACGCCCGTTTTGACCTTTAAGCACACCTGCATTCGGATCTCCACTCCCCGTTTTCAAGCACCTTCCCCTGTTACCACCCACATACGCCTCTTTCTGTCACTCAAATTATCAAGCATTCGCTATTTTGCGAGCACATGAATTTCGACCGCACTGACTGGATCGCGCATGCGTATAACGATCCGTACGCATGCGCAGTTGGGCAAACATCGCTCGGAGCGAACGAGCGGCAGCTTACGAGCAGCTCTGAATCAGGCCCAAAGTCCTATGCATTCGCTAATATGCGACTAGTTAACAGCGCTATTGTATGTATTAATGTGCGTATGGGAAATGCTGAAAAATGCAATCGCATGGTGCTATTAGTATTATCGCCACATGTACTAAAATGTGAGTTTATCTAAAATGGCGCTTAGGCGGCCATTCGCAAAATGGCGTCTTGCGATTTAATTTTCAAGATGGAGTCTTTTGGCCATTCGCAAGATGGCGTCGCTGCGATTACATTTTAAACTGAACTTGTCTTAGCCAATTATTCAGCTTCGACACTATATATATATATATATATATATATATATATATATATTAGTAATGCTAGAGTTATGCACTTCTACTTTTTCTTTTTGTGTCTGCAACAATAGTCCAAAAAGAATGGAAAGTGGACAAACATGAATGCACAGTGCAAAATATCTCAAGTTAAAACAGAAAAAAGTTTCAAATGATATAAATTTCTTTATATCAAAGTTTGCATTGATGGTAGCGGCACACAAATGACCCCCCATAGGGCCTGAATCACTGACACAGGGCCTGCTTCAGAGATGTACGCTAACCCGATAGTTTGTGCACATCTACGATTGTTGGAGGGCCGGACATGCGCAGGATGTTTTCTGCGCATGTGCAGCCCTCCATCTGTGAGTCCATGTCTCCTTGGCATTGACAGGATGTGGGGTTTGAGGGGCAGAGTGGGGGCATTCCGCATGTAAATCTCACTGCCTCCGATTCGTCCAAAGGACGGGAAATCCAACCGAATGAGTGGTAACCTCCCGGATTCTGCACGTCCAAATTCAACCAGCAAGTATTCATCAACTCGTTTCGTCACTTGACTTCCTCAGGGATGTGGACTAATCGGAGGTAGTGAGATACTATTCTATCTGGATTGCATGTCTTCCGATAAAATAATTCGATCATGTTTAGAAACTGATCACACTTTTAAATGTACACTTAATATTGTTTGTTTTTGGTGTGTATTAAAACTTTAAAATACTACACTGTTATTTCTGGACAGTGGCGTGGGGGGCACTGCATTCCGCAGTCCAGGACACTGAGGTCAGTGTAGTGCTGACCGAACGGCGGCTGTGTGTTTGTAGCAGCAGGACTGACGCTAGGCTTCCATGCGCCCTGCACCGTCCTGTGCTGCATGGCCGCGTCCCTTCCCTCCCCCTGAGCGCTTACCCAATAGCGCTAGCGGGAGGGTAGAGGGTGGGCTCAGGCAGGGAGCAGGGCTGAGCTCCAGGCAATGGACCTCCTAGTCCATGCTTCTGGTGCCCGCCACTGATTAGCAGCCAATGAGGGTCAGTCAAACTCTCATTGAATGCTGCGCTCACTGCCGGAGCCGGGCTCGAGCTCACTCATGAGCTCCATCTTCCAGCTCCTGCAGTGGGCAATGGGAGAGACGTCATGGTTTTATAACAATAATAATGTGTGTGTCTGCCGGGGGGGAGGGGGGGGGGCGGTGTAGGGGGGGGACACCACTACTGGCTACTGGGGGCACTGCATCGGGGAGGAGGGGGAAACACCACTACTGGCTACTGGGGGCACTGCATCGGGGGGGGACTACTACTAAGCAGGGGACTACTACTGGGGGCACTGCTTCAGGTGGGGGACCACTAATGGGGGTACAGCATTGGGGGGGACCACTACTGGGGGGAACTGCATTGGGGGGCCACTACTGGGGGCACTGCATTGGGGGGACCACTACTCGGGGCACTGCATCAGGGGGGACTCCTACTGGGGGCACCGTATAGGGTGGACTACTACTGGGGGCACTGCATTGGGGGGACCACTAATGGGGGCACTGCATCTGGGGGACCACTACTGGGGGGACTATATAAAGGGCACTGTATAGGGGGGACTACTACTAGGGGCACTATATAGGGGGCTTACTACTGGGGGGCACTGCACAGGGGGGACCACTACAGGGGGCACTGAAAAGGGAGAACCACTACAGGGGGCACTGCATAGGGGGGATAACTACTGGGGGCCTGCATAAGGGGGACAACTACTGGGGGCACTGTATAAGGGGCACTGCATATGGGGAATCACTACTGGGGGCACTGTAAAAGGGGCACTACTGGGGGCCTGCATAAGGAGGATCACTCCTGGGGGCACTGTATAAAGGGCACTGCATATGGGGGATCACTACTGGGGGCCTGCATATGGGGGATCACTCCTGGGGGCACTGTATAAGAGACACTGCATATGGGGGATCACTAGTGGGGGCACTGTATAAGAGGAACTAATAGTGGGCTGCATAAGGGGGACCACTACAGGGGGCACTGAAAAGGGAAAACCACTACAGGGGGCACTGCACAGGGGAGGCCACTACAGGGGCACTGAAAAGGGAGAACCTCTACAGGGGGCACTGCATAGGGGGATAACTACTGGGGGCCTGCATAAGGGGGACAACTACTGGGGGCACTGTATAAAGGGCACTGCATACAGGGGATCACTACTGGGGGCCTGCATATGGGGGATTACTACTGGGGGCACTGTATAAGGAGAACTAGTGGTGGGCTGCATAAGCGGGACAACTACTGGGGGCACTGTATAAAGGGCACTGCATATGGGGGATCACTACTGGGGGCACTGTATAAGTGGAACTAATGGGGGGCTGCATAAGGGGGACCACTACAGGGCATACTTGCCTACATTGGTTTTCTTCTCCCCGGGAGAAGCCTGGGGAGGGGAAGCAGGTGGGTGTTGATGGGGTCGGGGCCTGACGGGTCGTGTCATTAAGCCCCACCCCTTTGTGGTAAATTGCTGTGATTGGTGCTAATTTAAATAGGGCGCGGGGCTAAATGATGCGTTTCATGAAGAATCACGTCATTAAGCACCGCCCCCTACATGGGGGACCCGTGATCGCCACCGGAATTCTCCCCATTCTGCCCACTTCACTAGGAAGTGGGCAGAATGTGGTAGAAGTGCCTACCCTTCCGGGGGTGCGGGGGGTTACCCCAAAAATCGGGAGCCTCCCGCGAAATTCGGGAGGGTATGCATGTATGCTACAGGGGGCACTGTGTAAGGGGCACTACTACTGGGGGCATTGTATACTGGGGGTACTTTATAAGGGGCACTACTGAGGGCCTGCATAAGGGAGGGCACTGCATAGGGGGGACTGTATAAGGGGCACTGCATTAAGGTGCACATGGAAAGAAATGTTCCCAGTGACAAGAAAGGGGTGTGTCATGTTGACACGCTCCATTTTTCAGTGACCATGCCCCTTGTGACCACGCCCATTTTTTTGCCACGCGCGCACATAGTGGGGGGGGGGGGGGTGGTTTGCTCCATTTTGAAATTTGCCCTGGGCTCCAAATACCCGTTATGCCACTGTCTCTGGGCCTGATTCACTAACATATTTACACACGCAATCGGCCAATTACTGTGTAATACACATGCGTATGCATCGCAGTGCGCATGCACAAATTAGCTATCGCGATAGGGACTACGTTTGCAGAGGCTATGCAGACCCCTCGCAGATTGATTGACAGGAAGCACCGTTTGTGGGTGGTGATGGGGGGTGGTCTGGAAACTAAGGCATGCCAGTGGATTGAATGTACGTGCTTTTATTTGCCCACAATTACCCATATAGTGAAAAATATTCACAGACATTACTGTCATGACAACATACACTAGTCTGGAACAGTTCACGTTTTCCAGGTCACCCAGCAGGTGCACAGGTGGACTCATTACTCACTGACACATTTTAAAAGAGCCACAGGTGGAGCTAATTATTTCACCTATGATTCTGTGAGGAGACCTGGAAAACATGCACTGTTTGGGGTCCTGAGGACCGAGTTTGAGAACCTGTGTAATAAATCAATGTAGGAGGTTGTGTTAAAGGCTTTGTAGGCAGGAAGTTGGGCTGTTACATTTTCCATACTGCACAGTTACACAATTACACATGGATCGGAGACCCTCATAAATAGGCAGAAACATATTTTACTGTTGAATTAAAAACAGCACAGAAAGCTGGAAGTGGTTGTGTACCTATTTACTGTAAAGCTGGCCACACACTAGACCAACTTACATCCAACCAGCCAATGAAAATCTGGTAACGTATGGGAGTAAATGATGATCAATTTGCTCCTAAATGCCAGAAAACAGTTGAAAATGGTCGTCAGACAAGTTTGTTAAATGTTTGATCTAAAGTATTTGTTCAAACAACAGTTTTGGTCCATTTTCCAGCGTTTGGGAGCAAATTGATGATTGTCATTTACTTTCATACCTTTCCAGATTTTCATTCCAACCAATCAACTACCGTGTTTCCCCGATACTTAGACCTACCCCGAAAATAAGACCTATCCTTACTATTGATGAATGGCCCAAAATAAGCCCTACCCCGAAAGTAAGACCTAATAAAATCTAAAATTTTCCCGGTCCCTGCACTACACTGATATGCACCCAGCTCCGCTCCCCGCATGAAATCCAGTACTAAATGAAAGAGCTGGAGGAGGCTACCCGGCACACTCGGGCCGCTCCTCCACCAGCTTACAGTATCGTAGTCAGACTGCAAAACAAGCTTTCAATAAAGCTTGTTTTGGAGTCAGCGCGCGTGACGTCATGGCGCGCCTCTGAAGGTGGACATCGGTGGAGCCGCGGACCATGGAGGAAGGCGCGACTCTGAAGGTGGACAACGGAGGAGCCGCAGATCGTGGAGGAAGGCGCGACTCTGAAGGTGGACAACGGAGGAGCCGCGGATCGTGGAGGAAGGCGCGCCTCTGAAGGTGGACAACGGAGGAGCCGCGGATCGTGGAGGAAGGCGCGACTCTGAAGGTGAACAACGGAGGAGCCGCGGATCGTGGAGGAAGGAGCCGCCTCCCAATTCTTCTTGTTGTAAAGGTAAATTGGGGAAATGGCTGTGTTCAACAGAGAGAGGGACAGGCTGAATTCAACACCGGGGTGGGGGTGGGGGTGGGTGGGGGCTGGACATGCACAGGCTGTATTCAACAACAGGGGGGAGAGAGGCACAGGCTGTATTCAACAACAGGGGGGGGGTGGAGAGGCACAGGCTGCATTCAACAACAGGGGGGGGCTGGAGAGGCACAGGCTGCATTCAACAACATAATAAGCCCTACCCCGAAAATAAGCCCTAGTGTGTTTTTTTGACCAAAAAAAAAATAAGACAGTGTCTTATTATCGGGGAAACACGGTAGTTGGCTGGTTGGACAGATAATCTTTAGATGTGTGGCCAGCTTAAGAAGGGAAGACGCAATGCAGTCCATGGGGTAAGGATTGCAGTGGGGGGCATCGGGTTAGAGAGGAGCCCTCCCCACTGCTTGTTTTCTGACCGCCTTTACAGCTGCACTCACTGTGTCTGTGACCGGCAGGCTGAGGCAGCCAGTACAGCAGTGTCATGGGTGGGCCTGGCAGGGCGAAACTGAGGGGTGGTCCGGGGTTGGTCCAGATTCCAGACCACCCATTAGTCAGATCGCTGATCCATCCGAATTTAAATGTAATTTATGTCCGCGCCCACACAGTGCTAGTTCATTCCCCTGGTTTGATAAGTTGTTATAAGCAGCGCCACTGCCAGCAATAGCATGCAGACTGTCAGTTTACACACGCAATATATGCGCTCTCTCTGTGTGTGGTGTGCTGTACCCAAGAAGAGGAGCAATGGAGAAGCTGCCTCAGCTGTTCACCACAATGCCAGGAGGAGGACCCGCCCAACAGTGAGTGAGAGAGAACTAGCAGCTGCCTCTCCTTTATGGAGGTGTAGAGGGCGCAAATTTATAGTTTGCAGGAGGGCGCCAAACACCCTAGCACTGGCCCTGACTGTAGGCAGACTCGCGTGATTTGGTTTTGGCAAAACCACCCTCAAGCTCTGAACTTACAGCTGCCCCGAGCCAGGACTTGGTTCTGCTCTGAATCCCAAAGTGATTCCGAACTGTGACATGATTCAGCTCGGAACCCCTAAGTTCAGGTGGGTTTGTTTTTCAGGAAAGCCGAAACCACACATCTCTGACTGTAAGTAGGCGAATTTGCAGGAATGTTTGCAAATGATGGTCACTATGTATAGATTGAGTTATGGAATTATTAATCAATCTAGAAAGTGCTACCACACAGCATTGCTGCTTTTGCTTAATTATATACTGTACATATTCCTCCCTAACCAGCAAAATCTTCAGCCTTTTCTTTCCCAAGTTATTATACACACCAACCACTGTTCTTCTACTCCCCAGAAAATTAGTGTTTTGTAGAGTTTATTTATTTTATTTTTTTACCAATCTGCAGAATATAGCACTCTCTGGGATTCACACGGATGTCTCTTTAAACTCCAAGAATATCAGTGTTGATTGCCGATTTAGATAATTGGTTGTTAAACATGAATTAATCATATAATTATCTTTTAACCTTATTTGCCGAAAGCCTGTAATTGAGATGTAAATGTGAGGTATTTAGTACTATATTGAGAGGAAGACCTGTTGTGTTTTGTTTTTTTTTAAACTTCATAGCTTGAGGGCATAATTATATGGGAACTGTAATTATACATTGTCAATGGGGTCTAGAAAGGGATTGCAGCTGTAGCCATGTGATACTATTTAGGTAATATAACCAAACAATGACCCTTTAAAGACCATAGATTAGGTTCATATGGACGTTTGTCTGCAGTGAAGACTACAGGGGGGGGATGCGAATTGCTGTTGTTGCGGCGTCTAGGTGCCGGCAACGGTAGCCTCTCTCGCACCCGAATGCCCGATTTGCTCAAAAGTGCTCGCTACTTTATGGCATAAAGCGCGGCAGCTGATGGGGGCGAATGAATTCGCCCTGAATTCCCCCCTACATCTTAAGACAAGAGATCTCACACTTAATTTTCTCAGCAGGGCAAAGATATTTTCCTGTTATATCGTACATACCTACAACTTAGGGCCTAGGCGTAGCTATAATGGGTGCAGAGTGCGTGATGCTTTCTTGCGCGCATGCGTCATCTTCATGATTATCACTGGGAAGATGGTGCTGCAGAGGAGGAGGGACCCACTGCACAAGGTGATGCAGGGCCCAGCGGAGGGAACCTGATGCTCACGGGCCCCCTCGGCCGTTAATATGCCCCTGGACTAGGGGTAGGCAACATTTTTCTCTTTAGGTGCAAGCAGTTCAACATTACTAGCCAAAAAAGTTCCCGGAGTTCTACCAAGGGAACAAACATATACAAACATTTTTAAAAGTAGTAAAAATGTAAGTGACTTCCCTTTTTTTAAAACTAGGAAGCGTGATTGCTTAGGTTACATAATTTGTAGTGTATAGACAAAGACATGCATCAGAATTTTGCTTTCTTATCAGACTCTGAGCAGGATTAAATCCGGGTACACAGTATCCAATTATCATGCCGATCAGCCGATAAGAGGCTGATCATCCCGATCACTAGATAGTGTGTACGCAGGAACGTTAGCCTACAAGAGGCTGATCATCGTCATCATTAGATAGTGTGTACGCAGGAACGTTAGCCTATAAGAGACTGATCATCCCGATCATTAGATAGTGTGTACACAGGAACATTAGCCTATAGGAGGCTGATCATCCCGATCATTAGATAGTATGTACGCAGGAACATTAGCCTATAGGAGGCTGATCATCCCGATCATTAGATAGTATGTACGCAGGAACGTTAGCCGATAAGAGGCTGATCATCCCGATCATTAGATAGTGTGTATGCAGGAACGTTAGCCGATAAGAGGCTGATCATCCCGATCACTAGATAGTGTGTACGCAGGAACGTTAGCCTACAAGAGGCTGATCATCGTCATCATTAGATAGTGTGTACGCAGGAACGTTAGCCTATAAGAGACTGATCATCCCGATCATTAGATAGTGTGTACGCAGGAACATTAGCCTATAGGAGGCTGATCATCCCGATCATTAGATAGTATGTACGCAGGAACATTAGCCTATAGGAGGCTGATCATCCCGATCATTAGATAGTATGTACGCAGGAACGTTAGCCGATAAGAGGCTGATCATCCCGATCATTAGATAGTGTGTATGCAGGAACGTTAGCCGATAAGAGGCTGATCATCCCGATCATTAGATAGTGTGTACGCAGGAACGTTAGCCTATAAGAGGCTGATCATCCCGATCATTAGATAGTGTGTACGCAGGAACATTAGCCTATAGGAGGCTGATCATCCCGATCATTAGATAGTATGTACGCAGGAACATTAGCCGATAAGAGGCTGATCATCCCGATCATTAGATAGTGTGTACGCAGGAACGTTAGCCGATAAGAGGCTGATCATCCCGATCATTAGATAGTGTGTACACATACCTCCCAACTGTCCCGCTTCCAGCGGGACAGTCCCGTTTTTCTGGGACCGTCCCGCTGTCCCGCCGCGGGCCGCAGTGTCCCGCGGTGGGGGGGGGAGTTGGGGAGAGCACACCCGCTGCTCTGCCTAGCAGAGCAGCAGGTGTGCAGAAGGTGAACAGATGCCGTGCGCATGGCACGGCATCTGTTCACTAGCGTAGGGAGAGCCTGGGGGGCTGCCCAGCATCTCGGAGAGTGCTGGGCACGCCTCCTATAGTGACGAAAACGGGTGGAAGCCGTGAGGCTCCACCCCGTTTTCAATTGGCTCCACCCCTTTGTCGGAAGCCACACTCCTTTTTCGGGCCCTGTCCCTCCATCCCGTTCTCAAAAGTTGGGAGGTATGTGTATGTAGGAACGTTAGCCTATAAGAGGCTGATCATCGTCATCATTAGATAGTGTGTACGCAGGAACGTTAGCCTATAAGAGGCTGATCATCCTGATCATTAGATCATTAGATAGTGTGTATGCAGGAACGTTAGCCGATAAGAGGCTGATCATCCCGATCATTAGATAGTGTGTACGCAGGAACGTTAGCCTATAAGAGGCTGATCATCCCGATCATTAGATAGTGTGTACGCATACCTCCCAACTGTCCCGCTTCCAGCGGGACAGTCCCGTTTTTCTGTGTGTACGCAGGAACGTTAGCTGATAAGAGACTGTTCGGCCTGATCATTAGATAGTGTGTACGCAGGAACATTAGCTGATAAGAGGCTGTTCGGCCTGATCATTAGATAGTGTGTACACAGGAATGTTAGCCGATAAGAGGCTGTTCGGCCTGATCATTAGATAGTGTGTACGCACGAACGTTAGCTGATTAGAGGCTGTTCGGCCTGATCATTAGATAGTGTGTACGCAGGAACGTTAGCTGATAAGAGACTGTTCGGCCTGATCATTAGATAGTGTGTACGCAGGAACGTTAGCTGATCAGAGACTGTTCGGTCTGATCATTAGATAGTGTGTATGCAGGAACGTTAGCCGATAAGAGGCTGTTCGGTCTGATCATTAGATAGTGTGTACACACAGGAATGTTAGCCAATAAGAGGCTGTTCGGCCTGATCATTAGATAGTGTGTACACAGGAATGTTAGCCAATAAGAGGCTGTTCGGTCTGATCATTAGATAGTGTGTACACAGGAATGTTAGCCAATAAGAGGCTGTTCGGCCTGATCATTAGATAGTGTGTACGCACGAACGTTAGCCAATAAGAGACTGTTCGGCCTGATCATTAGATAGTGTGTACGTAGGAAGGTTAGCTGATAAGAGGCTGTTCGGCCCGATCATTTGGGACTGGGACTGTCCCGCTGCGGGCCGCAGTGTCCCGCGGTGGGGGGGGAAGTTGGGGAGAGCACACCCGCTGCTCTGCCTAGCAGAGCAGCAGGTGTGCAGAAGGTGAACAGATGCCGTGCGCATGGCACGGCATCTGTTCACTAGCGTAGGGAGAGCCTGGGGGGCTGGCCAGCATCTCGGAGAGTGCTGGGCACGCCTCCTATAGTGACGAAAACGGGTGGAAGCCGCGAGGCTCCGCCCCATTTTCAATTGGCTCCACCCCTTTGTCGGAAGCCACACTCCTTTTTCGGGCCCTGTCCCTCCTTCCCATTCTCAAAAGTTGGGAGGTATGTGTACGTAGGAACGTTAGCCTATAAGAGGCTGATCGGACTGATCATTAGATAGTGTGTACGCAGGAACGATAGCCGATAAGAGGCTGTTCGGCCTGATCATTAGATAGTGTGTACGCAGGAACGATAGCCGATAAGAGGCTGTTCGGCCTGATCATTAGATAGTGTGTATGCAGGAACGTTAGCTGATAAGAGGCTGATCAGCCTTATCATTAGTGTGTACGCAGGGACATTAGCCGATAAGAGGCTGATCGGCCTGACCATTAGATAGTGTGTACGCAGGAACGAAAGCCGATAAGAGGCTGTTTGGCCTGATCATTAGATAGTGTGTACGCAGGAACATTAGCTGATAAGAGGCTGTTCGGCCTGATCATTAGATAGTGTGTACGCAGAAAGGTTAGCCGATAAGAGGCTGTTTGACCTGATCATTAGATAGTGTGTACGCAGGAACATTATTAGCCGATAGGCTGTTTGGCCTGATCATTAGATAGTGTGTACGCAGGAACATTAGCCGATAGGCTGTTCGGCCTGATCATTAGATAGTGTGTACGCAGAAATGTTAGCCATTTTTCTCTTTAGGTGGAAGAAGTTCAACATTACAAGCCAAAAAAGTTCCCGGAGTTCTACCAAAAGGAACAAACATATACAAACATTTTTAAAAGTAGTAAAAATGTAAGTGACTTCCCTTTTTTTAAAACTAGGAAGCGTGATTGCTTAGGTTACATAATTTGTAGTCTACAGACAAAGACATGCATCAGAATTTTGCTTTCTTATACCCCTTTTCTACCTAAATTCCGGGTCTGACCCGGAGTTGGAACAAAGGGGGTCATTCAGACCCGCTCGCGAGCAAAGGACGCTCGCAAGCGGGTCGATGTTGCCCCACTGCACATGCGCACGACGGAGGGAGCTCCGTCGTGCGCATGCGTGAGACCCGGATAGCGAAGGGCTCTCTGTCGCTCCGGGTCTCGCACCAAAGGGGGCGTGCTGTCAATGTTGATTGACAGCACGCCCCCTTTGGTGGGCGTGCCGGGGGCATGGCTGCCAGACGGAGGCGTTCCCATGGGAACGCCTACCGTCTGAAGCCGGCCCCACTGACATCACTAGTGATGTCAGTGGGAATGATTTTGGCTCTGATAGAGCCAAAATCACTCCTGGGCTTGCGGCAGCGAGACCCTACCGCAGGGTCTCGTCGCAAGCCCGATGGTCGCGATGGTCAAAGACCATCGCGACCATCTTCTTGGCCGCTCGCATATGCTGTGGGTGGTCACCCACAGCTATGCCAGCGGCCAGGAGGCCGCTCCATTTTCAGGTAGGAGGGCACTGATTCAGAGCGAGCGCTCTGGTCAGAGCGTTCAGCTCTGAATCAGGCCCAAAATTCCTATCCGGATCAGACCCGGAATTTTGCCGCCGCTCACACCGCAGTCGGGTCTGCATAGACCCAGCTTTTGTGGAGTGAAAGTGGTCGCTTGGAAATGACGTCATCTCCAAGCGCCACTGAAGCCGGACCAATCGGCCGGCTAGCAGCGCACTCCAGGTCATCGTGACCCGAAGTGCGCTTTTCTCACAGCAGGGTTTCACGGGCTACGCCCGTGTTAAACCCTGCTAGTTACCTAGGTTGGATTGCCGGGTCACTTGACCCGGCGATCCAACTCTCTCCCCTTTTACACCAGGGAGCTGCCCGGGTTAACCCTTCAAAAACCCGGATTTTAGCTCCGTTGTAAAAGGGGTATTATCAGACTCTGAGCAAGATTAAATCCGGGTACACAGTATCCAATTATCATGCCGATCAGCCGATAAGAGGCTGATCATCCCGATCATTAGATAGTATGTACGCAGGAACATTAGCCTATAAGAGGCTGATCATCGTCATCATTAGATAGTGTGTACGCAGGAACGTTAGCCTATAAGAGGCTGATCATCCTGATCATTAGATCATTAGATAGTGTGTATGCAGGAACGTTAGCCGATAAGAGGCTGATCATCCCGATCATTAGATAGTGTGTACGCAGGAACGTTAGCCTATAAGAGGCTGATCATCCCGATCATTAGATAGTGTGTACGTATACCTCCCAACTGTCCCGCTTGCAGCGGGACAGTCCCGTTTTTCTGTGTGTACGCAGGAACGTTAGCTGATAAGAGACTGTTCGGCCTGATCATTAGATAGTGTGTACGCAGGAACATTAGCTGATAAGAGACTGTTCGGCCTGATCATTAGATAGTGTGTACGCACGAACGTTAGCTGATTAGAGGCTGTTCGGCCTGATCATTAGATAGTGTGTACGCATCAACATTAGCTGATAAGAGACTGTTCGGCCTGATCATTAGATAGTGTGTACGCAGGAACGTTAGCTGATAAGAGACTGTTCGGTCTGATCATTAGATAGTGTGTACGCAGGAACATTAGCTGATAAGAGGCTGTTCGGTCTGATCATTAGATAGTGTGTACACAGGAATGTTAGCCAATAAGAGGCTGTTCGGCCTGATCATTAGATAGTGTGTACGCACGAACGTTAGCCAATAAGAGACTGTTCGGCCTGATCATTAGATAGTGTGTACGCACGAACGTTAGCCAATAAGAGACTGTTCGGCCTGATCATTAGATAGTGTGTACGTAGGAAGGTTAGCTGATAAGAGGCTGTTCGGCCCGATCATTTGATAGTGTGTATGCAGGAAGGTTAGCTGATAAGAGGCTGATTGGCCCGATCATTTGATAGTGTGTATGCAGGAAGGTTAGCTGATAAGAGGCTGATTGGCCCGATCATTTGATAGTGTGTATGCAGGAAGGTTAGCTGATAAGAGGCTGATTGGCCTGATCATTTGATAGTGTGTACGTAGGAAGGTTAGCTGATAAGAGGCTGATTGGCCCGATCATTTGATAGTGTGTACGCAGAAACATTAACTGATAAGTGACTGATCGGCCCAACCATTAGATTGTGTGTATGCAGGAATGTAAGCTGATGAGTGACTGATCGGCCCGACCATTAGATAGTGTGTACGCAGGAACGTTAGCTGATAAGTGTCTGATCGGCCCGATCATTAGATAGTGTGTACGCTGGAACGGGGATGGGTACGGGATGCCGATGCTCGGGATCCCGGCGATCAGAATCCCGACAGGGTTAGAATACCGACACTTGTCGGTCAGTATTCTAACCCTCCATTCCCAGTGCCTAATCCTTCCACTAACCCTCCCCTAACCCCACTACTTACCTTTGGGATTCTGGCAGTCAGGATGTCGGTGCCGGGATTCTGACAAGTGGCGGGATTCCGGCACTGGCATTCTGAGCACCAGAATCCCTGCGGTCGGCAGGGGCGTCGAGAGGTGGTGGAGTGGGTGCTGGTGTGTGCTGGGCTACTGGGAGATTGCTTGCGGCTGCTAAGAAGCAGCAACAGCAGTCTCCTATGCCTGTGGGGGAGCAATCAAGCTGATCGTGCCCCCCACTGGTTATGAGCCGGGCTGAGGGGGCTCACTGCGCCCCCCTCGCAAGCACACGGCGTTGCAAAAAAAATTTCTACCGAATGGGAGCATGGCCACAGCTACCGTGATTAGACCACGCCCCCTTTTTACCGGGGTCCGGCGCGACTCTCGACGGGCATGGCGGTCGGGATATTGACCGCATTCCACAGGAACCTTAGCTGATAAGTGGCTGATTGGCCTGATCATTAGATAGTGTGTATGCAGGAATTTTAGCCGATAAACATCATCAAACACTCCTGCGGTTCGTGCGGCCGAGATAGTGTATGCTGCATACGCTATCTAGTTTCTGACCTCCCGATCCCTTGAAGTAACTAAAAGAAAGTACACACTGAGCAGGAAATTGCTGAGTGTGTATGGGTGCACACCGATACGTCGGATCAGAGCGTTTATCAGATAGGCATCAATTATCTTATAATGTGCACCCAGCTTCACTTTCACTCATCACAGGCCCAGGCTACGCTGGGTATACAGGCCATTTTTGGGTTCAGAGCCGCCCTGATCAATTTGATACCCTTGGCAAGATTTGCGCTGGTGCTTGAAGCCAATTGCATTGCAGCAATTTCTATAGGTGTCCAGCCTCAAGTACTCTAATCTCATGTGCTAAACTTGCTGAATATTTGTGCATTGGAAAACTCAAATATACTGTCAGGGGGTATTGCATGACTGTTTTATATCCCCAATTCAGCGGCATATCAGTATTCTGGCACATAGGCACATATTGTTTATTTGAATGTTTTTTCGGCCACAAGAGTGAGCACAGTTCATGTTTAGAAAAAAAAACAAAAAAACATTTAATACTCTTAAAACATATGACATTAGGGGGTGTATTTACTAAGCAGCTCCTAACTGTCATCTCACAGGCTGTGTTTGAAAAATGACAGTTGGGAGCTGATTGGCTGGCACCTTATCACTTTTCACTCTGGGCCCGATTCAGAGCCGCTCGCAAGCGGCTCGATAGTTGCCCACTGCGTATGCGCTGCGTCTGGCGTGCGCCTGCGCGAGCCCACTGAGCGACTGAAGTACAGTCACTATGGGGCTCGCAACAAGACGGGGCAGCTGTCGATGTTGATTGACAGCTTTCCCCGTTTTGTGGGCGGATAGGGGGGTGGCCGGACAAACGCAGGTGTTCCCTTAGGAAGGAGGAGGGGTTACTGACATCACTAGTGATGCCAGTAGTGGACTTCCTGCTCTAATAGAGCAGGAAGTCCACTCGGGCTTGCGGCAGCTAGACCTTACCCCAGCGTCTCGTCGCAAGCCCGATGGTCGCGATTATCGCGACAGTCTCCTGTCCGCTCACACAAGCTGTGGGTAGTCTCCCACAGCTTTGCGAACGGCCGGAGAAAAAAAACAACAAAATAACGCCCTCATTCAGAGCGAGCACCCGCCAGCAGCGAACGGCTCTGAATGAAGTCCTCTGTCTCCTAACACTGTTTGGTAAATAGACCCCTAGATGTACAATTACTCACCCTGTATTCTTCATTGAGACAAAAGATGGGCACATTTAAAAGTGGGCGCCCATAACTGGATGCCTCTGCGCACCTTATCATGGCACTAGCGCACCTTTTCCTCTGCATATTTTTGCCCCAAATGAAAGTGGTACTGCAGGTTGCAATAAATCTGGGTAGGCAACAATACGGATGAGAGCAGTTTTCATTCATTGCCAGATGGGAGGCAACGAAATGTAGGTAATTACACAGGCGCCAATTCTTTTCAATACAAATTGGCCAATAAAGCAAGCAGTGGTGGCTCCAGAGGTGAGACTGCAGCACAGTCCAAAATTCAAATAGGGAGTCACACCAACTGCCAGTGAGACCCAACCAGTGATGTTTGGCAGCGTTTGGAATGACAGTTGGTGTGACTCCCTTATTTAAATTTTGGACTGAGCTGCATCCCCACCTCTGAAGCCACCACTTAAAGTTTTCAAAAGCTCCCTCCAAAAATTGATATCGGGGTTAGTACATTTTTGCATGTACAAAGATTGAATTTAATTTGCTAATTTCAGTGTTATTTTACCATGTGCTCTAATAATTACAATCAAATCAATGGGCACATTGAAATGAATAGTAAAAAGTGTTGTCAATGGCGTTTTCCAGTCAGAATCAGAATAGTCTGACATTTGGACACCCTTACTGGGGTTGTTAGGTGAACTAATTATACTGCCGTAGTCCCCAGTTATCCCCAGCAAGGTTATGTTCTCCCCCAAATCAATAAAGATTGTGAAGTCTTCAATGAAATACTCATTCATCACTTTGATTGTTTGCAATGTTGAAAATTCACTGCTCTTTCATTAATGTAAATAACAGGGCCGTGTGAAGGGGTGTGCAAGCGTGCCCTCACCCGGGTCGCAGGTCCCTGGGGGCTGCACGCTGGCACGATCACTGCCCCATGGTCCCTGCATCTGAATAACAGGGTACGCAGCCAGTAGTGCTGCTATGGAAACTCTCCACTTTCTCCTGCAGTCACATGTTTGGGGGTGGGGGCAGTGCTGGCACAGGGTGGCAGTGACCCCTGCTCTGGCGCTGGTAATTGCAGTGAAAGCTTTAAATATTCAGCATAACAAAATTCAATCAATTACTCAGAATCAGCACATACTTAGGGCACCACAGAAATTTTCCTTTGCCAGATTTACCATGGACCATATGGTGCAAAACTGCAAATGGTGCAGCTGAACCTGGTTCCACATAAAGGGGCTATACACAATAATAGAAATAATAATAAAATAGTAATAATAGAGGTTAATGATATACATTAATCTTGGGAATACAACAATATTAGAATCTACTAACTGATAATCTGACACACAATCCAGCGAGGCTCATGTGACCGTTCTTGTCTTGGTCATGTCGGCTGTCCCGTTCAGTCGTCCACCAAGAGTGAGTGCAGCAGCGCTCAGTACAGTGTTGCCAGATGGGGAGGTTGTTAAAGGTCTTTTTTTGGGGGGAAGCAAAATATATATGGCGGCAGCAAAATCTTTTAAGTGCTTAGGGCCTCTAAAGGTCTTAATCCAGCCCTGCACTCACTCGCTCATTTGCTCGCCCACTCACTCGCTCACTTACTCGCTCACCCACTCACTCGCTCGTTTGCTCACCCACCCACTCACTCACTCGCTCGTTTGCTCACCCACCCACTCACTCACTCGCTCGCTCGTTTGCTCACCCATTCACTCTCTTGCTCACCCACTCACTCACTCGTTTGCTCACTTACTCACTCACTCCCTCAACTAAGGACTTGTGAAACTCTATTAATGTGATAACAAAGGTTAATACGGTATCTCTGCTGGAGACTTCAGGAACATGGACAAAAGCAGGGTGATTGGTTATTGAATGGACATCTCCAAATGTCTGACTAATTCATAACTAGCTTGTTTGATTAGTTTGAAAACCCAAAAAGATGGCAGGGCCGCAACTAGGGGGGGAGTTAGAGGTGCACGTGCACCGGGTGCCGGAATTCAGGGGGTGAAAAAGGGATGACTCATGGTGGCTTGGGAGCTGCAGAGTCAGAAAACGGCCATCCAAAAATGGCCACCGCCAAGGAGGATACAGTTGCTAGAGGTCCTTACTGGACCTCTA
Organism: Taudactylus pleione; assembly: GCA_031769625.1. Lineage (NCBI taxonomy): Eukaryota > Metazoa > Chordata > Amphibia > Anura > Myobatrachidae > Taudactylus > Taudactylus pleione. The sequence continues at coordinate 3,168,554 of JAUIMM010000422.1, forward strand.
GTGTCTGTCTCCTCCTTGGTGGCGGCCATTTTTGGATGGTCATTTTCAGGAGATTCCATGCAGACTAGCCGTCCGCATGGACTCTGCAGAAAACGGCCATCCAAAAATGGCCGCCGCCAAGGAGGAGACAGACACTAGAGGTCCTACTGGACCTCTAGTGTCTGTTAGGCCAGCGCAAGTGCCGGGAGAAGATGCTGAAAGCTGCATCTTCTCCCGTGAAACCCCCTGGCAACGAGCATGTAACCCCCTGGCAACGAGCATAAACCCCATAGCACTGCGCATGAATCCCCCTGGCAATGAGCATGAAACCCCCTGGCAACGAGCATGAAACCCCCTGGCAACGAGCATGGAACCCCCTGGCAACGAGCATGGAACCCCCTGGCATCGAGCATAAAACCCCTGACAACGAGCAGGTAACTTTAAAGTAAATAGAAGCCTTACTGTGGGGCATAAAATGGTGTCGGGCAAATATGTAAGTGGCACTTTGGTAATAGGCATTACAGTGTGTAGCTTAATGTGTAATGGGCATCATTGTGTGTGGAATAATGTAAGTCACTATACCAGGGACGTTTGACTCGTGCACTGCCTTATGGAGGAGCAAGGACAAAATCCAGGTATGGGAAGGGAGGGGGCGCAAAATTGCTCCTTGCAGCGGGTGACAGATATCCTAGTTTCAGCCCTGAAGATGGATATGTTCACATTAATTTCATTGTGTCCACTAATTTTATATGGAAACCATGCTGGAAACTGTATTGAAATACATGGGTATAGTTATTTGAATCTTAGATATTTTTAAACATCTCATTAATCTCCAATTGCTGGAAATCCCAAAAATCGCTACTTCATAGATTAGATAAATTCTCATTTTCTAGTGATTGTGATTGATATAAATAAGATTGGAATATCAACCATTTGTAGACCAGCCCCCCCAGCTCACTATACAGTAGGATTCAAACAGTGAACGTATTGTAACATAACCCATAGAATGCTGGGATGGGGCTGTAGATTGGAGCAGTGGTGAGGGTGAGTCATGGCTGAACGTGTCTTCATTGTGTGTGGGAGATATTATTACATGTCACTTTTGTGTGCTTTAATGTTTTCATTACATGTACTCAAAGTGCCCCTTACCATAAACCATTAAGCAGACATCTCAATAAAGCAATTAATAGAACAATCATATAGAAAATACTGTTTTGCCTATGTCCAGACTTCTCCATATTAGCAGGTAACGAGGACCCACGCTTCCGATTCTTCCTTGAGGATAACAGCCAAGAACAGTGATAATGTAAACTGTTGGCATTGAAAGGTTTTCTATTCCACTGAATAGAATAGCTGTGGCTGCCGTCCAGTCAGCTCCCTTGACAACCTTTTAATGCAGTCACGTGGTTTATCTTAGTTACATTTAACGACTCCGTCATCCAATGTTACACCAGCGGTGGTGACTATCTCCTGCTACAGCAATTAGGTGGGGGCAATGTTACTTGCAAAATATTCTTCACATATCTATGTTATTGCTCCACCATTGGATATTTTATAGTTATTAATAATAATAATAATAATAATAATAATAATTAATAATAATAATGTCTCAAATTGAACTTACGCCAGTTTGCTTAATACGGGCCGATGCAAATACACCTTGATGATGACTTGGCATGTACCAGGCATGTATGCTGCCAATGTAGAGTCAGACACATTTTTGCTTATGAACTGAAATACATTATTTTTGTGTTCCCTTTGGTTTGAGCAGTGATCTGTGTTTATTCATCTTTTAAAAACAAATAAACACAAAACCCTACACAATACAGTCAAAATGGCTATCGCCTTGGAGTCAATTTTCCTCTAGAACTCAACCTGGCATTGATGGGCATTTTGCAGCAGGAACTCAAACATTAGACATGGATGCTTTTCAAAGATCCTCTCTCCTGAAAACAGAGGAAAAACACTCTCAGCTGCTTTAGGAGGATCATGACAGGAGTCCTAGCTTTACCACCTGCTTAGGAGACATGTCATTGCTTGTGTCATTCACCTCAAAGCAGCACAGACTCAGAAATGCATGCTGGGTAAACACTTAAACGTCACAGCAGCCGACCGACCGTCCCTGCATACCGAGTGACCGTTTTGGTAATCATACACACTTGACTTACCAATCGACTGCTCGATATGTTTGGCCAATCATCACAATGCCCGTTCAGTTGTGATGTCAGTGTCAGCAGTTTCTGCGGCCAGTGTAATGGTTTAGTTGGTCATCCGTACACACCAGCAGATGCATACTATATATCTGCACAATATATCACATCTTCCGTGCTGAACAGTCAACACAATATACTGTATCTGTTAACGATGTTCTTCACAGATATATTGGGTCTCATTCAGACCCGGTTGCGAGCGCTGAGCGCTCGCAACCGTGTCGATGTTAAGGCCCTGCGCACGCGCAGCGGCTGCACTGCGCGTGCGCAAGCCCCGGAGCGAGAGAGAAATTCTCTCGCTCCGGAGCTCACTACAAAAGGGGCGGCTGTCGACGTTGATCGACAGCTCGCCCCGTTTTGTAGGCGGGGCGGCGGGGGTGGCTACACAAACGGAGGCGTTTCTGACCTTAGGGTCTAGTTGCAAGCCCCGACGGTCACGATGGTCTTGACCATCGCGACCATCAACCTGGTTGGTCGCTAAAGCTGTAGGTGTTAACCCACAGCTTAGCTAGTGACCAGGAGGCCGCACTTGAAATGTGAAGCGGCCGCCCTCATTCAGAGAGAGCGCTCGCTTTTTGTGACCGCCTCTGAATAAGGGCCATTGTGTGTACACAAGAGCTGATACACTTAACGACAGGGCCATAACTAGGAGCGTGTGACTATGCTTGCTAACATTCTGGCAGCCCCCTCCGGTAGGGGACAGCCAGGACGGCCAAGCAGGGGGGCGTGGACGGTCATATTACCCAGTGGGGAGGTGCTGGGGGAGTGGCCATGGAATCATGTAATTTTGGCCCCGCCCCCACGACACAATGCCGAGATTATCGGCATTGTGAAGCAGGGGACGGAGTCATGATGACGTGATTCAGTGTAAATCGTGTAATCGCCCCCCCCCCTGCTGCAGGGGTTTGTCTAGAAATGGGGGGGTCAGGAGCGTTGGGAATCGGCCGGGAGGCTTGCCTATTTATTTGGGGGGTTGGGAGGCTCCGGCTGAATCGGGAGAGTAGGTAAGTATGGTGTGACAGGTGCAAAGACTCTGTTAGCAGAACCATAGATATCCCTTCTGGTTAGTGAGGTGCCTGAAACAGCACCCCTGCAGCCCGGATCGCTTGTGCAGTGCTGTCTGAAGCATCCTGTAGACGCTCCAGATGGGCACAATGCAATCTGTGCAGCTGACAATGCGTCCTCTGGCCCCACCCCTTTTGTGTGACATCATGACATTGTGCATTCAGGGGGTGTGTCCTGTTACAGCCCTGCTTAACAATATATATAGTGTTTACCTAGCATTAGTTTCCCTCTTATATATTGCAAAGCTGGAGTTGGTACGCAAGCCATCTTAGGATATTGCTAAAATAAACTTCCATGTATTTAATGAATGACGTTAACATGGATACACTCTGAATTGCCATAATTTCTATGAATTAAAAAAATATATATATTTATTAATGTATAGTTTTTCCATCAAATTCAAACCCACCACAAACCACATGCAATTGTGCCCTCCAAAACGCTGGACTTGTTATTCAGCGGTTTGGAGGCTTACAATGCAAATCTCCTGCAGTTGGTATGAAAGGCCCTATTCACCTGCAATTTAAAACACCAGAAAATGACACTGCATGCAGTTTGATCTATCCGTCTAGCCAGTTTTTAAAAAGAAGCCATATTAAACATGTCTATTAAAGTAGCAATTATTAATATTTAATTAACTGGTGCAAAACAACAAATATTTTTTTGCGAAAGACACGGTTTACCCCATCCGTTAATATAGGGTGGTATTATTGAGCTTATTCCCTCTTACTGTCAGTAACCACATGTTACTGACTCCTGCTACTGCGTAGTAAGTGGGATAAGTTGCTGCGACCACCATGCTCCAGAACCTGGAACCACTTACTTTTAGATCATAATGATCATAATGCCGTTACACTACTAGGATGATGTTAGCTAATTCCCCAACTGGCCACTTACTATAGACCATTTCTGCTTAGATAGTGAGCAAATAACTAGTTCAGAGACACTGGGCTCACATGCAGGACAGCAAGAGAACATATATGCATCTGGTGCAGATGTGTAAAATCTGAAGTGGGAAGTGGACCCGGACTGGGTGCAGGTAAGTCCTTGTGAGCAGTTTCCTGTTATTGAAACGAAGCTGGACGCAGGGGGTACTTGTTCATGAATGTCTCTGCTTTTGCAGGATGATGCGGAGGATGGAGATCACAGGAAAAAGGGAACTAAACCCCACCGGGTATGCAGAGTACGGCTCCGGAGATACTGAGGTATGGGAACCTAGTACCAGTTCTGACTGGGAATGCTGGTGGAGGAGGCTGTGTAATGTAGCACAGGTAGCGGCAGATTACCGGAACTGAGAAGAGCAGAGCACTGGCAGTCGCACTATAAACTGGTGCTAGCAGCAAACGAATTCACCAACTGAGTACTGCAACTGGGACACTGGAGGTAAACGAGACAAGGAGCACAGAGAACTAGCACACAGACTAGCTGTGTAAGATGTTGCACTGGCAACCTGAGAACTCCCAGGAAGCCCTTAAGTGCCCATGGCTGGAGCTGGATTGGCTGTCAGAGCCCATTGGCTCCTTCCTGACATGTGACCAAATCCAAGATTGCGACGCTCAGCACCCAGCAGTGTTTACACAGACTCCCAGTCACTGCAGCTCCAACATGCCAGAGATTCAGCGCTGCCACTCAGGGACCTGCCCATACACCGCGCTAACTGGACAGGTAAGTCTCGGACCCCCCGCGGTCCTCCAGAGTGGCCCGTGACATTACCCCCTCCTTTTGGGGTGGCCTCTGGACACTCTTTGGGTTTTCTTGGGTTCTCAGAGTGAAACCCAAGCCCAAGTCAGAAGATCCAACCAGGATAGATGAATATGAAGAAACATTTCCAGATCCTGGTTAACACGTTCCGTAACTCCATTCGTCTGAGGATGATAAGCCTTTGAGAACTTCAACTTAATTTGTAATGCTGAACACATAGGGCCTGATTCAGAGCCGACTATGGGCAATTATTGTGACCATCGGGCTTGCGACGAGACCCTGTGGTAGGGTCTCGGCTCTTGCAAGCCCGAGTGGACTTCCTGTTCTAATAGAGCAGGAAGTCCACTACTGACATCCAAGTGATGTCAGTAGGGCCCCCCACAAACGCCAGGCATTCCTAAGGGAACGCCTGCGTTTGTGCAGCCACCCCTCCTCCCCGCCTACAAAACGGGGCGAGCTGTCACTCACCATCGACAGCCGCCCAGTCTTGTAGCGAGACCCGTAGCGACGGAGCTGCCGTTGCTGGACGGGTCTCGTGCATGCGCACGCCGGAGGCGGTTCATGCGCAGTGGAGGACCATCGTCCCGCTTGTGAGCGCTGTGCGCTTGCGAGTGGGTCTAAATCAGGCCCAGAGCTCTCCAAAATTTCAATACAAATTGAACTCCACGATCGGAGATGATTTCAGAGGGTAGTCCATGTAAACGAAAACTTTCAGAAATTAAATGCTGAGCCAATTCAGGAACGGAGGGCAATTTCTTAAGAGGGACCAAATGGACCATTTTGGAAAATCAGTCTATAACCACCCAAATCGTGGTATATCCTCTGGAAGCCGGAAGTTCTGTTATAAAGTCCATCGCTAAATGTGTCCATGGATGGGTAGGAATTGATAAAGGTCCTTGTACCCTTCCCTGCTGAAGTTTCCCTGGAGATTTTATGCTGTGTAGGTGTCAGGAATACAGAGAATACAAGTTATTCAAATGTTATATTCTTTCTGGGCTTTCACTTTTAATTTACTACAGACACAAAGGGCCTGATTTTAAGGTGCGAATAAAGCAAGCCTACATACAGGACGAACTAGGCGGTCCGGGTGGCAGCTGATGCCATTTGCGCTGAATCATGTCATCGTAGCCATTCCCCCTGCAGTACAATGCCGGCAATCTATGTATTTTATAGTAGGGGAGTGCCCACAATGACGTGATTGCGCCCCCACACTGCCTGCTGTGCTGGGCCAAGCACTCCTTACCGCCCCCTATGTTGTGCATGCACCCCTGTACTGCCCCCCGCTGAGCCAACCTGGCAGCCCCCTCCTGGTGGGGGCAGCAAGAAAGTCGGCAACTATGCACTATCCAAGAAATCTGGAGTATCCCGCACCTACTGTGAGAGTAGGGAAGATGTGGCAAACCACGTTGCAATGCAGGTGGTGTAGATTTAAAATGTACAAAGAGATTTTGATTGGAGAGGGATGTGTCCAAACTTGAATCTAAATTGCAGTGTTAAAAACAAGTTGTCCAGCGTTAGTGGTCTCCATGCAAAAGCAGCCTGTATTTACCCTGCATGCAAATAAGAAAATAAATGTATTCGCACCCCTTACATTGCAACATGGTTTGTCCTGGTGCAAAGTTACTGGCTCTCTGTGGATCTCAGAATCAGGCCCAAAATGCTGCAGTGGTAAAAACTCAAACTCAGGAAGCCCCACTATGAGACCCATCCGGCAGCATACAGAATGCAGCTGCTGGCTGGAGGGGTGTGTGCACCACTGGATTTGGGGGCCGACTCCTCCAGCCCATTGAACTCCCAGGCATGGAGGACCATCCAGCACCACAATGCTTCGGTCAGCCCCAACAGGAACCGGATGGGTCCTGGATCCTCACTGGACCACCAGTGACAAGGTAGGACACACTTTAATTTCCAATACATTATAAATACATTTTTTAAATACCCCAGTCCCACACTTTAATCTATGTAGAATCAGTGGGGCCAGCAGAAGTCTGTGATGCAGAATACTGGAAATTTAAAGTCTTCTGGTTTTCAGTTCAAAATTCCAGCTCATGACATTGCAGCTAATGTAAATACAAAGAAGACGACTGGGGTTTACAGCATTTGCCCTGAGTAGGCCTTGCAAGATTTATAATTGTAGGGATTTGTACATAGTTGGCTACTTTTTATATCTGACCACCTGGAGAGGGGGAGGCTGTGGATAAAAAGATGTGGGTTTGACTTGATGGCGCAATTTGTGTCATAAAGTGGGCGGTGGATCACCCGCCTAATGACCTATGCAGTATAATGGGGAATGATGACATGATTCCCATCTTGCTCCTCTCACTTTACAGAGCTGGGATTGGAGGCATTGGGGCAGATGTATGAAGCTCTGGGAAGTGATAAAGTGGAGAGTGATAAATGACCAGCCACTCAGCTACCAACTGTCATGTTACAGGCTGTGTTTGAAAAATGATAGTTGGGAGCTGATTGGTTGGTAGTTTATCACTCTCCACTTTATCACTTCCCAGAGCTTCATGCATCTGCCCCATTATCTCACACGGGGGCAGGGTCTAATGATGAGAAGCACCTGGTTCCACCTCCACAATGATCAGATGCATCTTCCCTTCAGGAACCATCCTAGAGGGGATATGGATACATCTAGACTATAATATATGTTGTGCATTTTTTTAATTATATTTCACCAGTGCCTGATCAACCATTAGGCTGCAGAATAGGGATCCAGGACGTTTGGGGAGCGGGGGGTGGTAGTAAAGTTGTCAGCTGGGGAATAAATTAAAACCTAATTCATTCTATGTTGGCAGTGGCCTTGCAGCTTAATTACAGAAGCTTGTTAGTTATCCGCCTGTCCTGAGGCAGATGTTGCGGGAAAGTTTTTAAAGTGACTACCAGATGGCTGTGCCTATGTGACCATGTAACTTACTGCTAAGTATTACTTTATGTACATTGTGCTACAGCGCCATATGGGTGGGGTGGAGAGCTGCATGCATATAGCTTTAGAGTCTTCCTGGTATTCTCTAGAAGCCAAAGTCTCCTATACACTGCACAGACATCACCATTAGATGACAAGGTCAAACACATCAGTTGTATAACGTTCACTACAAGCACGTGCAGTGTAGATGGGGATTCCCTGAGCATGTATACCCACTGCGCTCTGTGTCTCAGCATTACAGAGGGGGCTACAAGTGTATTAGACAAGGGTGTCTGGGACCCTTTATGAGGCCCTGTATTTTACATATGACTTTGTTTGATTTCCATTTCATAGTATCTAGGGGATGTTTAGTTGTCTCTAGTTATATATTTATTATGTGTCAGTATCACCAGAGATGGCGCTGGTGAACAGCAGTTCTGTTTGGGGCAGGAGAGATCCGCCCACACAGAGAAGAAAAGGATTCTGGGAAGAGGTGTAAGGACTGCCGAGTGAACTCAGTCCAGGGAGGACTGAGGCAGACCAATCAGACAGAGCTCACTGTGATTGCAAGCCAGTGAGGGCCAGGAGGCCTGAGCCTAGACCTGTGAGATACAGGGAAGGCTATCTAACTCTGGGACTGAGCTATGGTACCTGCAAGGAAGCAGGCCAGACTGTGAGAGGCGGCAGCCAACAAGCTAAGGAAGCTATACCAGGCCAGGAGGCCAGTGTCCAGTCCTGCATGTGGCAGGAAGGACCAACAATCTCAGAGACTGTGAGAGACTTTCATGCAGAGTAGCTGCTTCTGTAGAGAGGGTTCAAAAAGTGAGCTAGTGCCCTAAACAAGTGCTAGGTTTGTTTATTATTTTTCTGTTTCCTGATTTCACATGCTGGAAGTAAAGCTCCATTTATGTTTATTTGACTGGAATGCTACGTGTGGACTCTAATTCTGCACCTACTCACTGCACCAGTGACCCCAGTCTACCGGGAATCAGTATGAAATACCGCCGGCCGCATTCGACTGTGATGCTCCACATAAAACCACCCATCACTTAGAATCATATGTTGAGTCTCCTTAGCCACAGATAATTCTCAACAAAGATGTTTATAAGTTATATATATCTTTTATATTATTCTAATAATTTTTATATCAAATCTCAGGAGTATGGGGGGGGGCGTGCCTTGAGCCCTGATGGACACCTTGGATGTGTCATGTGACCAGGAGGTGTACTGCAGTGTTTAGAGATCGGAGCTCAGTCAGCATAAGCAAGAGAAGCCACAGTGACTCAGGTAGGAGAATCAATGGACGCTGAAGCTTAGTGTAGTGAGGGAAGAGTTACAGTGAGTAGGGGAGTGAGACAGACTCCCAGCTCTCAGACCCATCTCCATGTGTGCCTCCCCAGCCAATGACATCGCTGCACATAACTGTCACTACTACAGGAAGAACTGGATAAGGGGCACACCTACAAGGAGCACTGCATAAGGGACACTACTACAGGGGCACTGCATAATTGGTACTAACCTGGTACACATAGAGTTTACAGATTATAACCTATGTTCCCAATAATCTGGTTCTACAAGGAAATAGAAACTGTGCAACCTGTCTTGAGGTGACAGACTGGCAGGAGTGGAGAGGAGGGTTAGTGAGGTAGATCTTTCAAGGTGGGATGTAATGGGCATTACTGTGTAGCACAATGTGCTATAAGGGGTATTACTTAATGTGGCATACTGTGTTATAAGGGGCATTATACTGTGGCATAATGTGTAAGTGGCATTACTGTGTGGCATAATGTGTTAGGGGCATTACTGTGTGGCTTAATGTGTTATAAGGGGCATTACTCTTTGGCATAATGTGTTGTAAGGGGCATTATGGTGTGGCATAATGTGTTATAGGGGCATTATTGTGTGGCATAATGTGTAGGGGGCATTACTGTGTGGCATAATGTGTTATAAGGGGCATTATGATGTGCCATAATGTGTAAGGGGCATTACTGTATCACGAAATCACACACATTTTTTGAGAGTGCACAAAAACGTCTTCTTTTGATTTTTTTGGGGGGAGCGGCAGAACGTTTGTTGGCAGTGGGGAGAAAAATTTATAGCTATGCCACTATATGTATATGTTTGTAGGCCATATTACTTTAAGGAAGGAATTACTATCATATGATATACAATTAGACAGTAAGTGGATAATTTATGGTCATCTTTGTCTCCTTTTATCTTGATGAAATAAATGTGTATATTCTGCTGCACACATAAAGATTTCTCTCTCTCTCTCTCTCTATATATATGTTTAAAATCTCTCTTATGTTATTTTTACGAGTTAAATAATTGTGCATCATTTGTATATTATTTTTTTCCTGTAAAAGTCATCATTTGAGGGTCAGCTCCCCCTTTGGGAGAACTACATTCAGGCGATTAGAATTTGATATATTGGATTGACATCAGCACTATAGATTTTTTATTATTCACCCATACTGACTAATGTTGCATAATATGTTCCCATTGTATTGGTAAAGATAAAAATATAACTAATACCAGAAAAGATAAGTGTGACTATCAGGATAAAGCAGCTGAACAAATGCTAATGATAATGACATCACTGTTAGTACAATAGTAGTATCTCAGTTTAAAATAGTGCAATCAATAAATTCCTTTAGTGCCAAGTTACAAGAGAAGATAATGTGACAGTGAAGGCTGTGTGTGCTACAATACTTTCACTTCATGGGCCTGTGTAGCTACATGAAATCAGGATTTAAAATCTGCAGAAAGGCAATGTGTACTCAGTTACTGCTGTAGTCAATTCATTTCCCTGGTGCAGTGGTGTGTTTAATGGTAGCTTGGCCGGCAAGTATGAAAATCAGCATTCTAATCCAGAAGTCCAAAATTTACAAATAAAAAAGGTATATATCTAATTGCATGTCAAAGCCTAATTACTGTCATATAACACCGAAGTGGTGACAGGGCAAGGTGGTGTTTTTTGCTGTTTTTTTTTTTTTATGTCAACACTTTGAACATTCTAGGTTTGAAATAAATTGCCCTCAGAAATCCCGACACCGATAGCCCGATGGACACCAGGATACAGGTGTCGGCATCCCGACCGCCAGAGGCCCGAACGTCCAGACGGTGGTAAGTATGCATGCTTAGCCAGGGATGGGGGGGTTAGGATTAGGCACCCCCGAGGAGATTTAGTGTTAGGCACCCCCCAGGGAGGATAAGGCTACAGGGAGGGGGGGTTGGGGTTAGACACCCCCGGGGGGGAGGTTAGGGTCAGGCACCCCCCTGGAAAGGTTACAGTAGGTTTAGTGTGCGGAAAGGGGGGTAAGGGTTAGGCACCATCGGCAATGGTATGGTAATTAGGCCATGCCCTCTTTTTCAGTCGTATGCATGAATTGGGGTGTCTGGGACCCTCACCACAAAGGATGCGGCACATGCTGGAGCCGGCCCTGGGCGTGACCATGCCTCCTTTGATTAGGCCATGACCCCTACACCCCCAGGCTGGCTCTCTACGGCCTTCCCCTAATATAATGCCCACAGTAGTAGTGCTCCCTATACATAGTATTAGTGCATAGAGTAGTACCCCTTACACATAAAGACACACAGACACACACATAGTACTTCGCGTTCGGCACTGTGGGAGAGACACGTCTCTCCCAACACCCACTACAGGTGCCGTAAGGCGGAGCTCAGGAGTGAGCTCTGTCCTCCGGCTGCAGTTAGGGAGTCGCCGGATGCCCTCTGGCAACAAAAGCTCAGCGTGCACCCAGCATATGGAGAAGGTAGTGGTGGCACCTCTCCAGCCCAGTGCTCAGTGCTTGAAGTGCTGGAATACCATACCGTTGTATACCGGCACACTTCTAGCACTGGATGTAAATCAATGTTATGACACGCCTCTCAGATGTAGCAGGACACGCCCACTTTACCACAGTACTCATAGGTGCTGCTTTCACAATCTCCCTGACATGCTTTTTCAAAAGTAGGCAAGTATGCCTAGGACAGGTGATGTTGCAAATGGAGGTAACCAAAAGGAGACTGTCTGACAATATTTGGCGAAAATAGAGGGCTTACAATTTTTGGGGGAGGGGGAAGAGTGCAGGCCTCTGTTCAATACATGCCTCTCAATGGGGTTTATGTCTGTGTGCCATGTATGATTGACAGTGATGTCCACATCTGATTAGCATGTAGTTGGCAATAGGTATTATGCTTGTGAAATATGGGCCTGATTCAGCACGGATCGCACAGCTGCGTTCGCACACAGCATCGATGTTTGCATTCTGCACATACGTATGCATCGCAGTGTGCGTGTGAGAACCGGCCGCTGGGATCAATAAGCGATCGCTGTGAGCACGCAGAGTCTTCACAGAATGATTGACATAAAGTGACCATTTTGGGGGTGGAGTGAGGGGGTGGTCGGTGAAACGCAGGTATGCCTGTGCGTTTGAACGCCGTTACAGGGGCGTGCATAATTAAACCCTTGCGATTGTATACGCTGGCAGAGGTCTAGATGGCGACAGGAAGTTTAGCAGTTTGTGAGGTAGGGTCAGGTCAACCACAACTGTGTGAATGGTTCCGATGTTACCGATGTTTTCGCTGACTTGTGGATGCATGTCATGGGAAGTGGACGGCTTTATACAGCTTTATACAGTGATGGGCGTCTTGGTATAGTGCTGCGGTTGCCGTGCGTTTGCATTCATTAGCATATTTTCGCAGCTGTGCGATCCGTGCTGAATCAGGCCCAATGCAAATTTCTTTTATTTTGTTACTGATAGATTCCTGTAGGTGTCACCGGTGTCATTCTGGCTGTATGTTACTTGTACTATGGGCCTTATTCAGCTACGGACGTAACTGCAAAGCTGCCCACAAGCAGCTTTGCAATTTGTCTGTGTAGATATGGTAATGTAGGAGGATTCATCACGTCTCCTGCTGCATTATGTATCCGAGCTGCATTGTCCAATTCAGCATTGGATACTGGGCCTGATTCAGCAAGAATCACTATTCTGCTTATATACAGGCGATGTCAGCGGTGATATGTAAATGTTTGCATTCGCATTGCGATTGCAGCCTAACATTAGGACGCCCACTTCCCCTTACACACATCAGTATACTTTGGCAACATAGCGAAACAATCGGTCACATCGAGTAACATCGGACCCATAAGCACAGTTAAGGCAGGTCAGACCTCACTCAGCAGTTGCTTACTTCAGTGCCCGCTATGAGGCCTCAGGCTGCGTATGGTATCGCAGTGGCTAATTTAAGCACGCCCCTGCAAAGCCATCCCAATGCACTGACGCCTGTGTTTGTCTGACCACCCCCCCTTAACACCCACAAACGACACTTCCCATCAGTCACTCTTCCATGGGTCTGCGTAGCTTCTGCGATTACAGTCCCAATCGCAGCGGCCGGCTTGCGCACGTGCACTGTGATATGTACGCATGTGCAGTACTCTACAATCGGCCGATGCGTGCGTATAAGCAACTGCGATCCTTGCTGAATCAGGCCCACTCTGCAGAACATCGGCCGGCTAAGGTGACCCATGGGGCCATGCAGCCAGCTGCTGCAGATGAGAGGAAGAAGCCAGGAAATCTCTGTCAGACGATGGAGATCCTGGCTTCTTTCCTCCCCCCCAACGGCGGCGACATATCTCTGTTTCGGGAAACGGAGGCCATTGCCGCCCCCTCCACGCCCACAAACGGCAGCAGACAGTCCGCTGCCAGTCTCCGTGCGGCCTCACAGACCTGTTCTGCAAAGCGCAGAACGGGTCAGATGCCTGCGCAGATTCCCGAACATCAGGAATCTGCGTTCAGCTGCTGAATGAGGACCAATATTCCCAGGGATGCAGTCAGAATGCCGACACCGGAATCCATATTCCCACAGTGAATACAATGAGATCTCTATAAGCAACTACTGCTATGAGACACATGTATGAAGCAGATTGCATTTCCTGCTGCATAATTCATTTACCTATTTATATTGACATACAGAGGCTACATCCTGGACACTTATTTTTCCTATGGAAAGAACAAATTACACTAAAGCAAATGATCACAGACAGTAGCTGACATAATAATATATGAATGTTCAGTGCATGTTAGTTGTGCAGGACAGGCACTGTATCTAGAGTGACTTACTTGGGGTGGGGTCAGGAGGGACATGATCCCTACCACCTTCTCTCAGGGGGCCTGACAGACTAAGGGGTCCATGTACTAAGCAGTGATAAGAGACAGAGTGAAAAGTGATGTCAGTGATAAGGTGCCAGCCAATCAGTTCCCAACTGCCATCTCACAGGCTGTGTTTGAAAAATGACATTTGGGAGCTGACTGGCTGGCACCTTATCACAGACATCACTTTTCACTCTGTCTCATAACACTGCTTAGTACATAGACCCCCTAGAGAGGTATTGCCGGCCCAGATACCCTCACGCAAAGCGTGGCCTGCTCATTTGCTAGCACGCTTATTCAGCTTTATTTGTTTTTGTAACCCCAGTGCCAGTATAGCTGCCAGCGGGAGTAATAAGAACTGCAATTCCCTGCAGCCCATGCCAAAAGGAGCCAGAGGCCATTGACACCTGTGTGCAGCTCTGGCAAAAAAAAAGTGAGATTATGTGAGCCATGTGGCACAAGGAAAAATAGGGTGCAAGGAGGGCAAGAGTGAGGTTGGAATGAGTGGACACAGTGGCGGAGACTGTTGTGAGGTAAGGGCTGAAACTAGGATATCTGTCACCCGATGCAAGGTAGCAATTTTGCGCCGCCTCCCTTCCCATACTTGGATTTTGTCCTTGCTCCTCCATAAGGCAGTGCACTAATCAAACGTCCCTGGTATAGTGACTTACATTATTCCACACACAATAATGCCCATTACACATTATGCTACACACTGTAATGCCTATTACCAAAGTGCCACTTACATATTTGCCCAACACCATTTTATGCCCCACAGTAAGGCTTCTAATTACTTTAAAGTTACCTGCTTATTGTCAGGGGTTTTATGCTCGTTGCAAGGGGGTTTCATGCTCATTGCCAGGGGGGATTCATGCTCTTTGCTATGGGATTTCTGCTCATTGCTATGGGGTTTATGCTCGTTACCATGGGGTTTATGCTCGTTGTCAGGGGATTACATGCTCGTTACCATGGAGTTTATGCTCGTTGCCAGGGGGTTTCACGGAGAAGATGCAGCTTTCAGCATCTTCTCTCGACACTTGCGCTGGCCTAACAGACACTAGAGGTCCAGTAGGACCTCTAGTGTCTGTCTCCTCCTTGGCGGTGGCCATTTTTGGATGGCCATTTTCCACAGAGTCCATGCGGACGGCTAGTCTGCATGGAATCTGCTGAAAATGACCATCCAAAAATGGCCGCCACCAAGGAGGAGACAGGCACTAGAGGTCCAGTAAGGACCTCTAGCAACTGTCTCCTCCTTGGCGGTGGCCATTTTTGGATGGCCGTTTTCTGACTCTGCAGCCCCCAAGCCACCGTGAGTCATCCCTTTTTCACCCCCTGAATTCCGGCACCCGATGCACATGCACCTCTAGCCCCCCCTAGTTGCGGCCCTGGTGAGGTATTGACAGAGAAAGGAATGAGGAAAGAGCGGGAGAATGGTTTGAACTAGGGATGGTCAATTGCTGATTCGGTAACGATATTCCGAATTGATACAGAATTGGCAAAGTAAGTATATATATATATATATATATATATATATATATATTTGTTACACGTAATTACGATATTCCTGAGTGATGATATATGGTGTTATGCATGTGCAATAGCATTAGCTCTGGGGCTGAGGTGGGTAGGAAAACAAAGATACTGGGTGGTATTTAGAGATATCTGTCAAATTTAGAATCCATCCATCACTTATATCGCTCAGTACATGCCATACTGCGGGGGAAATGTATCAAGCCTTGGAGAGAGGTGAAGTGAATAGCACCTGATTGATTGGTACTTTATAACTGTCATTTTACAGGATGTGTTTGAAAAATGACAACTAGGAGCTGATTGGATGGTACTTTAACTCTCTCCAAGGCTTGATACATCCCCCCCCCCTGAATATAGTACAGAATCATGCTTGAATATTGATGTTTTAGAAACAATTGGTATTGATGTCCAGTACTAGTTTGAGTAGGGACAGAGGTGTAAGGAGAGCTGAGGAGAGATACTTGTTCCTATCACTTCAAAAATTA
Organism: Taudactylus pleione; assembly: GCA_031769625.1. Classification (NCBI taxonomy): domain Eukaryota; kingdom Metazoa; phylum Chordata; class Amphibia; order Anura; family Myobatrachidae; genus Taudactylus; species Taudactylus pleione. The sequence continues at coordinate 3,184,587 of JAUIMM010000422.1, forward strand.
GTCTGTACAGTCCAGCTCTTCATTTAGAGATATCTGGTTGCCATGCCTCCCAGCCCCAACTCTGCATTTGTATGTAAATCACTATCGCCCTCTTTTTTTTAAAGTTATCTCATTTATCAGTCTAATGTATTTCACTATGGATTAATGCCAAAAACCATTTAAAACCAGCCACAAGTCTACTCCTGTTGTCAGCCAATATTCCCTTGCTCTGTCTACACAATCTTCTCTGTGTGTGCCATTGACTCTCCGTTATCTCTGTGAGTGCCATTGACTCTACGTTATCTCTGTGTGTGCCATTGACTATCCGTTATCTCTGTGAGTGCCATTGACTCTACGTTACATCTGTGTGTGCCATTGACTCTCTCTGTTATCTCTGTGTGTGCCATTGACTCTACGTTACCTCTGTGTGTGCCACTGACTCTCCCCTTCTACTCTCTGGCGTGTCTATTCTTCTCCCTTCATTAGAGCACACCAGTACGTTGCACGGTGTGTCCTCCATGGCTCAGACTTGATTCTCCAGCACATCCCACATAAGCTCGATTGGATTGAGATCTGTGAAATTTGGAGGCCAAGTGAAAACCTCAAAAGCTTTGTCATGTTTCTCAAACCATTCCTGAACAATATTTTCAGTGTTCTGCTTAAAGAGGCTTATGCCATAAGGCAGGGATGGGGAACCTTTTTTCTGCAGAGGGCCATTTTGATATATATAACATTATTCGCGGGCCCGATGCAGGCCACACCCCCTCAGTGTGACATCACATGGGGGCAGTGCCACAACTGGCAGTGATTACAGCAATGCCTGGAGCATCCTTAGGATGCTCGGGGGAGCTGTAAGGGCAGCGGTGTGACCTAAGGACGCTCCAGGCGGCACTGCTGCATTGATTCTGGCTGCAGTGTGCCATTCTAGGCACCCTGCTAGCCAGATGAGGCTAGCAGAAAAAAGCTCAGAGGGCTAGACCAAATGATTCCGCGGGCCTTATACGGCCCCTGGGCCTGAGGTTCCCCATCCCTGCCATAAGGGAATATCATTGTCATGAAGAGATTTATTTGATCTGCAACAATGTTTAGGTACTGTAGGTGGTTTGTGTCAAAGTAACATCCACATAAATGGCAGGAACCAAGGTTTTCCAGCTGAACAATGCCCAGAGCATCACCCTGCCTCTGCCGGCATGCATTCTTCTCATAGTGTATCGTGGTGATCTTCTCTTCCCCAGGGAAATGATGCTAGTGCACCTGGCCATCCACATAATGTAAAAGAAAACATGATTCGTCAGACCAGGCCACCTTCTTCCATTGCTCCATGGTCCAAATCTGATGTTCACCTGCCCAGGTGCTTATGGCACTGGATAGGGGTTAGCGTGGGCACTCTGCTATACCGGCACTGAATGGGCCAAGCGGTTCTCATCTGCCATCAAATTCTATGTTTCTGCGGCTATGCAGCAAGCTGCGATGCACTGTGTGTTCTGGCACCTTTCTATCATAACTAGCATTAACTTTTCCAGCAATTTGTGCTACAGTGGCTCTTCTCTAGGATTGGACAAGCCTTCGCTCCCTACACACAGCAACGAGCCTTGGTCGCCCATGATCCTCACACCTCCTTCCTTGGACCACTTTTGGTAGGTACTAATCTCTGCATACTGGTAACAACCCACAAGACCTGTTGTTTTGGAGATGCTCTGACACAGTTGTCTAGCCATCACAAATATGCCAAAAGTTCTCAGATCCTTACACTTTCCCACTTTTCCTGTCTCCAACACTTCAACTTCAAGAACTCACTGGTCACTAGCTTACTAATACAGTATATCCCACCTCTCGACGGTCGCCATTGTAATGAGCTAATCAATGTTATTCTCTTCATCTGTCAGTGGTTTTAATGTTATGGCTGATATCTATTTAGCTAAAAAAAAAGAAGGGGGTTGGCTATAGTTGAGGAAAGTTACTAAGAAAAAGGGGTTAATTAGGATAAATGTGTTTGATTGTGAGAGTGAAGGCGTCAATGCTTTACATGTTGTTAATTACAATTAAAGGGTTCTTTCATGAGGCAGAGGAAGGTGTTTAATGAGTGATAATGCGACTGTAACAAGGGGAGGAAGGAGTCAATGGCTGTAGTGGTTAATTATTGGTTTTGAAAGAGTAAATTATGCTTGAGAGTAGTAAATTAATGAAGAGGGGATGATGTTGGGTGGCCGTCACTAAAATGCTATTAAATTTGGAACTTGTGCGAACAGGACCCTTTCCCTTGTGTTTACCATATACAATTATGTTCACTGTACACTGTAACTGTGCATATATGTAAACCTGCTAAGTTTTTTGTACTCATGTAACATATAGTCCGTTATATTCCCCCATTTCAACACTACAAAATACTTGCAGTGCCTTATAAGCAAACAATTATAATGATAATATTAGCCACAGTCTTGTGCATGGCGATACAGTCTGTGTGTGCGGTCTTACAGTGAAGATGTCATCTCCAAGCGCCACTGAAGCCGGCCAAGCGGCAGGCATGAGGCACGTTCCAGGTCATCATGACCCGGTTCACGCCGTTTACACTGCAGGATTTCACGGATTATTCCCATGTTAAACCCTGCAAGTTACCTGGGTTGGATTGCCAGGTTACTCCACCCGGGAATCCAACCCTTTCCCCTTTTACACCAAGGAGCTACCTGGGTGAACCCTGCAATAACCCGGGTTTTAGCTCTGGTGTAAAAGGGCTATCAGTGTTATAAATGAAATAATTAACACTACAGTGGCAAACGCAGGATTTTGAAAGGGGGGCTTCCAAATCCTTGGTTACCGAACCAATGAAAAAACATCTAGCCACAAATAAATTATATATATATATATATATATATATATAAACATCTTATACAGGTATAGGACCACTACAGTAAAATATACCACTCAGCCTATGACGGGGTACACACACCGAGGCTCTATCACTAAAAAACATGAATGCAGCAGGCAAATAAAAACAGCCAGCATGAGTTATTAAAGACTCTACTCCCCCCAGTAGTGCCCCCGTATACAGTGCCTTTTATACAATGCTCCAGTAGTAGGTCCTCCCTATGCAGTACCCCCAGTATTGATCCCCCTATGCACTGCCCCTTAAATATATATCACATGACACACACACAGATTACTTACCTGAATCCCTGTTCCTGTGCCAGCCACCGTCCGCTCCTCAGTCCTCCCACTCGGCACTATGGGAGAGACGTCACGATGGCGGAAGCTCATGAGTGAGCTCCAGCCTGGCTCCCTCCGTGGATGCAGCAGCCAATGAGAGTCTGTCTGACTCTCATTGGCTGCTAAAACAAACACACTGCAGCGCCGGCGCTGCAGTGTGTTTGTCACGGTGTAGTGCGGACCGAAGTCACTGTGGTCCGCACTACACTTACTGATCGGTGGGCAGGGGGGGCTTCCTGGGTGCTCAGAAACCCCACCTCCGTGCCCGTATGAGTACCTGTTGATGTTTTAAAATGTGTCAGCCAGTAGTGAATAATGAAAAGCCAGTAATGAATATAATTGTGCACCAACTAGGAAATCTGGAAAACATGCACTGTCAGGGGTGTACTGATATAGACCATCTATAGGATCAATTAGTAATACTGAATAATGCACTATCCAGTACATAAGGAGACCACTCTGTACATCTACAGTATGTCCAGGGCAGTGCAAGGGTCTTTCCCCCCCCCCCCCCCCGATTCCCCAACTTGCTCAAATGACCTAGAATGTAGCCCGGATCTGAAATAAAATGATTCAGTTCTCTATTTGTTTGTACATTAATTATGTCATTTTAATTCTTTATCATTTCATTAACACTTATTGATTTATCTTTACACATCTTTTCTTTATACTTCACTATCACCTTTTTTCTTTTTTCGTGTGATGCCCTGGGGATGGCCCTTGGCTGGAATTTTTTTGGGGTGCCTTGCTTCTCGGATATGAGCCCCTTAATGTTAGGGACGCCAGTATAGAGAAGCCTTGATGATTGGCCTGGCGCTTATTCATATATTTGCAAATGTGTGTAACTAATATCTCTAAATCTCTATTATCATGTAGGATTTAAGTATTGTTTTTGCTGCAGTGTGCTGGGGGGCAAATCTCTTTTTTTCTGTATAAAATGATTCAGCTCAGACAGGATGGCCCTACTTCCACATATAATTGCTTACTGTGATCGCTGCTCTTGTATATGTCAGAATTATTTCATTCAGTACATTCGTATGATGTATATTATAGCTGGTTAAGTGCTGATTATACCCGCTTAATGGTAAAAATGGAAAACTCAAGTATTTGGAAACTCCTGTGTAGAAATCCTGCATTTGCCACTTGGTATAGATCTCTTTGCCAGCAATGAGATAATGTTAGTTTTGTTTACACATCATTTGTTTGTACAATATATAGAAATCTGTGACAGCCGGGTGAGGAGCTGCCGCCCTCACAGATGATCCATATCCCAGACACAGCAGTCATGCGTCTCTCAGGGTTCCTGCCATCTCTCCTCGCTGCAGGTAACTCTCTTCAATTCCCATTATGTCATTATACAGCACTTTTTGTCTATTGATCAGAGCAGCCTGGGAGACAGGTCGTCGTTCAAGCATTCAACCATTGATTTTGAAGTGGGCGCAGTAAGTCATTTTCTATGCATTTGCGATCTATCCATTCATCTAATTCACTGGCAATTGTTAATCATTTGTATATCTTTCATTTGCATGGTGTTATTTACAGCATTTAGATGTACTGCAATTTATACTCTGTCCTTCTTGTTTTTATGCTGGATCCAGTGTGTCTACTCTCAGTTCCCACTCAGACAGGTAAGATTCAGGTTCCTGCAGGCAGAAATGAAATAGGAGAATTAATGTGATTTCTGTCATTTCTATGACAATGGTCATATGACTTTCAACTAATATCCACTAACAGAATGGAAAGGGTCAGACTGTGAGCTGAGCCATGTACACAGGATTGCGTCTTTTCAACCCGATTCCCGAGCAGTTGAATTAAATGTTGCCTATTTCATCCTTTATACTACCAGAAACATTCTGATATCAGTTGTTTGTACTCCAAATACAAATAATCAAATATCTCATTATCAGTTCAACAGAGTAAATTGCAGAGGATGTAACTTTTACATCACGAATACCTCTTTCACATCGCAAATGCCGGGTCGCCCCCAGGATTTGTACACGCGCCCATCCTGGGTGCGACCCCCCTTTCAGATTGGCGGCCCGACCTGGCAATAATGCCGTCACCACCATTACTGCTGTGCTGCTGCTTCTCCAAGCACCCTCTCTTCCTATGCAGTGAACGGGACCCGGGTCGCCTTGTCCCGGGTAACCCTTTCACACTGCACCGCGAACCGAGCTGAACTCATGTTCAACCCTGCTCGTTACCCAGGTTGAAATGCCAGGTCGCTCGACCCGGGTTAGATCAACTGAGCCCTTTCACACTGCACAGTTGATGGGGGTTATTTGCTGACAGTATGAAAGGGGTATCCGTGTTTCTATCTCAGGACACTGTAGCAGTGCCATACATGCAAATGTCTTTCCTGATCCAGTATTGCCAAGGTAGCAGTATCACCTGCCCTCTTATTGCAGATTAAAGGGAATCAATCTTCCTGCCCTGTCTATAGCCTCATACTTTATATGCCACACTACCCTCAACACTATGGCACAAAATCGTGGCTCATGCCCAATACGTAATACACACCACTAAGGGACAATATTGCGTGCCTAAAACCAATTAAATCAACCTATTTCTTTACACACACACACATTTTTATATATATAAAAATGACATACCTTGTGTGCAATCCTTTTTTTATACATAATTTTTGTTTTTTATTTTCCTATCTCTCTATGGGTTCTATTTATTAACATTATTTTTATTAAAATAAAGTGAAAAAGGGTATTTTCACACCCTTTGCACATTATTTTAGGATCACCTAAAGTTGCTAAAGGGCAATTGGAGTAGAATTAATAAAATTCTACTCCAAGCCCTAATTATCACTTATTTTTAGTAATCAGATCGCATTTCCCATAATTGTACAGGGAAATGTGATCTGTCTGTAGTTACTAAAGATAAAATGTGAAAAAATACCGGGGGAAGCCCTGTGATAATAACACCACCTGGAGGTGGCGTTATCCAGGGTCTCCCCCCCGATCCGAGTCAGGCTCGACTTTTCCCGCCTGACTCAGATCTGAAATCGAGGCAAAACGTCATCATCCCGCCTTCCGGGTCTCGCGGGTTTTGGATCCTATATAAGGTACCCGCGTCAGCGCCATTTTCTCTCTCGGCTGTGGACAGTGAAGAGGGAGGGTGGGAGTTAGGGCTGGCTGGGCTGTGTAGTGTAGTGTTGTAGTGTAGTGCAGTGTAGTGTTGTGCTGCGCTGCTGTTGTCCATAGGGGCTGTGTCCACTACTTTAAAGTCCATAGGGGCTGGCTGGACTGCGTTGTGCAGTCAGTTGTCCATAGGGGCTGTGTCCACTCCAAAGTCCTGTGCAGTGTCCCAGTCCTAAAGGGGTGCTATAGTGTTGTCCAAGGGGTGCTCTGTCCGTCAGGGGTGCTCCCCGAAAGTGCTAAAAAAAATAAATATTTTTTTGTTTGTGAATTGTGTGCGCAGTAGCCACACGTGCATCAACAAAGTAGTGCCAAGCGTGCGCCTGTGTCCCATAAGTTAAAGGCCGGTTGGCTTGTCTATTAAAGGGTGCTGTAACCCCCAAAGTACACTAGTCTCCAACAAAAATAAAAAATAATTTTCTGTGTTTGTGTGCGCCTTAGCCGCACGTATATATCATTAGAACATAAATGGAGGACCAAACTTTCTCCGATAAAAATAAAATAGAGAAAGATCAAGAACCACTTCCTCCTAGTGCTGAAGCTGCTGCCACTAGTCATGACATAGACGATAACATGCCATCAACGTCGTCTGCCAAGGCCGATGCCCAATGTTATAGTAGAGGGCACATACAATCCCAAATGACAAAGTTCAGGAAAATGACCTTGAAAAAAACATTTAAATCATCTGAAGAGAAACGTAAACTTGCCAATATGCCATTTACGACACGGAGTGGCAAGGAACGGCTAAGGTCTTTCCCTATGTTCATGACTAGTGGTTCAGCTTCACATGACGATGGAAGCCCTCCTCCCACTAAAAAAATCAAACGAGTTAAGCTGGCAAAAGCACAGCGAAGAACTGTGCGTTCTAAGAAGATATCACAAATCCCCAAGGAGAGTCCAAGTGTGGTGGCGGTTGCGATGCCTGACCTTCCCAGCACTGGACGGGAAGAGGTGGCTCTTTCCACCATTTGCACGCCCCCTGCAAGTGCTGAAAGGAGCACCCACAGTCCACTTGCTGATACGCAAATTGAAGATGTCACTGTTGAAGTACAACAGGATGAGGATACTGGTGTAGCTGGCGCTGAGGAGGAAGTTGGCGAGGAGGATTCTGATGGTGATGTGGTTTGTTTAAATCAGGCTCCGGGGGAGACAGTTGTTGTCCGTGGGATGAAAAAGCCCATCACGGTCATGCCTGGGAAGAAGACCAAACATTCCACCTCTTTGGTCTGGCAATATTTCTATCCAAATCCGGACAACAACTGTCTTGCCATATGTACCATATGTAAAGGTGAAATAAGTAGGGGTAGGGACATTAACCACCTAGGAACATCCTCCCTTATACGGCACCTGCAGTGCGTTCATAAAAAGTTACTGTCAAGTTCAGAAACTTTGGCTAAGACCGTAAGCAGTTCAGGGACACCTAAATCCCCTTTTCCTGTTTTATCCAAGGAATCGGTGGATGAGGACGACATCTTGCCTCCGTAGAGCCAGTTTGTGCAGGGACACATTAATTGCCAGCTTGGTTTGTGGGGGCCCAAACGAACCAATCATTTCAGCCACAGTCATGTGGCAGACCCTGGCGCTGAAATGATTGGTTTGTTAAAGTGTGCATGTCCTATTTATACAACATAAGGGTGGGTGGGAGAGCCCAAGGACAATTCCATCTTGCACCTCTTTTTTTTCTTTGCAGTATGTACTGTTTGGGGCCTAGTTTTTCAAACTACCATTCTGTCTGCCACTGCAGTGTCACTCCTAGATGGGCCACGTGTTTGTGCCGCCCACTCGTGTCGCTTAACATAGTCATCCAGCTACCTCTGTGCAATCTTTTGGCCATAAAAACAATATTGTGAGGTGTGAGGTGTTCAGAATAGACTGGAAATGAGTGGAAATGAAGGTTATTGAGGTTAATAATTGCATAGGAGCAGAAAAACCCACAAATTCTATGATTTAAGCTGTTTTTATGCTTTTTTTCAAAAGAATACAGATACAAAACACAAAACCCAGAACCCAAAACACGGAAGGATGGTTTTGGCAAAACCAATCCAGATCTAAAACACGAAGAAAGATCCAGATCCAAAACACAAAAAGTGGCCGGTGCACACCACTAGTCTAAACAGACCCCACGCTGATCACTGCTTAAAAAAATAAAATAAACTTACCTGAGTCCAGGGGACCAGTGATCGGGAGTCCGGTTCTGTCCACCCCCGGTTAGCTGGTCTCCCATCCTGCACTGGGACCCGGTCAGTTGATCGGGTCCCAGTGCAGGATGGGAGATCAGCTGACTGGAGTACCGATCACCGGAGGTAAGTGTAATTAGGGGGGGGTTTGCGATCATGGGGGGCGGGGCTTAGCGGCACCCGGTCGGCACATGTGCGGGCGCTTGTCACGGTATAAGTGTGCGGAGGGGATTCACAGGGACAGAGCTTTATCGCAAGCTCTGTCCCTGCGAGGGATTTTTAGTAAATCCCTGTGATATTGGCTGAATTCACAATGCAAAATTAGTCAGTAATATCATACTACAATCTGCATTCCAAATGCGGATTGTAGTAAATAGATCCCCCATATGTGTGTGTGTGTGTGTGTGTGTCATATATATATATATATATATATATATATTTAAATGCAGTTGCATTTATCGGGAAGCATTACATGGCTTTTATTATCATTTTTTTAGAAAACGTGAGCCCTCTACAAGATGTTTTTCATCCTGAATCAGTCAGTTTGTAGTGGTGTTTACAATGCACCCCCTGTAAGATTTACAGCTTCACTTTTTTTGTTGCTTGACAAGTAGTTAAAACTTCAATAAGCATACAACTTAAATACTACAGCTCCCCCTTGTGGTCTTATCAAATTATATCTATAATTGTTTCCTACATAAACGGTCTAAAGCAGCATTAAAAACTCATGGATGCCATGATAATATTTATATGTTACATTAAGGAAATAAGGGTAACTGGGAGATGCAAATAATCTATATTATTTTTAGATTCTTAATAAATGAAACTCCATTCCCTGAACGCACAACTGACTCTCCCAGACCTTTACATACAGTATATGCCCACGAAACTCCCTCAGTACAAATCAGACTCAGAAGAGGGCGGACATATGCATAAATGTGTAATTCGCATCTGCGCATGTGCTGTATGCAGAAACTCGATTTACGGCCATGGACAGAGATTTGCCTGACTCAGAATTAGCCCCAATGAGCGCACATCTCTTGTAAGGACTGTCTATGGCTACACACAGCTGTGTGCAGGCAAAATTACATGGTAGAAAGCAGCCACAGCCTGATTTGTTGCTGTGATTGGCTGGTCACCGGTATGGTGTTAGTACATAACACTGGGCCTGTTTCAATAAGGAACGCACCCCCTTATACGCACGTAATCGGCAAATTAATTTGCACTGCGCAAGCATATGCATAGCAGTGTGTATGTGCGAGCAAGACGCTACGATCGGGAAAGTGATCGCAGACCCATGGCAGAGTGGCTGACAGGAAGTGCAGTTTGTGGGTGGTGACGAGGGGTGGTTGTGCAAATGTAGACGTGCCAGTGTGCTTCAACGGTGTTGCAGGGGCGTGCATAAATTAGCCACTGCGATACTAGACGCAGTCTGAGGTCTCATAGCGGGCACTGAAGTAAGCAGTTCCTGAGTGAGGTCTGACCTGCCTTATCTGTGCGTATGGGTCCGATGTTACTGATTGTTTCTCTATGTTGCCTTAGTATACGGATGTAAGGGGAAGTGGGCGTCCTTATGTCTGGCTAGGATCACAATGTGTATACAAACATTTACATATCATCGTTATTAGCAACTGCGTTGCGTGAATATAAGCAGAATAGCGATCCGTAGTGAATCCGGCCCACTGTAATATAGGCCTATTGCCTAAAGACATTAGCAAAACAAAACAAATTGAAATGTATTTTCCCACTTTGGCAGAGTTTGGATGGCTGGTCTTCAAAGTGGATTTCATCACTACTGATGAGCCGGATTTCAGGACGGCTACAGACACAGTTGTGAATATGGTAACAATATGCTCTTACAGTGACCATTAAAGATTATTGTCATGACAAAGAGTATTTGAAAACCTCAACATGATAATGCATAATAAGCCAACTGCAAAAGGTAAAACATCCAGGGGCTTCCGCAGAGGGAGGAAATTACCCAAAGGAAAAGTGCAGGTAAAGAAGGTGTATTTCTGTACATATGCAGAGCAGTGTGACTCTGTGCCAGCCCTGTAGCAGGTGCAAAAGTTATCTCCTAACCGGTATATATACGCTAAATTGCTGGTCGGCATATGTTGCACTTGTGTGGACGCCCCCTTACTGAACTTTCCCATGTGTAATATGTGCAGGCAGCGGCGGTTTGAGAGAGGTGCAGGCCCGCGTGGTGTCACTCTCTTCTCTCACAGCACAGTTGAGAGTAAGTCCTGGCACTGTGCCAAAGCAGGTTTCCGGGAACACAGTGATTTCTGTTCACTGAACAGTGACCTAAACCTATGGGTGGATGCTGGAGTTACTTTATGGTATTAGGGTGGGTACACACTAGCACGACCGGCAATGTTGCCGGAAGAATTAGTGCACGCCGTTACAATCACTCATTCCACCCTTCATTAAACTACACAGCCCCGCATGCGATATCGTGCAATTGGCTGTACAGCACGGCCAATCACACGATAACACATGCGACCCGTGGTAGCGCGCAGTCAGGCCTACACACTGCACAGTATGCCCAATTTGTCGTACTGATTTAACCAAATCAGGCCAATATCGTGCAACTGTGTACCCACTCTTATGGTACAATCATGTAATATTGATGCTTAGAAGGAAAAAGAGTAGATTCTGGTTTACTTGTGAGCATCTGGAATCACTGCAGGGAATCCTAGAACCAACCATCTTATGATGCCATAAAATGTTCAACTCCAAGACACTAACAACTCCAAAGTCCTTTGTAAAAGAATTTCCGTCCGATCTGCTAATATACTGTAAGCATTATTCTACCTAAGCATACAACTTGTGATAATATACTGTATAACAAGATGGTAGCAGCACTACATCTAAACAAACATGTACATAATGATAAATGTAATGGACATAAGGGATAAACCAGTTCTGTCACCTGAAATATTTTTTATAAGGGAGAACATTAGTTTGGCCACTGTGGGAGGAGGTGGGCCCCACTAGCGGTGTGAGGAGTGACATAAGCCCAAATAGGATGGTTCTTTATTGCCCATTTGCAGCTTGAGCCTGCCTAACATGTGGGGCTTCCCGACCCAAAAGAAATAAAAAGTCAGTCGCATGACCAACAATCACATCCTTCTATTGCTGTATTCTGGATTACAAAAATAATTGACTGCCCAATTGCCCAGCTGCTTCAGTCTGTCAGCTGAGCACTGCAGGATGGACAAATGATTATCCTGCCCCCCATCCCTAGAGACCTGACACCTTAGGAGAAGTGCACATCTTACCTCATCCGAGAATCACCCTTGCGAACTAAGGCTGCATACACACGTAAGATTTTCTGTCCAACCATCCAACTAGTTGATTGGTTGGAATGAAAATCTGGTAATGTATGGGAGTAACTGACGATCAGCAATTTGCTCCTAAATGCCAGAAAACAGATGAAAATGGTCGTCAGACAAGTTTGAACAAATTGTTTAGATCAAATATTTAACAAACAACAGTTTTTGTCCATTTTCCGGCGTTTGGGAGCAAATTGCTGATTGTCATTTGCTTTCATATCTTACCAGATTTTCATTCCAACCAGTCAACTAGTCGGATGGTTGGACAGAAAATCTTTACGTGTGTACCCACTGCTGTACCCTAATGGTGCCCATACATGGTACAATTTTTTACCCTATATGGACAGTTTCGACGGGTTGTACAGACCAATCGTATGAAAATAGGTGTTTTTTTGTGTGTTCTGCGACCCTGATGCAGTGTCCCTGCTGTCCTCTAGTTGGATCGCAGATGAGATGGTTTTGCAGAGAGATCTACGATCTTTTGAGTACAATGTGATATAATCATATAAGATGCATAGAAGTGTAACTATTGATTGTACACCATTTGACTACATCGTATGAGGAATTTCAAGGGCACTCGTAAAACACATCTTACCAACTTTGAATCTGCACCGTGCATGGGGGCCTTTAGTAATGTGCCTTTGTTCCAGTAGTGGTGTAGTCAGAGCCGGCCCTAGCTAATTCGGTGCCCTAGGCAAAACTTTGGCTGATGCCCCCTAGCATGTAACTATTTAGGAGGGCTCCTTGGTTTGTTCTATCATCCGGAGTGCTGAACAACAAGCAGACTAATACATATATATATATATATATATATACATACATACACAGAGTCAGGTCCATAAATATCGGGACATTGACAGAATTTTCAGATTTTGGCCTCTATTCACCACCACAATGGTTTTGAAATGAAACAAACAAGATGTGCTTTAACTGCAGACTTTCAGATTTAATTTGAGGGTAATTACATCCAAATCGGGTGAACGGTGTAGGAATTACAACAGTTTCAATATGTGCCTCCCACTTTTTAAGGGGTCAAAAGTGATGGGACTATCAACTCAAAAGCTATTTCATGGACAGGTGTGGGCTATTCCCTCATTATTTCATTATCAATTAAGCAGGTAAAAGGTTTGGAGTTGATTCTAGGTGTGACATTTGCATTTGGAATCAGTTGCTGTCAATTCTCAGTATGAGATCCAAAGAGCTGTCACTATCAGTGAAGCAAGCCATCATTAGGCTGAAAAATCAAAACAAACCCATCAGAGAGTTAGCAAAAACATTAGGTGTGGCCAAATCATTCTTAAAAAGAAAGAACGCACCAGAGAGCTCAGCAAAACCAAAAGACCCGGAAGACCACGGAAAACATCTGTGGTGGATGACAGAAGAATTATTTCCCTGGTGAAGAAAAACCCCTTCACAACAGTTGGCCAAATCAAGAACACTCTCCAGGAGGTAGATGTATATGTGTCAAAGTCAACAATCAAGAGAAGACTTCACAAGAGTGAATATAGAGGGTTCACCACAAGATGCAAACCATTGGTGAGCCACAAAAACAGGAAGACCAGATTAGAGTTTGCCAAACAACATCTAAAGAAGCCATTACAGTTCTGGAACAACATCCTATGGACAGATGAGACAAAGATCAACTTGTACCAGAGTGATGGGAAGAGAAGGAACTGCTCATGATCCAAAACATACCACCTCATCAGTGAAGCATGGTGGTGGTAGTGTCATGGCGTGGGCATGTATGGCTGCCAATGGAACTGGTTCCCTTGTATTTATTGATGATGTGACTGCTGACAAAAGCAGCAGAATGAATTCTGAAGTGTTTCGGGCAATATTATATGCTCATATTCAGTCAAATGCTTCAGAACTCATTGGAGTTCTCAGATGGACAATGACCCGAAGCATACTGCAAAAGCAACCAAGGAGTTTTTTAAGGCTAAAAAGTGGAATGTTATGCAATGGCCAAGTCAATCCCCTGACCTGAATCCGATTGAGCATGCATTTCACTTGATGAAGACAAAACTGAAGGAAAAATGCCCCAAGAACAAGCAGGAACTGAAGACATTTGCAGTAGAGGCCTGGCAGAGCATCACCAGGGATGAAACCCAGCGTCTGGTGATGTCTATGCGTTCCAGACTTCAGGCTGTAATTGCCTGCAAAGGATTTGCAACAAAGTATTAAAAAGTGAAAGTTAGATTTAGGATTGTTTAGTTTGTCCCATTACTTTTGGCCCCTTAAACAGTGGGAGGCACATATAGAAACCGTTGTAATTCCTACACCGTTCACCTGATTTGGATGTAATTACCCTCAAATTAAATCTGAAAGTCTGCAGTTAAATCACATCTTGTTTGTTTCATTTCAAAGCCATTGTGGTGGTGAATAGAGGCCAAAAATGAAAATTCTGTCAATGTCCCAATATTTATGGACCTGACTGTATATGCTGAAAAATAATAATAAAGACATGCGTCTGATCGTGTATTATTTCAAACAAATAAACTAGTGCTCAAAGGGTAAATATTGTGCGTACCAAAAAGTAAACAAATGACAGCTTATCTGATGTCCAGGTACCACTCCTATGGTCCCGGCAGCACATATGACAACAAATTCTGAATTTTTCCAAGGATAACTGCTCGACAGACCTTAAAATAGGGCTCAAATCAAACCCTTAGAGAATAGCAGTTTTCGGGCAAATGCAATCCTGCATGTACATCGGTGACATCAAGTAACATCGGCCTCTCACGCACAATTACAGCAGGTCTGACCTGTCTCAGAAATTGGAAGCCTCGTCGCACGCAGTGAGTACACAAGCTGCGTATGCCGTCACAGTGGCTAATGTATGCACGCCCAGGAAATGGCGTTCAAATGGACAGGCACGTCTGCGTTTCTCCGACCACTTCCCCATCACCACCACCAAAAAGCTGACGTCCCGTCACTCAGTCTGTGATGGCTTTCTGTGTGATCACAGTCCTGGCCTGGGCATACGCACCGCGTTGCATGCGCAATACTCAACACTGGCCGATCTGCGTACGCTGTTGTAATTGCGATCCATATTGAAACAGGCCCACAGTCCCTGCTCTTCCCAACTGGTATCCCAGCTCGCCTGACAGACACGTCTCTGTAATGAGATGAGCGGGTCTCCTTTTAAATGGGACAAGAACCACCTCGTTAATCAGCTTGCTCACTGCTAGTCACCTAGATAAATAATTTGATTCAGGGATTTTAATTGGCTAAACTGATAGTGGATTCCCGCCATTTTGTGGGTTGAAACAATATTTATAATGGAACCAATGTCTTAAAGATGTCAATGATTCCTAATGACAAGTACTCTAAAGATTATATATTATATATATATAAAATTAAAAATGAGCGGTAAAATACTCTTTGAAGCTATCTTACCCTTACTACTTGGCGACTGCTAGGTACAAATAAAAATGTATCAGTCAATATTTTTTCTATTCAGACAAATAACGTTTGAGAAATGTCCTCCCTACTTCTTTAGGTCTCAGCAATAAACAAATTATATTTTAGAACCCACAAAAATTTGTAAAACACTTGTCTTAAAAACTGAACTGCAAAGGTGCCCATCCACTAGACGATTAACTGAGCGATTGAACAATAACGATCATTCAATCGTTTAGACATCTATCATCGTGCAAACAAGCTGGACAACCTGACGATAACGTTAGGTTGAGCATGTTTGCAGATGAATAGACAATAGAATCTGCGCTTAAGGATGTTACTATATAGCTGCTCTTAATAAAATGGCAATAATGTAATGAAATATATAGAGCGCTTGTATAACAAGTTGTAAATGTGTAAACGCAATACCTGTGGGAATAAAATTATGGTTAGTATAAAACAATGTTTATAGCTCTCTTAAAAGTTAAAAGTCCGCACAGATGAGAAAAGGGTTCCAATAATTGCCATGCAGTGCGGTGTATTGGTAGAGTCAGATCAGGTGCTCTGTCTCTCCTTAATACTGCCTACCTTGGCAGCTACCGCTTCGTCCGGCTGGTTCCCTGTAAACGTGGCCGTCTTCTTCATCCGTGTCCAACGGCGCAATGCTATGACGTCACTGTCAGTACGGTGTGCGCTAAACCAATGCGTTTCAGGCTCCTGGCCCTTTGTCAAGGATAGCGTTCCTTGCTTGTGATCTCCACTTTATTGAGAAGTTCAATTGGTTCAATTAAAAACGAATGATTGGATTAGGTATTTTCTTTTTTTCCCCCCACAGGTATTGCGGTCACACATTTACAACTTATTATACAAGCGCTCTATATATTTTATTACATGTTTGCAGATGATTGATGAGCCTGCACTGAACGACTGCTCGTTCTGTGCAGGCTCATCACAGACTGATAAACGACTGCACAATTACAATGTCGTAATCGTGCAGTCGTTTTAATGTCTGCTAGTGGATGGGCACCTTTAGTCTAAGAAGAAATAATACTATAATGCTAAGCAATAAAAAACAAAACGTTAAGATTGCAAACACAGGAAAGAAACATTTATAGTAATGAACACATCACAATACTCAGGGGAAAGGGTTTCAAATCTAGCTTTGGTTGACAAGAGCCATGGTTGAGAAAGACACTGACAAGGAATTCAGGGGTAACTATCTAGATCGCAAGCGCTCACGAGCAGGGTCCTTTCTCCCTACTGGAATACTAAACCTTTTTAACTTTCTATTTCATACTACATAATTTGTATCATGACCCATTAAAGTACAGCGCTGCGTAACATGCTGGTGCTTTATAAACTATGACAAATATAATAATGCACATAAAATTGAAAATGCAGTGAGTACTCCTATACACCACTACCATAAAAAACACAGCGCAGGTTAGCGATTACCTGTCTAAGGCACAAATCCACCAATTGGACAGAACGTTATCATTTCCTAGACAACAGCAGGCCAGACTGATGAAGCTTTGGCCTCTCCTCTATCTGGAAATGATGCAGCCAGGGCAGAACGGGATAGGAAACAGTAAGTGTATAAGTGTATACATACAAGGTCTATTCAATAAACCATGCTGGGGGGGAATTTTTCCCTTAATGTTAAAATAAAATAGTAAGGAGGGAAGAGAGACGCACTGATTTGTATTTTACTGTCTTGCAGCTGGAACGATTTCTGTTAACGAAAATTCCTGGTGGAGATGTTAAACTTTTGGTGATAAGTAATGCAACAAACCAGAGCACCTAATGTGGTATCTGCGTCACTGTCCAACTGGCCAGAGGGAGTGACGTGATGGAGACAGCACAAGACCAGCACGATGTACACAAAACACTCCTCGTTGTTACACGTCTTACAATAAATGCTGCCTTGTAGTTATTTTTTTTTTCTCTTTGTATAACAGAGTGGAAGGGATCACTCTTGTGACTGAACTTACCTTTAAATAGATACAGTGGGCAAAAATTCCTATATTTGTTTTGTGTGCGTTTTATTCACTATCTCCATATCTTTTTTATCTACAGTATATATGTTTATCTATCATATTTATATTTATTTGAAAGGTGTTTTATTATCCTGGGATAATGACTTGCTATTCAGGATTGGAGAAAAAAATGGAAAAATTCAAGTACATCCACCTTCCCTCGTTCAGATAAGCAATTTCTGAGAGAACCAATCTATAACCGTTCTCTGTAATTATTGTGCTCACTGTCACTGTCCCTGGGCCACACAAGGCTCTGTATGGATTGTAATTTCCCTACACAACAGGCACGGTGGCTGCATGCTATTTTTCAGGAAGATTGGCTTACATACTGATTACTCCTGTAACAGAGGGACACTGGTTGTTTGCTCTTTAACATGAAGATTGGTCTAACTGTAACATAACACCATGTAACATAAGGGGTCTCCAGCTCTCCCTTCTCTTGCTGCATAGTAGCACAATGGGACTGGAAGGTCTACAACAGCTGGAGAGCCAGAGGATAACTATGCACATACTTGCAGACTAAACCTGAATGTCAGGGAGATACTTAAAAATAGTGGTAATCTAAGGGGTAAATTTACTAAAAGTCGATTTTAATCTATCTAAATCGTTGTTGTGTTTCAGGGGCTAAATCTCACATTTATTAACAGATGATTTTTTATATTGTTAGTATATGTGCGATTTAGCCCCTGAAACACAACATTGATTTAGGTCAGGTTGACACTGCAGGGGGTTGTGGCGCGGTGGCGGTGGGCAGGTCTGGCGGCGTGATGATGCGATTGAATCATAAACCTCCCCCTCCTTATACAATGCTGGAATTACTGCCATTCTGAAGCCATGACTATGCTATTCAATGCTAATCGCATCATTGGTCACCTGTACCACCCACTTTCACGGCCAGGTGGCTCTAACCTCCGGGAGACTTTCCCATTTTTCCGGCTGGCTGGAAGCACCACCTGATTTTCGGTAGCCTCTCGGCCGCTCTTGGATAGGCAGCTATGCATTAGAAATGTATTACACCTTTCTATCTATGCTTTATGCTTCATTTACAGTTGGATGCCAGTCAACTCTATGACAAGTCTCTTAGCAGGTAGCAGTACACAACGCCCCTGAAATAATTTTTTAAATATAGGCAAGTATGCCTATGCTGTATAGGATTAACCATGTTTAGTCAGTTTATTGTCTTTTTATAAACTAGTCTAGGCCTGGCAAACCTGTGGCTTTTCATCCCCAGTATACCCTCCCACCAATCATCTGGTAAAGCATGCTGGAACATGTAGTTTCACAACTGCTGGAGAGCCACAGGTGGGCCAGACCTGGACTAGGCTATATAAATGACAGCTAGAAGCTGATTGGTTGGTTGCTATGGGAACTTCTCTTCATCTCTCTGGCAGGTTTGATACCTATCCCCCATAGAATGTGGTAACCATAGCAGCGGAGCCAGCTCTATAAAATGCAGATTGGGGGCTGGAGTTTACCTAACATTTTTATCCTATGTTCGCATGGGATGTTGTTACCATCCTGGCTGTCGGGATGCTGGTGCTCGGAATCTCGGCATCAGAATCAAGACCGACAGCAAGTATTAGGGTTAGGTTAAGGCATGGTTAGGGTTAGGCTGCGGGGAGTAGGGGGAGAGGGAGTGATAGGCTGCAGGTTGGTTAGGGGTTAGAAAACTTTCCGCATATTGGTCGGGATTCTGACCGCCGGTATCCCGTACCGAACCCGCTCGCATATTTTCTTTCATCAGCTTGGTATTAAATTGGTTAAAACACAGTCAGTGCAGGATTAATTGTACAGGATATTTTGAGGGGCAATTGAATTTGTGCAGAGTTCCCGCTGGTCGGATATATGCACCCTGCAATTTCTTTAAATGTTTCCTTGCACCCCATAGAAGCGCGTAGGAAAATAAGCAAATTATTTCATATAGTATTAAACAGTGATTTGCGCAGCCGGACATCCCAACACCGTAATTTGCTCCCTTAGATTTACAAAAAAAATAATGAATTTGTATATGTGGGGGTGAGGAGTGTATATTTTATGTAGTTTTGCTCTAGCTCCCATCCCTATTCAATAAAGGTACCGTGCTAGAAACCAGACATCATCATTTATGATGGTAAACTCATGTGTATTAGAATGTATGAAAAATAAAAAAGGAAACAATGAATCACAACCCAATAAAAGGAACTTATAGGCAAAAAATATATGTGATAAGACGATGAAATTTGCTGCCTCTGCAACTCTCTCACCCTTGGCCAAGGAGGCCATTCCCTGAATTCGGGTCTGGTTATAGGAGGTCACCGGGGCACAGTAAATTTCCCAATTAAAGGAGAAACTGTTAACATTAATGCAGCACAAACCAAACATCATTCATTTCATTACGTACAGAAGTTCCATTTTATTGTAGATATTAACAATATTAAAATAGCTAATTTCCTTAATGGTTTAGAAACCACTTTGTTATCCACAAAATCCCTGGATGTTACAGAGGTGAAGTAATCAAATAAAGTGAAACAAACAAAAAAAAAAAACTAAAACAAAGGGAGGGGGTATGATAAACAAATAAATAAATAAAATGTCAGCCGTGTACAACATTTTCCACTCAACTCAGTCAGACAGACAGAAGTCACCAGTCTTCCACACCTTAAGATTAGCCCTTTTGTAGATTTTGGTATCCAGTTTCAGTCATGTTCCTAGGATAGTCTCCCCCAAACAGCAGTCTATGTTGATCCAGTCACAACCAGCCAGCCCCAAACCACCCCCCCCCCCCCTGTCCTCCAACTGCAGATTAAGAGAAAAAAAAAAAATTGTAAAAGGAATTTCATTTACACTATAGTAAGGATTAAGAGTGGCTAAAAAGCATCACAGAATTTGGACCCATAAACAAAAGCATTTGAGAATATAGTCCTAGTAATACGGTCTGCAGTCGCTGCCCTCTTTTATAATTATTCTGTATGTGGGCCTTACACAAAAGTATAAGTCCTTAAAGTGTACCCATCACTTAACACACAGTAGATGCAGCCATTTTGTGGGTTAAACCGATATATGTGAGAATGCAGCCTATCCACTTACTAGGAAATGACACAACCGAAGCGAGAGGCACGACGATTCAACCCACAAAATGGCTGCCTCTTAAATGCTGTCATTGCAGAAGCAAAAATAAGAACAAAAACTGTCTGTCCAGTCAAAACTTTTTGCACTACATTAATAAATTGGCCAATCTTGCCTTTACATTCATTGCAAAAGTCACAACATGCTGGGCAGTTTTATTAGTCCCAAATCCCAATATTTATAACCCCCCCACCTCCACATAACAGGTGCAAAACATTGAACATTCTGTAACAACCAGGGTGTCCACAGATTTACAATTTACCTCACAAAATCTGCCATATTGCCCTTCTATCTCTGACCTGTGATAGCTAAGGTATTGCAGGACAAATACATTGGGTGTCCCTGGCGATAGGAGTTTAAGCTTAAAATCCTGAAAAAAAAATATTATTTCAAGGTGTTCCCCTACCTTATATATAAGATAGAGAGATCTTCAGTGCTTATTCTATAAAGTACATACATCAGTAGCAGTATCAAGTCTGTCATGTGTCATCAAATTATACCCTTTGGGGTAAAAAATATCATTGGGCACACTAGTCCTAACTTTGTGACAATTCCCACAGTGAGCCCCTGTCTTCGCCTCCCTTGATAGTGTACGTTGTTAATGTCATATACGTGAACTGTAGAATTTCATTTTACAACCAAAATATACATATTTACAGATCTGTAAACTCCAAAAACATTCGTTAAAAAAAAAAAAAAGCTTCCTAAAAATATTTACTTTGATGGGAAATTGTGCCAAGGGCATGAGAAATGTCCCGACCGTCCTTTTTTTACCTCAGATAACAGCCATTAGTGTTCCGGTAACTCCAGCTGAAGGCACCTGCAACATACTAAGAAATTATTTTTGCTGGTGTCTCCATGCTGGAGGAATCGGTGTGCAGTCCTAGCAGAACACGGCTTACTAGGAAGGAAAACACACGCCATCAGTTTCCAACTGTTACGCTTTGCATTCTAACCAATATTCTCTGTGTGCAATGGTGTGATTTATATTTATATATAATACAGCTCCTTCAACTAAAACGTTTTATCTGATATTTACCACTCCTATCAATGGAAGATAAACACAAATAAAAAATACATATTTTTCCATTTTTTATACATATACAAAAAAAAAAAATCGAGATATTATCAACTTCCATTTGGTATGTTACATGTGACTTTCTGTACAGAACACGATGCAGTCACTCTCTATGTACAGTGCGGTATGGCTGGGATCCATCCATAGTCGCAAAGGCGCTGTTGGGTATCACTCTTTCGCAGATTCTCGCTAGTCATTTGGTTTAGCAGCATTGGGGACTGAGAGATGGCTCAGAGTACATGTCTGGAGATTAGCAACTGCTGTTCTTGAACTCTCCGTTCTCTGTAATGGATAGCTTGGTGGGATTGGTGGGAGAAATGCCGTTCCGCACTTGTGAGCTATAGCGCTCCTTCACTTGCGTCAGCGCGCTCATCAGCCGCGTGTTGGCTGCATCCAGCGAGATGATCCTTTTCTCCTGTAATAAATTAAATATTGTTAGAAAAGACTTCCACCATCCGTCACTAAAGTAATGCACTGGACAGACCTGATTGCTATCTTCTATGCAAAATGGAACCTTCATCAAGCAACAAAAAACAGTGTTCTGACATATTAATGCTCTACACTTGTAGGTGAGGAACTGTTTAAGCACATTGTTATACTTTTACAAGAAATCCATCTATCTGGTACTCTTGTCCTTACAAAGCCTATACTCATTATTCCTCAAAATAAGGACAGCCATAAGTCACTTCAGTTGCCGTGAATATATTTGCTATGTTCGGTATTCCATAAAGAAGCAACAAAGATGCCTCATAATAAAAATAACAGAGCTAAAAATGTATATCTTTCCCACTTCTCTGATGATAAACCATCACTGCCCAATTGGTAACCAGAAAAGTTCCACAAAAGGGGCGCTTCAATTATTTAGCCGGTGGCTATTTTTTTTTTTTTAAAGTTGCCCGATGGAGCAATTCAATTGTTGCTTCGTCTGAGCACGATAGCCGCCGGTGCAGGAGGGTGCGAGCAAAAAAGTGCGAGAAACTCGTGGTTAGGGAGCCCTAACCTGGAATTTAGACAGGTTTAGCATTTTTACATGGGAAGGGTACGGGATGCCGGCGGTCATAATCCTGACGCCGGCATCCCAACCAAGTTACAATCCTGACGCCTCTAGGTAAGTAAGCCTAACCTAAAACCTAACCCTCCCTCCCCGCAGCCCAAATCTAACCTTCCCCCCTAGTGCCTAAACCTAACCCTCCCTCCCTCCCTCCCTCCCCACAACCTAAACCTAACCCTTCCCTAGTGCCTACCCCTAACTCTCACCCTAACCCCAGTACTTCCCTTCGGGATCACGGCGGTCGGGATGCCGGAGACAGTATTCCGATAAGTGTCAAGATTCCGTCGTCGGCATTCTGAATGCCGAAATCCAAGCGGTCAGGATTATGACCGCATCCCGTTTTACATGGCTAAACCCTGTCTAATAGGGCGTGAAGAGGGTGAAAATTAATGAGCGCCAAGAACAATTGAATTGCAAAATTGGGTGATCACTAATAATCACCTCCCATGCAACAATTGAATTGCCCCCAGAGAGTCTATGCCGGTGTTAGACTGAGATATATATGGTCCAGCAGTAATCTTAGCTAGCGGGCCTCACTGCTAATTCAAAATGTTTATCACATGTGACATAAACGTGTTATGAACACCTAACAGAATACACGACAGTTATTACTGTATAATGTTTAGGGGTAGAGGTAACAATTATTACACACAAAATGTCATTGAACAAAGTATACCAGAGGGCCCAACCATATAGGAAGTTCACAAGCCACAACAAGGCTTAATGAGTTGAAAGCTCTCCCTTTGGATGTAT
The DNA here is from genome assembly GCA_031769625.1 of Taudactylus pleione. NCBI lineage: Eukaryota > Metazoa > Chordata > Amphibia > Anura > Myobatrachidae > Taudactylus > Taudactylus pleione. The sequence continues at coordinate 3,207,859 of JAUIMM010000422.1, forward strand.
AATTAATCAAAGAGCTGGGATTTGAACACATTTTGGGGGATCCAGAGGGACCATTTGATAAATGTAATGGCTTAGTCTGTAGCATGTCTTTACAATAGGCAGCAGGTATTTATTTATTATAACTCAGAGAAACATTTATTGCCCTAGTCTTCCAAATTAGTACTGTAAAACAATTAGACTCCATTTGGATCGCCAGTTGTGAACCATGATCTACAAAGCAAGGTTATGCAACCTGTGGTACTCCAGATACTGTGGAACGGGTTGGGTATGGGATGCCAGCACTGAAAATGTCAGCGGCAGAATTTTGGCAGCGTAACCCCGAAGGTTAAATATCCCGACGTATGCAGGCAAGTATTGCAACCCTATCCCTAACCCAGCTTTCCTAACCCTAACCCCCCCCCCGCAGCCTACTCCTAACTCTGCCCTCCTGCAGCCTAACCCTAACCCTCCCCCTAGAGCCTAACCCTAACCATCCCTTCCCACAGCCTAACCCTCCCCTCCCACAGCCTAACCCCTAACCCTCCCCCCTCCCACAGCCTAACACCTAACCCTCCCCCCTCCCACAGCCTAACCCATAACACTCGCTTTCGGGATTCTGGCTACTGTTGGGACTCTGGAAACAAGATTCTGACTGCCAGTATTGCATTTACCGGGATGCCAATAACATCCCTGTGGGACTACACATCCCAACATGCCTTACCACAGTTTTGCTGCTAGAGCATGCTAGAACTGTGGCAGGGCATGCTGGAATGTGTATTTCGACAACAGCAGGCGTGCACAGGGGTTCCTATCTCTGAGCTATAGCATCAACAATCATCTGAATATTTATTAAGTCTTGTCTTCTATCACCAAGTGCAAAGCCTATTCTCCATCAGAAGTGTACGCCAGCACTGGATAGGAATGAAGAAAATGTCTGTAGAATGTTTCATTTTGCAGAGAAGATAATAGAACATTTGCATTCTCTGAGGAGGCTACGAGGAGGACAGAGAACCTAACAGGACACAGTGTAACGGATGGTCTGTTCATCAGCAGCAGAGGAGACACAGCAACATAGGGAGTGAAGCAGCCAAAAGCCGGACTGAAAGGTTGATGGGAAGGTGGTGAGGAGGATGCACAAAAAAACAAAAGGACCAATAATGCACTGTTCCCGAACCCATTCCAGCTCACAGGGTGCAGCACAGGAGATGTGGGGATGGCCCGCGGGTGTCTGTAACATACCATCCTTACACCTGAACAAACCGCAACTACAAATCTACATTCTTCACACCAAACATTATTCTTTCCATTCCTATTCCAACTTGGCAAAACGCAACTATGTAACATACAAAACTAAACAGCATAACAGAGCATCTGTATTAGTTAACAATAGTACATAGACTATAAACGTTACATACGATGCAGTAAACAAGAAACAGAAAAATAATACATGAAAGCCTAACCAATGAAATATATATATATTTTATTACATGAACAGTTTATGCTGCACATTATATTGTTATAATATTACAACAGTAATGCAATCCATTAAAAGTAAGCATTATCGCTCCCTTACTATATGAACTACAAATGTAATTGGGGATAATATATCATCTTCTTGCAGTTATGAGGCCTGTGTTACGTCTGTGTGGATTTACCTGGCAATTTATGTGATTGATGTTATTCTAATAGCGCACAGAACTGGGTGCAGTATCCAATATATTTTATGCTAATTGCAGTAACTCACAGTAGAGGGTGGAAGATAGAACTGTTTCATGGGCACAGATAATGACTGTAATAGTCATTAACCTTTGACAGAACAGAGTAATAGCTGTGAATACAGGGTGCAGTGTTAGGAATATGCACAGTATCATGTGCCTAAACCTCTTCCTTCTACCAGCCAATAGCCACATAGGCGTGCCTGATTCTCCCAGCCGATAGGATGGCCATTGTGCCGCAATATCCATGTCAAAGAGCTCTATCCAATACAGCGTGTATAGTAATGACAAATAGCAATTCCTCTGAACGTAAACCTTAAAAATCAGTATAGGTATATAGTCATACGTAAATGGTGAATAATACAGACTCAGTGAACTATGTCCAACAAAAGCCCTGTTAGCATCAGATTAGGTCAATGGTAATAATATGCTAGGTACAATAAAACGTAAAAAAACCCAAAAAACCCAATAAACAAACAATAAAGGACCAGAAGAAAGAAAAAGTTATATTATAATAATCTTCTGAACACAAGGACCAAAATACAGAGGGCATACATTCTTGTATATAGCATACAGTGATCTATCACCTAATTACAGCCCCATCTATTCAGTAGGAGTTAGCGACATTAGACGGTACGACTTCCGGGGGAATACACAGGCTGCACTCTGTCGACATGACCGATAACAACTGTAAGTCTATAACATTGTGAAGATGACAGGATAACTGTGCACGTAACAACAGATAAGCTATCCATTAAAGTACAACTATTACTTCGGAGGAAACTGGAGACCGGGAACAAGTGAGAAACAAATGATAGCTTCAACTTGTACACCTCAGTCCTACGTACAATGGACTGAGGTACCAGGAGAACGGGGCACCTCATCTAATATTATCTCTCTGAAAAGACTAGGAGGAGCTGGAATGTGTAGGAGGTCAGGCACAGGCCATGTCTGGGTACACTGCTTAGCTGGTAGGTGCACTTGTATTACTTGCCTGTTTGCGTTACAGTCCCATTAATGACCTGTAATTTAACACAGTGGTGATGAGACTAACGTGAGAGAGAAAAATCAGTGGTTATTTCTGCTTAGTGAGGAAGGAGATGGAATCCCCACAGATCCGCCAATGCCATTACATGACAAGGGACAGACCGCGTGATCTGGGCTACATAACGTGCAGTTCACAAAGGACACAGACACTAATTACAGTGATGCAACCCTGTCCTCCGATGACAGCAGTTCTAGATTATCTCCCTGGCCGATTCAAGCCTGAAGCAGAGAGTGTTTAGCAAAGCACAGGTAAATGGGAATATTATTTACAAATGGTCGCCAAGACAAAAATGGTCGCCAATGCATCAATATTTGTGTGTGTGTGTTTTTTTTTTAAAGATTTAAAATCATCCTACTAACAGAATTTCTGTCAGAAATAACGAAATTACCTAAAAAGTAACAGTAACAGGGGAGGAAGAAGTGACCCGTAGCTCTCCAGCTGTTGTAATAATAGATATCAGAGCCATGTGCATTATCTGACAGAAATGTTTTTCCCCTTCTAGAAGGTTTTTATCTCACACGAAACTAATGTAAAACAGCTTGTACCAGTGAAGCAACACATTTTATTCCTAAAAATAAAGAACTCAAGATAACTGCTGCTTTAACAAACAATTATTCATGTCTATTCAGGTCTTTTTTATTATAAATTTTCAAGCACATTTTCAGTCTGATCTGTTATCAATAAATCAAAGACATATCTAATTTTAGTGGGAAAAAAATGCCAAACAGTACTTGTGAGTAATGTAGCCCACGTAGGCTTTATGCCCACCGGTCTTATAATTAAGAATTTGTAACACTTATCAAATGCACGTCAAGAGTTCTGACAACAGAAGCCACAGTGTATTCTAGTGTGTATTCTTTGGAATGTAACTTCTTCTATTCACACGCATGTGACCTCCATGCACTAGTTATAAAGGGATGACCAACGCGTTTGACATGCATTTTTAAAACACAAAAAAAAGCCAGTAGATACCAAGCAAGTTTTGTTTATTTCATTTGGGAAATGGGCCGAGACATTGCTAGTTCCAATCAAAATCTGATTCTATTGGGTCAGAATTGGCCAAAGCCTGTGGGTGGGAGGGCATTATAGGACCTGACAGTACAGATGTCAGTGCAGGTGTGGAACTTGAATACCCAGTTCAGGCCAATATGGACTTACATTGTCTGATTAACCTTTTTCTAAGAATTACAATATGTCACCGGCTTTCATTAGAAAATTGAAAAGAGATGAGCGTTATAAACGCAAACACTGCAAGTGATAAGCATTACTGGCATTTCAAAATCATGGTGAAAGCGTAACATGCAAATGAGCTTCCAAAGAAATGTTCCGACTACTTATGAAATATTATTACGTTCTTTATTTATGGTTATGGAGTGTGTTCACTGAAAGTTCAATGATATTCAAAATGCCTAACAAGTTCAAACCACAGAACAAGAATAAAGTAATGCAAAACTAGAAGAAAACATATGAAAACTGAAATATGTGAAATTGTCATTACTGCTAAATAAAAAAAAAAAAAAAAGTTTTCAGACACATACAATCATGTCATATTAAGTGGTATTTATCAACGTGCATTTTTATCTGATGTTTTCTATACCAAGTTTCCAATTTCAATCTTGAAACTAAACTAACTTCACCAGCTCTCACAGCTTCTGCACATTTATGTTAGGTTATAATCTACACATAGTATGGGCTGACCTATTATCTTGTCAATGTACTAGGAACTAGTGACGTCAGTGAGGAAAGAGGCACTCAGTGATGTTATTAGCGTAAATGGGCCATCAGACTGAACATTGGTTCTGGCCACGATGAGGCTGCTGTAAGTAGACCATTTCACAACTCCAGTTCTCAGGGACCCGTAACACTGCATGATTTATTCATCTCCTCAGTATCACACGAGAAATAATTAGCTCCATTCGTGCCAGCCAGTTATGACTACACCTGTGCACCAGCTAGGAGATCAGTAATACACACTGGTAGGGGTTCCTGAGGTTGGGGAACACTGATGTAGGCAATAAAAACAGTTTCAATTCTCACAGCTTCACAACCAATAGAAGTGAAACTTGTGTCGATATATATATATATATATATATATATACACACACACACACACACACACACACACACACAGAACATTCATAAATACATGTGAAAAATGACAAAGAACAATGGCAGGTACACACTACAAATTAAGCTGTCCATTTTTCTCTAGGCCTTTTCTAGGCAATGCAAGTCACAATATGTGCGTTATGGAGCCTGAGGGTGGTAAGTACATACCTGCGCATCAATGATTTTTTGTTTTGCATCAATGACAGCCTGCATCTCCGCATGATCCTTTTTCAGTTCCTCTTCTACTGCTATCAGCCTGGAAGGAAAGAACGAGAGACATGTGAGCAGAGTCCTTGAAACAAGAGTGATATCGACAAGGGACAGTCTTTGTCCGGAGCTCACCTGCTGATGACACTTTTCATTTGGCTGTCCTTCTCTTCCTGCTGCCGCCGCAAACGTTCCTCGCTGTCTTCCAGTCGAGACTTGTATTCCATTAACAGCTTCTGCATCTGCTGTTCCTGCACCAAGAGTCGTCTCTCGTACTCCTCCAGGCGACGGCTGGACACCTTCAGCCGTTCCTTCAGCTTGGCTATCTCTTGCTCATACTGGGAAGCAAAGGACAGGGTTTTTCATTACAAACACACACATATATATATATATATATATATATGTTATAAAAAAAAAATAAAAAAAATAATAATTATATATATATATATATACACACACTATATATATATAACATGTCTGTTGCTCCATTGAACAAAAGATAGGCGGCACTCCTCCTCCGGACTTGGTGAAATAAATCGATGGTTTAATACAACATGAACCACACACACACACACATATATACACGCACACACAATTTAAATATACTGTGTGTGTGTGTGTATATATATATTAGGGGTGTGCACCGGCCACTTTTCGTGTTTTGTGTTTTGGTTTTGGATCTGGATCTTTCTTCGTGTTTTGGATCTGGATTGGTTTTGCCAAAACCACCCTTCCGTGTTTTGGGTTCTGGGTTTTGTGTTTTGGATCTGTATTTTTTTGAAAAAAAGCATAAAAACAGCTAAAATCACAGAATTTGTAGGTTTTTCTGCTCCTATGCTATTATTAACCTCAATAACCTTAATTTCCACTCATTTCCAGTCTATTCTGAACACCTCACACCTCACAATAGTGTTTTTATGTCCAAAAGGTTGCACCGAGGTAGCTGGATGACTATGCTAAGCGACACGAGTGGGCGGCACAAACACGTGACCCATCTAGGAGTGACACTGCAGTGGCAGACAGGATGGCAGTTAGAAAAACTAGGCCCCAAACTGTACATAATGCAAAGAAAAAAAGAGGTGCAAGATGGAATTGTCCTTGGGCCCTCCCACCCACCCTTATGTTGTATAAACAGGACATGCACACTTTAACAAATCAATCATTTCAGCGCCAGGGTCTGCCACACAACTGTGGCTGAAATGATTGGTTCGTTTGGGCCTCCACAAAACAAGCTGGCAATTAATGTGTCCCTGCACAAACTGGCTCTACGGAGGCAAGATGTCATCCTCATCCTCCTCATCCACCGATTCCTCACCCTCTTCAGTGTGTACATCCTCATCCTCACAAAGTATTAACTCGTCCCCACTTGAATCCACCACCACAGGTCCCTCTGTACGTTCTGGAGGCTGGTCTCCCTGGAAGAGCTGATAATTCATTTTGATGAACATCATCTTCTCCACATTCTGTGGAAGCAACCTCCTACGCCTTTCGCTGACAAGGTTCCCGGCTGCACTAAACACTCTTTCGGAGTACACACTGGAGGGGGGGCAACTCAGGTAAAATAGAGCCAGTTTGTACAGGGGCCTCCAAATTGCCTCTTTTTCCTGCCAGTACAGGTATGGACTGTCTGACATGCCTACTTGGATGCTGTCACCGATGTAATCCTCCACCATTCTGTCAATGGTGACAGTATCATATGCAGTGACAGTAGACATGTCAGAAATTGTTGCCAGGTCCTTCAGTCCGGACCAGATGTCCAAACTTGGTCCTGCCTGCCCTGCATCACCGCCAGCGGGTTGCTTAGGATACCTAAGTTTTTTCCTGGCAGCCCCAGTTGCGGGAGAAAATGAAGAAGGAGCCGTTGACGTGTCACGTTCCGCTTCAGCTGACAGTGTGTTCACCAGCAGGTCTTTGCACCTCTGCAGGCTTGTGTCGGCCGGAAAGAGAGACACCACATAGGCTTTAAACCTAGGATCGAGCACGGTGGCCAAAATGTAGTGGTCTGATTTCAACAGATTGACCACCCTGGAATCCTGGCAAAGCGAATGAAGGGCTTCATCCACAAGTCCCACATGCCGAGCGGAATCGCTCCGTCTTAGCTCCTCCTTCACTTTCTCCAGCTGCTTCTGCAAAAGCCTGATGAGGGGAATGACCTGACTCAAGCTGGCAGTGTCTGAACTGACTTCACGTGTGGCAAGTTCGAAGGGCTGAAGAACCTTGCACAACACGGAAATCATTCTCCACTGCGCTTGAGTCAGGTGCATACCCCCTCCTTTGCCTATGTCATAGGTGGATGTATAGGCTTGTATGGCCTTTTGCTGCTCCTCCATCCTCTGAAGCATATAGAGGGTTGAGTTCCACCGCGTCACAACCTCTTGCTTCAGGTGATGGCGGGGCAGGTTCAAGAGTGTTTGCTGGCGCTCCAGTCTTCGGCACGCAGTCGCTGAATGGCGAAAGTGGCCAGAAATTTTTCGGGCCACCCAAAGCGTCTCCTGCACGCCCCTGTCGCTTTTCAGAAAATTCTGCACCACCAAGTTTATTGTGTGAGCAAAACATGGGACGTGCTGGAATTTGCCCAGATGTAATGCCCGCACAATATTGGTGGCGTTGTCAGATATCACAAATCCCCAGGAGAGTCTAAGTGGGGTAAGCCACTGGGCGATTATTTCCCTCAGTTTCTCTAAGAGGTTGTCGGCGGTGTGCCTCTTACTGAAACCGGTGATACACAGCGTAGCCTGCCTTGTAACGAGCTGGCGTTTCTGAGATGCTGCTACTGGTGACGCTGCTGCTGTTGCTGCGTAAGGTGATACATCTACCCAGTGGGCTGTCACAGTCATATAGTCCTTAGTCTGCCCTGTTCCACTTGTCCACATGTCCGTGGTTAAGTGGACATTGTGTACAACGGCATTTTTCAGGACACTGAGGACACTTTTTCTGACGTTTCTGTACAGTCTCGGTATCGCCTGCCTAGTGAAGTGGAATCTAGACGGGATTTGGAACCGGGGACACACTACCTCCATCAATTGTCTAAATCCCACTGCACTAATGGCGGATACCGGACGCACGTCTAACACCAACATAGCAGTCAAGGCCTCAGTTATACGTTTTGCTTCAGGATGACTGCTGTCGTACTTCATCCTCCTCGCTAAGGACTGTTGGAGGGTCAATTGTTTAGTAAAAGTAGTGGTGTTCCTACTTCCTCTCTGGGATGATGAACGACTCCCAGCAGCAGCAACAGCAGCAGCGGCAGCAGTAGGCGTAGCAATGCAGGATCCTCCAGAGGAATCCCGGATAGGAGAGTCAGTCATGCCAGTGATATGGCCTGCAGGACTACTTCCGATCCTGACTAAGGAGGAAATTGACGAAGAGGGAGTTGACGGTGTGGTTTGCAGGCGCTTGGATACAACAGGACAACGGGATTTAGGTGTCCCTGGACTGCTTACGGTCTGAGCCAAAGTTTCTGAACTTGACAGTAACTTTTTATGAACGCGCTGCAGGTGCCGTATAAGGGAGGATGTTCCTAGGTGGTTGACGTCCCTACCCCTACTTATTTCACCTTTACATATGGTACATATGGCAAGACAGTTGTTGTCCGGATTTGGATAGAAATATTGCCAGACCAAAGAGGTGGAATGTTTGGTCTTCTGCCCAGGCATGACCGTGATGGGCTTTTTCATCCCACGGACAACAACTGTCTCCCCCGGAGCCTGATTTAAACAAACCACATCACCATCAGAATCCTCCTCGCCAACTTCCTCCTCAGCGCCAGCTACACCAGTATCCTCATCCTGTTGTACTTCAACAGTGACATCTTCAATTTGCATATCAGCAAGTGGACTGTGGGTGCTCCTTTCAGCACTTGCAGGGGGCGTGCAAATGGTGGAAAGAGCCACCTCTTCCCGTCCAGTGCTGGGAAGGTCAGGCATCGCAACCACCACCACACTTGGACTCTCCTTGGGGATTTGTGATATCTTCTTAGAAAGCACAGTTCTTCGCTGTGCTTTTGCCAGCTTAACTCTTTTGATTTTTTTAGTGGGAGGAGTGCTTCCATCGTCATGTGAAGCTGAACCACTAGTCATGAACATACTAGGGATCGACCTTAGCCGTTCCTTGCCACTCCGTGTCGTAAATGGCATATTGGCAAGTTTACGTTTCTCTTCAGCTGATTTAAATGTCTTTTTCAAGGTCATTTTCCTGAACTTTGCCATTTGGGATTGTATGTGCCCTCTACTATGACATTGGGCATCGGCCTTGGCAGACGACGTTGATGGCATGTTATCGTCTATGTCATGACTAGTGGCAGCAGCTTCAGCACTAGGAGGAAGTGGTTCTTGATCTTTCTCTATTTTATTTTTATCGGAGAAAGTTTGGTCCTCCATTTATGTTATATCGATTTGATATATACGTGCGGCTAAACACAGAAAATAATTTTTTTTTTGGTTTGGACTGGAGTGTACTTTGTGGGTTACAGCACCCTTTAACGGTCAAGCCAGCCGGCCCTTTACTTATGACACAGGCGCACTCTTGGCACTACTTTGTTGATGCACGTGCGGCTACTGCGCACACAATTCACAAACACAGAAAATAATTTTTTTTTGGTTTGGACTGGAGTGTACTTTGGGGGTTACAGCACCCTTTAACGGTCAAGCCAGCCGGCCCTTTACTTATGACACAGGCGCACGCTTGGCACTACTTTGTTGATGCACGTGCGGCTACTGCGCACACAATTCACAAACACAGAAAATAATTTTTTTTTGGTTTGGACTGGAGTGTACTTTCGGGGGTTACAGCACCCTTTAACGGTCAAGCCAGCCGGCCCTTTACTTATGACACAGGCGCACGCTTGGCACTACTTTGTTGATGCACGTGCGGCTACTGCGCACACAATTCACAAACACAGAAAATAATTTTTTTTTGGTTTGGACTGGAGTGTACTTTCAGGGGTTACAGCACCCTTTAACGGTCAAGCCAGCCGGCCCTTTACTTATGACACAGGTGCACGCTTGGCACTACTTTGTTGATGCACGTGCGGCTACTGCGCACACAATTCACAAACACAGAAAATAATTTTTTTTTTGGTTTGGACTGGAGTGTACTTTCGGGGGTTACAGCACCCTTTAACGGTCAAGCCAGCCGGCCCTTTACTTATGACACAGGCGCACTCTTGGCACTACTTTGTTGATGCACGTGCGGCTACTGCGCACACAATTCACAAACACAGAAAATAATTTTTTTTTAGGTTTGGACTGGAGTGTACTTTCGGGGGTTACAGCACCCTTAACGGTCAAGCCAGCCGGCCCTTTACTTATGACACAGGCGCACGCTTGGCACTACTTTGTTGATGCACGTGCGGCTACTGCGCACACAATTCACAAACACAGAAAATAATTTTTTTTTGGTTTGGACTGGAGTGTACTTTCGGAGGTTACAGCACCCTTTAACGGTCAAGCCAGCCGGCCCTTTACTTATGACACAGGCGCACGCTTGGCACTACTTTGTTGATGCACGTGCGGCTACTGCGCACACAATTCACAAACACAGAAAATAATTTTTTTTTAGGTTTGGACTGGAGTGTACTTTCGGGGGTTACAGCACCCTTAACGGTCAAGCCAGCCGGCCCTTTACTTATGACACAGGCGCACGCTTGGCACTACTTTGTTGATGCACGTGCGGCTACTGCGCACACAATTCACAAACACAGAAAATAATTTTTTTTTTGGTTTGGACTGGAGTGTACTTTCGGGGGTTACAGCACCCTTAACGGTCAAGCCAGCCGGCCCTTTACTTATGACACAGGCGCACGCTTGGCACTACTTTGTTGATGCACGTGCGGCTACTGCGCACACAATTCACAAACACAGAAAATATTTTTTTTTTTGGTTTGGACTGGAGTGTACTTTCGGGGGTTACAGCACCCTTAACGGTCAAGCCAGCCGGCCCTTTACTTATGACACAGGCGCACGTTTGGCACTACTTTGTTGATGCACGTGCGGCTACTGCGCACACAATTCACAAACACAGAAAATAATTTTTTTTTTGGTTTGGACTGGAGTGTACTTTCGGGGGTTACAGCACCCTTAACGGTCAAGCCAGCCGGCCCTTTACTTATGACACAGGCGCACGTTTGGCACTACTTTGTTGATGCACGTGCGGCTACTGCGCACACAATTCACAAACACAGAAAATAATTTTTTTTTTGGTTTGGACTGGAGTGTACTTTCGGGGGTTACAGCACCCTTAACGGTCAAGCCAGCCGGCCCTTTACTTATGACACAGGCGCACGCTTGGCACTACTTTGTTGATGCACGTGCGGCTACTGCGCACACAATTCACAAACACAGAAAATAATTTTTTTTTGGTTTGGACTGGAGTGTACTTTCGGAGGTTACAGCACCCTTTAACGGTCAAGCTAGCCGGCCCTTTACTTATGACACAGGCGCACGCTTGGCACTACTTTGTTGATGCACGTGCGGCTACTGCGCACACAATTCACAAACACAGAAAATAATTTTTTTTTAGGTTTGGACTGGAGTGTACTTTCGGGGGTTACAGCACCCTTAACGGTCAAGCCAGCCGGCCCTTTACTTATGACACAGGCGCACGCTTGGCACTACTTTGTTGATGCACGTGCGGCTACTGCGCACACAATTCACAAACACAGAAAATAATTTTTTTTTTGGTTTGGACTGGAGTGTACTTTCGGGGGTTACAGCACCCTTAACGGTCAAGCCAGCCGGCCCTTTACTTATGACACAGGCGCACGCTTGGCACTACTTTGTTGATGCACGTGCGGCTACTGCGCACACAATTCACAAACACAGAAAATAATTTTTTTTTTGGTTTGGACTGGAGTGTACTTTCGGGGGTTACAGCACCCTTAACGGTCAAGCCAGCCGGCCCTTTACTTATGACACAGGCGCACGTTTGGCACTACTTTGTTGATGCACGTGCGGCTACTGCGCACACAATTCACAAACACAGAAAATAATTTTTTTTTTGGTTTGGACTGGAGTGTACTTTCGGGGGTTACAGCACCCTTAACGGTCAAGCCAGCCGGCCCTTTACTTATGACACAGGCGCACGTTTGGCACTACTTTGTTGATGCACGTGCGGCTACTGCGCACACAATTCACAAACACAGAAAATAATTTTTTTTTGGTTTGGACTGGAGTGTACTTTCGGGGGTTACAGCACCCTTTAACGGTCAAGCCAGCCGGCCCTTTACTTATGACACAGGCGCACGCTTGGCACTACTTTGTTGATGCACGTGCGGCTACTGCGCACACAATTCACAAACACAGAAAATATATTATTTTTTTAGCACTTGGGGGGAGCACCCCTGATGGACAGAGCACCCCCTGGACAACACTACAGCACCCCTTTAGGACTGGGACACTGCACAGGACTTTGGAGTGGACACAGCCCCTATGGAGAACTGACTGCACAACACAGTCCAGCCAGCCCCTATGGACTTTGAAGTAGTGGACACAGCCCCTATTAACAACAGCAGCACAGCACAACACAGCCAGCCCCTATGGACTTTGAAGTAGTGGACAACAGCAGCACTACACTACACTACACTACACAGCACTAACTCCCACCCTCCCTCTTCACTGTCCACAGCCGAGTGAGAAAATGGCGCCGACGCGGGTACCTTATATAGGATCCAAAACCCGCGAGACTCGGAAGGCGGGATGATGACGTTTTGCCTCGATGTCAGATCCGAGTCAGGCGGGAAAAGTCGAGCCTGACTCGGATCGGACTCGGATCGGGGGGGCTCGGGGGGGTTCGGATTTCAGAAATCCGAACCCGCTCACCCCTAATATATATATATATATATATATATATATTTATCTGTATATTATCGAACTGGAGAAGTACCAGATTGTGGCTGGCTTTTAACACATCCATGTCAATGAAAAAACAAAAAAAGAAAAAACAGACAGCAACAGTACAATTTCTCTACGTTAATATGTCCAGATCTATGCCACTCCTAAATGTGTATGTGCTATTGTCTGGGACATTACAAGTAACAATAACTTAAAAAGACACAGATACAAACGTTGTTTTTGAAAAATGCTGGAAGAATAAGCCTAACATCTATAATAGTGGTACAAAGTGTACCTGCACAGTCGACTATTGTTTTTGTTGCTGTCTTGTAATCTCCTTACCCTATTCCAAAGCCCTTCTACTCTTATTCCGTTTGATGATCAGCTCATAATAAACCAAATTGGGGTCAGGCATGGGCACACATGACATCACTGGGGGTGCAGCCATGTCGAGTTCCAAATAAAGTGAGGTATGTACAAAGCCTTGAAAAGTGATAAAGTACCAACCAATCAGCTCGTTATGTCACTTTACAGGCTGTGTTTGAAAAATGCCAGTTACGAGCTGATTGGTTGGAACTTTATCACTTTTCAAAGCTTAGTACTTAGACCCCAAAATGTGTTAGAGAAAAGGGAATCTGACACAACATCCCAAGTGTGCTGAGGATTGTTAACACAGAACTTTCTAAGACCTCCCTTAATGAGAACTTTAAGCCGAGATAAAATGCGGAGATGAGAGTGCCTATAGTAAAACAAGGGTACCCTTTCTATATCACTCACCTTTTCAGCAGGTTTTGCCTCATCCTTGTTTTGGTCCACAGTTTCCTCCTCCTCATCCTCATACTGACCATTATTTAACACCCAGGCAGCCGTCCTCTCTACAGGAGACATTGTCGCAGAGTCCACAGGCGACTGCACCTGGAAACACAGTGTAACAACGGATATAAGAAAAGTACATATTGCTCTGCTTTTGTTACAAATTGCTAAACACTTAGATACTATCAGGGTGCTGAAAATCCTTATTTTATTCGTATTTGTTGCAGCACCAGTAATAATGTGTAATTAAATAAAAAAAATCATCCACCCATATAATCTGCCAAAAGAACAAATTGTACAGACAAAACCAATATTACAGGCATTGTTATCCAGCCCTTAATGAATTATAGATTCAACAATCCCATGCAAAGTACAGATTTCCTCCTCTCCCAGCTCCACATTTCAAGAAACAAAATGTAACAAGCAAACATGTACAGTGAAAAGCCACAAGAGGGCGACATTGCATCAATAGCATCAACCTACAGTACATGAATGCACTCTTGGTATGTTGCAATCTCTATCTAAATCTATAATATTTTTATTCTACCATTATTTTTGTTTACAAAGCTATTAATGTATAAAAAATGTATTGTTATAGGGCTTTACCTAGTTTCTAGGATGGTGCTAGCGTGTCTGCTTGTAGAGCTCAACATTTAGTTACGTTAAATTGTTTTGTTGTTTCTGAAATTCCCTTTATTGAGGTTTGATATTAACAGATAATCATCTTACAATACAACAGCCTTGGGGCGAGGCCATGTGACACTGAATGTGGATAGTTACAGAAAAATATGATGATGGAACAAAACAGGCAAAGAGGTGGCAGACAAGTCCCTAATTATAGCCATAGCCTGCACAGAGGGATACCATAACACTATACTAAGAATATACATTCCCTTGTGCGTCATCTAATCATCATCAGTGGTTTGCACTGAGTGGGAGGAAAGGCTTGATGATATCAGGGCTCTAACACAACAAGTGTGGGGAGAGCACAGACAGTACTGCTTATGCCCTGGATCCTTAAAGACAAAAATTCTCCTTCCTCCATCTGTGTCACACCTGTTTGTTTGCAACGCCCCAGTAAAATTTAAGCTCTCACGAGCAGGGCCCTCTACCCTCTTGTGCTTCTCCTTACATATACTTTCATCTACTCCTTACTCCCACTAGGGCACCGACACCAATGCAGCAATGTATTTAAACCATGTCCTTGTCCTGCATTGCACTGTAATTAGTCACTGGTTTCTTGTTCACTTATATGTTTATGTACTATTTAAGGGGCTGCAGAACACTTATGGAACCATATAAATAAAGGTTAATAATAATAATAATAAAAAATAAGCTGCATTAATTTGTTCGATACACTTTCTAGAAACTGTATCTAGATATTAGATAATGCATAGTTGATACATGCGCAAATTAGACCCTTTGGGCTAGATTTACTACGCCACGGCAACCCTGAAATTTAAAATGGCAATAAGTAATATTAAAACACAAATCACGTCTGCTTTTGCATTTTCAATCCAAACCTTTGTATATATTTTATAAATATAAACCCTACAGGTGGGCAGAACTAAATACTTTGAAGTTAGTGATCCTATAACATGTCTGCTTTGCGATGTCATGCTTTAGGATGATGCACCTGAAGACACAATGGGGGGAATTTAATTTCCTGACATCAACACAATGTACCGGTTCTGTCCCCCAGCATCATAAGTTTTCCCTCACGCCTCTATCCATTTTATTTATTTGTGTATGCTCAGGCATGAGGGTCTCCTTTTGGACAGATTTGTTTGAAGATATTTGGCACACATACCTGTCATTTTTTATGTAGGACTGTAACTGTGACCTAAGTTATAGGGCAAATAGCCCCAATAGTCTTTTAAATAAACAATAATGACCATTTTTGTTTTTTAAGTTTTTAAGACCTTTTTCTCTCTAATGTCAATAAGGAGACCAATATGGCAGCATTCTAACCAATGTGGCAGCATGTCAGGGTCGGCCTTCCAGCTGCCGTGGAACTACACATCCCAGCATGCCCTGCCACAGTTTTAGCATTTGACAAGTTTATGTGGCATTTCTATGTAAGATGGAAGCAATATTTAGTTGCCACGTATTACTGTGTTTTTTTTTTTTTGATGACGTATTAGATACAAGCAACAACACTCCAAACTACTGATAATACATCTAGTGGAAGATATGACCGTTTTCTGACCTGTATAAACTAATTCACACAGAGATAATTATGGCTCAGGATTTTATCTGTACACCGGTCAATACAAAGCAGTCTGCAATCACCACCTCCTCACCTGTTGGGTCTGCTGGCGGTGTATGGCTCGTAGCTTTGGTACAGGGCTCTCGCGGGAAGATGTTGACTGCTGTCTGGAGCGATTCCCATTCTGCACAGGCTCAGCTAGCAGAGTGGCAGAGATGCCAGACATGCTTCCCGTGCTGCGTACAGAGGCACTGTGCGGCAAGGACTGTGGGGCCTTTGCTCGGGCACCAAGAGCCGCTTGGTCGGTCTTACGGATCTGGGCTTGCCCAGTGCTGTTCTGTCGTGGCAGTGCTATAGGAATGGGCCTCTCTGGCATAGTGTGCCTCCTACTGAAATCTTCACTTTGCGAACTCCTTTTAGTGAAGTCCTCCATACTGCTATTGCTGGGTCCACTGAGGATGAACTCCTCACTGTTACTCTGGCTTCGAGAGCTGGCAGTGCTTAGGTTTTCAAGACTAGAGTCCACAGACGCCTTGGGCAAGGTGGGTGGTGGGTTATTGAGGTGGTACACAGGGTTTTGGAAAGACAGGGGCTGCAAGCTACTCTGCTGACTCAAGGCCGGGTGTAAGGGTCTCCTGACTTGTGGAGCACTTTGTGGTGTGCTCTGGTTTTCTCGTAATTGCTTGATGGTGGCTACATGCGCAATAGACAACTGGCTGCCAGTTAAACGCAAGGGTGGCTCCTGGACCACAGAAGAATGCTCACTATGATTCATAGTAGAGTCCTGTAGGTCCATCAAGGACACACTGCGTCCATTGGGAAGTACATTCTCTCGTTCATCTTTGTCAGAGTAAGACATGCTTTGGATAGATGCTTGCTGTACAAGCAGCAATGTTTTCCCCCTGAAGTAGTTGTCTGTGTTTTCAATGATCGGAGACTTCAGCTTGAGAAGCTCACTGCACGAGAAGAAAAAAATTCTTAGTTCTTAAAACCCACCGCCTCTTACAGACTGAGAATTTGTGTAGACACTGTTCACTAATAGTATTAACAATTAAACTATTGCCACAAACACTGTATAGAATAATGTGCCATGACCTGTTCCGTCTCCACATGCTCAGTGGTCTGCCGCCCACAGCTCCCACTGCAGCGATGGAGACAGAACAGAGTAGTGTTGGCATAGGAGGGGGCGACCTGGCATATGATGGTTCTTTATTATTAGTAGCCAAAAAGTTTAAAACATCTTCATAATTTTTAGAATATGATGAGATGTCCTGGGTAACTAATTATCTTGGAAATGAGAGCTGGGCAGGTTTGCGGAGTATAATAAAGAAAACGCACAGCAAACTATACACCATGACACACTTTAGCTATGGTAACTGTGTGTGAATGTATTTGGCTGTAAGAAAACACTGAAGTTTCCGTTGGGATCCTTAAAATAGCAACTAAAACCTGATTCTCACTGTAGCATGTGTGGCAAAAACGCATGCATGATTTCATCTGTCACAAAGACGAGAGCCCGTATATATTCCCTCCCAATGTCTTCTTCAGCTGGATAGTAACAGAATGAAATATAACCAAAATAAAGACAGGAGAGATAAAAGAACTTCACCCATACTAGGCTAATGATCTGTCCTTTACCGAACTGGAAGAGTACATCCGATGAGGGCTATTTATTTCATTGCTATCCGTGCGGACAACAAACACTGCATGTAGATCAAGATTTTAAACCCCTTTGTATTTCCTACATGGCAAATTGCCCTACACAGGTTTTGCTGCCTGTGAAACTGTCAAGCTGTCAATTAAACAGTTTAAATTCAATATGAATAAGTATATTCAAGAACGATTTCTCACCTGTCGGAAGGATCCTCGAAGATCTTCTGAAGTCCGGATGAAAGGCTACCACTTACATTAGGGGTGGAGCTGTGTTCACTGAATCGTCTGAGCTGCTGCTGGATGGGAGTGGGATTGGTCAGTGATTTGGTGATGTCAGCGAGGATGCGAGGTAGCGGTCCCAGTTTTTCCACGGTGGCCTGTAGGAAGGAATTTTCACCCTGATTGGATACATTTGCGTGGTAACATCCGCCATTGCGACGGGGAAGGCCAAGAAGGGGTTCGGAGGGCAGGTGTTTTTTTTTTTTTTTTCATATGAATGTGTGAGCGCATTGTATGAGCGCAGAGCCGTATTATCAACCACGATGTGACGGATGGAGGAGACAGGGTGCAGCCAGGCATCGGGGTAGGAAAGGGCGAGGGAGAAAAGGAAATAGAAGAAATTAGGTTTGCTCAAAACCAGAAAGAAAATAATTAATACATGCTTATCATAACTAAAACTACTGCCATTCCAACTTAAAACGGACATGCAAAGCAGACATACTACAAAAAGATGGCAAGAAGGTAGGGGGGTGTGTTTGCATCCAGCTGCGAGTAATAAGGGCCTCTGGGTAAGAGAGGAGCATGCTGACATTCTATACAAGGAAGGGAGCAGAAGTCAGTAGTGTTACTGATAGGACTAGTTCTCTAAGGGATCAGCCAGGTGTTGGAGCTTATTACTGTTGCCAATGAACAATGTAGGTAGAACATGTAGGGCTGTAGGTGAAACCAGTTGACCAGAAGAGCACACATCAAACACTGAGATATGAGGGGGTTCGAGACACCACAACACAGCTAGCGACAATACCACAAATCAGAAGACAGAACACAAAAAATATATTAACCTATTCATGGTGGAAATACAAAAAATATATCCAGCAGTGTGGCTTTAACACTTACCTGCAACCTCTAAGAAAAAGAATTCAGTAATTATAGAAGTTCATATCTTTTAAGTGAATGCAGTTGTACAGTGAAGTGCTTATAAAACGTACAAACGAGTGAGGCTGTGTTACATACAGTGAGTGGCTCCGGTAGCCTATAAGCAATGGCCGGCTTGAATCCAGTCTGAGATCTGTTCTAATTGTGGCACTTCCAGAGGCGTCACTAGTGTTGGTGTCACCCGGTGCTATAACTCATGGTGACACCCCCCCCACCAAAAAAAATGAATAAAATTGATGCGCAGCTCCGCAAACTCTCCCCAAATACCAGTCCAGCAGACACATTTACACAATGCCCCCAGTAGTGGTGTCCCGTATGTAGTGCCCACAGTAGTGGTGCCCCTTATGCAGTGCCCCTATGCAATGTCCCCAGTGGTAATGACCCCTAATAGTGCCCCCAGCGGTAGTGGTAATGCCCATTATAGTAGTGCCCTCTATAGTAGTGACCCCAGTATTAATGCCCTTAGTAGAAATGCCCCTAGTAGTAATGCCCCCATTAGTAGTGCCCCTAGTAGTAATGCCTTCAGTAGTAATGCCCCCTGTAGTAGTGCCATCAAAAGTAATGCTCCCTGTAGTAGTGCCCCCATTAGTAATGCCCCCTAATAGTGCCCACAATGGCAGTGGTAATGCCCCCTATAATATTACCCCCAGAAGTAATGACCCCTATTGTATTGCATAGAGTGTAACAGTGAGTGCCAGATAATGCAGAGAGCGTCATGGTAACCGCCGGATAATGCAGAGAGCATCGTAGTAACCGCCAAATAATACAGAGAGCATCGTAGTAACCGCCAGATAATACAGAGAGCATCGTAGTAACCGCCAGATAATACAGAGAGCATCGTAGTAATTGCCAGATAATACAGAGAGCATCGCAGTAACCGCCAGATAATACAGAGCATCACAGTAACCGCCAGATAATACAGAGAGCATCGCAGTAACCACCAGATAATACAGAGCATTGCAGTAACCGCCAGATAATACAGAGAGCATCGCAGTAACCGCCAGATAATACAGAGAGCATTGTAGTAACCGCCAGATAATACAGAGAGCATCGTAGTAACCGCCAGATAATGCAGAGACCATCCTTAACCCACATATAACCCATAACATGAATACACCCCTTATACACACAGAAACACAATGAGTATACCCACACACATACATTAATACACCATCCCCAGCATAGACACTCTCTCCTCACTGAATTAGTTACTTCCCATTACACCTACTGTATACAGTAGACCATAGTCACTGTGCTGGCTGCATGCTGTCTCCCAGCTCCTTCTCATCCTCTCTGAGTGGGAGGTCAGAGGGTCACGCTGGGAAGAAGCAGGGACAGTGTACAAACTACTTGTCAGTATTCAAGTGTAATCAACAGTATTTGAATACACTTGTAAACTGGCAAATGTTTTGTAGACTGTCCCTGCCAGTGCCTGCTCCCAGCGTGACGATCTGTAAGGCAGGGAGCTGATTCACTGAAGAGAGGAGGAGCAGGAGCTCAGCTGCCATCCACCCCAGCGTCTTTACACTGACAGCAGGTAATCAGCCCCCTGCCTCTAGCGCTCCCCCCCCCACATGTAGGGGACTGTATGAAGAGTACAGCCGCACTTGCCACTTACTGTATAGTAGGCTGCCGCTGGCTGTCTCAGTGTGACAGGCGCAGCGGCAGCCGGCAGAATTAAAAGCTGTCTCAGCAGCTGCTGCAGGGAGAGCGCCTCTCCAGCCTGGCGTCTCCCTGCAGTGAAGGCTCTGCTGAGCGGGGGATGGGGATGAGTCAGATTTTGGTGTCACCCCCTTGGAGGGTGACACTCGGTGCGGCCCGCACCCACCGCACCCCCCTTGTGACGCCACTGGGCACTTCTATGCGCCTCATGTGCAAAGTGGACTGTAAGTGGTGCCGCCCACCAAACCACCACCCCACTGGTTATTAATTGTGGTCCGCAGCAACTCATTAAGTGACTTTTACATTGTCATAGTCTGGCGAGTGTCCTCTATGTCCCTTTCACGACTGCTCCACTATTTATGAACTGCGCCTGATAATTAAGGAAGAGCACCAGGGACCTGGGTCCATGCATGTATTATTAGATACAGATGCAGGGAGGGTTCAGCTTCAGCCGAGTCCTACGGGTGCCTAGCAAGATCATGGTTCAACCAAATCTGAAACTCAATTTCATGGCGTTTTATTTGGGCTTGAATTTGCATCACTATACCAAAGAATCTTATCTAAAATGATCCAATGTTCATAGCCTATAGAGGTAGAGGTTACTGAACTTCAACTAATATTTCATATATGACAATTTTCTTTCCATGTCATGGATATAATCTCCTATTTATTGGTAGGTTCTCCTTAATGTTAAAAATATGACCCAGTTGTATGTGGAAGTTGTCCATAGCAACCAAACAGCTTCTGGCTATTATTTATGTATAACATTCTATGAAATGATAGGTATAATATGATTGGCTGTGGTCAACTTCTTAACCTGTCCTCTTTAGAAGATCTGATACAACTCGCCTTTAGTCATTCAGTGGCATGGGTCACTGGTGATCGATTACAGAGTACATGTGTCTGCACCAAACTGCATTCCTTAAAGAAATCACTTACCAGGTTCCCACAAATAATGGCAATGATGGCCAATGTTCAGCCCTCCAGGAGGACTCTTACCACCCATGATGCTCTCATTCTCAATTCTGGCAGAGCATCATGGGATAAGTTGTTCACCGATAGAGTAAATAACATACTACATACAAAGTTCTAATGATAATTAACATAAGTTAAAGCTACTATTGTAGTTTCATGTTATGTCAGTAATATGTATCCTTGATGACCACCAGAATAAAACTGCTGTGATCCTGAAGACCTTGCCTACATAGTAATAGTCCTGAGAGAAAAGGCCACCGGTCCTTAGGACGCGTTACCTTATCTAGCTGAGACACGACTTCCCACAGGAGACTGTGCAGGACAGAGAGCTCCCTGCCCAAGTCAATGTAACCTTCAAAGCCTGGAGTGTTGGAGATGGTATCCGGATTGGAGATCTCCTGAAGGAAACGTTTCATCCCTCCCCATTCGTGCTCCAGAAAGTCATTCATAAAGGCCATGTATTCTTCCTTATTGCCAAATCTGTGTTCAATCGGGAAGGCAATATTACATGTCAATATAGAAACCAATAAGTTAGATACTCATACATAATATAAAGTATCGGTCAACTAAATGTGGCTCTGCGTAGGACTTTCTTCATGTGCAGTGACACATTCTACCCAATAACATTACCTGGCAAATAGTCAAACTCATGAAAGTTTGATAGTTATTACATCATGCGCAGTGATCATATCAGTAGAGCTTGAGCTATTGGGCCATTGGCCCAATATTGCAGCGAGTGGCCCTAAAACAATGGACATCTGTGACAGTAATCTGAATCAGGTGTATCATAGGTTAGGGAAGTGGTTCCCAGACTGTGTGCCGCTGCTCCCTGGGGTGGCGTGGCGCTGTCACCAGGGTGTCGTGGTGGCTGGTAGCCTAAATAGGCAGGGCAAATGGAGAGACAAGGATGGGGCAAAGGTAGAGACATGGAAGGGGCCAAAGGGAGAAAGATGGAGGGGGCCAAAGGGAGAAAGATGGAGGGGGCCAAAGGGAGAAAGATGGAGGGGGCCAAAGGGAGAAAGATGGAGGGGGCCAAAGGGAGAAAGATGAAGGGGGCCAAAGGGAGAAAGATGGAGGGGCCCAAAGGAAGAAAGATGGAGGGGCCCAAAGGGAGAAAGATGGAGGGGCCCAAAGGGAGAAAGATGGAGGGGTCCAAAGGGAGAAAGATGGAGGGGCCCAAAGGGAGAAAGACGGAGGGGGCCAAAGGGAGAGAGACGGAGGGGGCCAAAGGGAGAGAGACGGAGGGGGCCAAAGGGAGAGAGACGGAGGGGGCCAAAGGGAGGGAGACGGAGGGGGCCAAAGGGAGGGAGACGGCCAAAGGGAGAGAGACGGAGGGGGCCAAAGGGAGAGAGACGGAGGGGGCAATGGGTAAGAATAACACAGTTTTTCTCTTTCTTTTTTAAATACTTATTACATTATTTTGACCCAACTGCTTAAATGGTGCTACTCTATAATTTAAGGCACCCCTAAGCCAAAATAATTACTGAGACCCTAAGGGTGACTTGAACTAAGAAAGTTTGGGAACCGCTGGGTTAGAGCAATGCTTTTGCCAGGTACTTTACTGCTGTACTCTAAAGCACAGCACAATTAAGTACATTAACTCATAGAATAGCGGTATTTAACATGTACCCATCCAGCTGCTGTGGAGCTACACATCCCAGCATGCGGTGCCACAGTTTTAACATGCCCTAATAGCAAAAGTGTGGCAGGGCATGCTTGGATGTGTAGTTCAATAGCAGCTGGATATCTTTTAGGGCAGAATACCCTATGCCCTAAAAGATCTATTATCCACTAAGGGGAGTCTGCAGCCATAGTGACTACCGCAGATGCTCAGTGGCCTGCGTACTGAAAGCCACTTATGAAGCAGTGTAATACTGGCTCAGGAGAATATCAGACTATGTGGGGATACAAAACATTGCAATCACTTAAAGATAGATAAGATTAATGTGAAAGAACTCAATGGAAAACCACAGTTAATATTTGGAAGTATTTGTTTTACTTAAAGAAAACACCTTTAAAAACGAGTGCGAGCAATGGGTCATAAAGAACCCAACATAAAACATTCTTTTCACTTCTCTTTTAATCTGGACAAAGTAGACATCTTATTCTAGAAGCGTAAGAGATGGAATGATATTCTTGACTGGACTTTCCGCACTCACTTTGCAAAGTTGGCCAGATTCTGGATGACCTTTGCGATGAGCGTCAGCGTCCGTGAGGTGCGATCATCAGGATATTCCTGCATTAGGCCAAAGAGACTAGGGGACATGATTGATGGGCAGAGGAATCGGAGGAAGAGGGAGGCGCTGATGAGCCGCTCGCTGATATCCTGCTTCCCCCTGTTAATACATTGCTGTTTCCAAGATGCAAACACTTCTTTTAGCTCCCTGGGAAAAACACTACAACAAAGCAGAAAGATGGTATGTGGTACTGAACACACAATGTTGTAATAAATAAATATATAATAATCCAAATTATAGAAAGGAAAAAAAGGAGACATTCACCAAGCAAATAGCAAAATGTGACTGACAAGTGCCTGTCTCCTAATATTCCTTACAAATTTTTCCTGCTGGCAATAATAGCTCATTTCATCTGTTGCCTGGAAACAGTAAGTCGCACTAAGGGCCTGATTCGGAGTTGGGAATAGAGAGCGATATCTCTCTCAACTGCTCATCCTGGTGAAACCATGCTGCACTGCAGGTGGGGCAGATTTAAAATGTGCAGGGAGGTGTCCAAACTGACATCTAAAGGGCAGTGTAATAATAAAGCTGTGCAGTTTTTGTGAGCTACATACAAAAGCAGCCAGTATTTACACTACATGCAAAAAAAGTATGTATTTACACCCCTAGCATTGCAACATGGTTTGCCCAGGTGCACAGTTAAGTGCCATCTCTCTCTCTATTCCCAACTCTGAATCAGGCCCTAAGTCCTTAATAATGTGTAGAAATGTATTCAAAATACCCTTAGCACTAGTAAATGTAGTGTTCATACTAGCACCCTGCACCTGTCACAACCCGTGCAGTTCCTCTTTTCTGCCTGGGGTGTCGCTCTATGCTCTGGTGCTTCTAGCACACTCTGGTCTGTATATCAGCAGCTTGTTGCATCAGCTGGATGTGCTAGAAGCATCAGAGCAGAGAGCGACATTCCAGACAGGGAAGAGGAACTGCACGGGATGTGACAGGTGCAGGGTGCTAGAATAAACACTATAAATGTATAACAAGCCTCTTCTTCTATTAAAATATATAATGATACCCCTTTTTATTAACTTGGTACTTACTAAATATAGTTTGCCATATACTGCATACAGATCTATTTAACTGAATTAACCCATGAATCTGATGTCAGCTGTTTGCTCTAATGATGATACCAAAATGGCAGCTCAGCCACAAATGCATTAATGATAAAGATATAGAAACAAGAGTTTTCATGATCCCTGCTCGAAAAATATACCCAGATCTGTAACTGAAAGAAAGGTAATACTACTTAAGGTAATACTACTTATCAATAGGTTATATTTGTGCTCCGGATTACACGGAGCTCACAGCTACAGTTTGGGAAATAAAACTAGCACAAGGAGTTCTCTGTGTTGAAAACACATCAGTTCATTGTAAGGAAAACAAAGACCACATTTAGTTAGTCATAAAAAACATTGCCACCACCATAACATTGTACTGTGACAATGTGACTGGCACGCTGCCAAACCCAAATGCATTCTTTTCGTTTTCTTAAATAGATCAGTTTTCTTCTTATTATTCATATTTTTGGATTACCCAAATTACAGCAGTTGTTGTGAAGTTTACAACCCCAAAAATACATAGTTAAATTCACTTCTGTGAAGTGAAGCTATCAAAAAACGGATCTGCCCAATAGTACCATCTATTATATCCGTACAATACATTTTCATACCTCCCAATTGTCTCCATTTGACAGAGCTATCCTGCAATCAAAATGGTCGCTCCCATTTGGGGGGACGGGCAGAGCTTGGAAGGTATATCTCCAAAAATTTAGTTTTTTCTTATACCAACTGCCGGGGGAGTGGTGATATATGTATGTACAGATGGGCCCAGCTACCTTGTTGCTCCATACGTCATGTTGCGCGCACTTCGTATCGCACCATGCGGTATACATTAAGTCAGTATTGATCGCAACGGAACGTACCGTGGCGCTGGAAAAAGTCATAGCGTGTAATACAACTTTTTGTCCAGCAGGTATCGCTATTCCTAAACTACACTGCGCATGCGTCAGATATCCAATGCATTTTCTGTATCACCGCCTGATGATTGGCTGACACACTATTGTACAGCGTTTTTGGCATGGAATCAAACCCCACGCAACTACTGTATACAGTAATAAGATGCAAGTGTGCGTGTATATATATATATATATATATAAATATTTATATCTATCTATTAACTTAGTGGTCACAACTTAACTTTCAAAATTCTGGGTAATTGTTGGTGTCAGTAATTTTACAAATAATACAACAACAGCTAGGGGTATATTTACTAAAGTGAGAGTTTTTAGAAATGAAGATGTTGCCCATAGCAACCAATCAGATTCTACTTAACATTTAACAAGCACCTTTTGGAAGATAATCTGATTGGTTGCTATGGGCAACATCTCCACTTCTAAAAACCCTCACTGTAGTAAATATACCCCCTAGTCTCCATTCTAAAGACAGTAAGATGTGGGTTAAGCCTTCATAGCAATGGCTGATATACATCAATTTGTGATTTTAAATAATGATACTCTTAAAAATAGTACTATTTTGCTGTGATACATTTTTACATTTATTTAACAATTCCCCTTTAAGAAAAGCAGATCTTGTCTACACTGCAGTTTTGCTATCATAGGCAGGAGTCATTGGGTTACTCACCAATAGGAATTGATGATCTTACAGAAAGCCAGCTCGCAGCACATCTTTAAATTACTCTGGTGCTCAGCAAGCTCGCTTGACGAACATTTACTGGGATCAACCTCGCAGTTCTCGTCTGACTCATACAGGGCCTTGATAAATTCCCCTGGGGACAAAAAAGGAAAATATCAAAAATGAATGTGAGAAGTGGATGGAGAACACAACAGTGAAGCAATAGAACTATAGCAACAACCTTCACACTTGTATGAGTAAAGTGGTTTATTGAAAACAGCATCTGAAAATTCAGTTGCAAATCTCACACGGTTATTTTACAAACTTTTCCTCATCTCTCTCACCAAGAGCATCGTGAAGGTACTTCTGCCCAACCAGCTTCAGATATTCCTCAATGGCTTTGGTGGCAAGTGTATTTTCCCTGAATATTAAGACATCGTGGTCGCCACATCGGTCTACCTCTGACATCACCAGGTCGGTGAGGAAGTCCTGAGAGAACAAAAAACAAATAAAGAAAAGCATAAATAAAAACAACACTAAATGCATAATAAAGCATAATAACAATGTCAAAATAGAAGCATAAACATAACAATTTGGCCACCAGAGGTTCTGTTCTATTGGTGTCAAAACAGATTCCCTTTCACCTTGGCCAAGGGGCTAACTTGGCAGTTACCATTGCAATAGAAATGGCGCAAACCTATATTGAACATCTGGTTATCAACTAGTACCATTTAGATTGTCAGCAAACCTTATCAAACTGAAATGAATGAGTTATATCTGTGAAATTCTTTGACAGTTTGCAATAGCAATGTGAGCAAATGTACTGCATCCATAAACAGTCACAGAGGCTGTCGCCCCCCCTCATTGTCCATTAACGGAGCAACAAATGGGAGTATCATCATTCTGTGAGATGAGTCAAACTTTTATTTTATGTTCTTTTTAAAATGTAACCAATGTAATTGTCATTACAATGCTGTACTGCTTGTATGTTGAGTTTAAATATTGGAAGCTAGTATACTATTATATTGAATTACCAATATAATGCCATATTCCTCTTTGAACAGAAATAAACTCTCAGGAATGTTGAGATAAGTAATTTGACCCCACAGAACAAAAGGTGGTGCGACTATTGCCTCTGGGTATCCCAAAACGGACCACATCTCAAATGTCAGTCAAAAAGTGGAAGTAATACTCTAAGTCAGGTAAATACAGTAACCGCAGTGAAATGAAAAGAGATTTGTGGAGATACAGGTACAAGGTATTTGTAAACCAGCTGAAGCTACCTTAAGTCTAGCTGGGTTAGAAAACCTATCTGAGGCACTTTGCCTATAGCAGAACAGAACCAGTGCAACATATTGATGCTATACCCCAGACGTAGAAATGACTAGACACACGCTACCATTAGACGAACCTAGGCGGTCAACTAGGCAATCATAACTAAAACACGTAATGAGTGACATAATGCCCCTGTTTTAATGTCCCCACAGCACCCCCGACATTAAGTGCTTACTTCTGACATGGAGGAGCAGCAGCTGGTAGTTTCTTACCTGCTGCTCCTCAATGTTGGTGATTGGCTGGGTGTGTGCCGCTGGGTATAGCATTACAGCCCAATGCCACACTCCCAGTCTGACGAACTGGATATTATTAAAACAATCAATTTTATCTCGAATGTAAATCATAATTTCACTTTAATATAATGCTAGAAAACTAATATGTAAGCCTTTACATGGCATCTTATCAATCAGAACGCTCAACCTGGAGGCTGTATGTACATAGAGATATATAGTGGGAATTGGTATGCAATACCTCCAGACCTAAGCCCAGCAGATGAAATCCCAACGCCGGAAGGCCGGCAGATGAAGATCCCGACTAGGGTAAACAAGTCCCCTAACTCTCCCCCCTAACTCTCCCTTAGTGGTGCCTAACCCTATCCTCGCACCCTAGTGCCTAACCCTAACCTCCCCCCAGGGGTGCCTAAAACTAACCCCCCCCCTCCCAGCACCCTAAACCTAACCCTCCCGGGGAGTGCCTAACCCTACCCTTCCCCCTTGGTGGTGCCTAACCCTAACCCCCCCTTTCCCTAGCCTAACCCTCCTGGGGGGGGGGGGGTTGCCTAACCCTAAGTCCCACCTGGAGTCCCTTAACCTAACCGTCCCACGGCTATGAACTCCCGATGCCCGGCTAACCTATGTTCGATATGCCTAGCGTCGGGATTTCATTGTGGGGCTAATGACAGGCGTTGGGATTTAGACGCCTATCTTTAGTTCCATGACGGGCTTTCACTCTCAGGATATCGGCGGTCGGCATTTTGACCGCCGGCATCCTGACTACATCCCATATAGTGTTCATATGGTCTAGCGCAATGATTTTCTACCGCTGTGTCGCGGCACACCAATGTGTGCAGTTGTTCAGTGTGCCGCGGCGCTATCAGAGCCGCCGGTCAGATTAAGTACTGCAGTGCGGACAGGGCAGCGCAGCCGCTGAGCTCTTCTGGGACATCTGTAAATGCGGCGGCGTGACATCACAGGTCATGCACGCCGCACTGCCTGCCAGCCAGCAAGTCCGCCGGCTAGCCAGCCCGCCTGCACTCTGCTGTGCTGTGTCAGCAGATGAGGGACAGGTAGGTGCCAAAAAATGTATATCTATTCTTAATGTGGAAGCCAGTGTGAATTGTTATTTTTTGCGGGGAGCAATGTTTTTTTTCCTGTGGGGAGCAATATGGTTTATATTTTTTCTGTAGGTGTCAATGTGATTGTTTTTCCTGTGGGGAGCAATGTGTTTTGTTTGTTCCTGTGGGGGCCAGCCAATGTTATTTTTTTCTGTGGGGGCCAATGTATGTGTTTTATTTCTCTGGGGCCAATGTGTGTGCATTTTATTGCTGTGAGGACCAATGAATGTGTGTTTTATTCCTATGAAGGCAAATGTAGTGTGTTTTATTCCTGTGGAGGCCAATGTATGTGTGTTTTATTCCTGAGGAGGCCAATGTAGTGTGTTTTATTCCTGTGGAGGCCATTGTAGTGTCCTTTATTCCTTGAAGGCCAATGTAGTGCGTTTTATTCCTGTGGAGGCCAATGTAGTGTTTTATTGCTGTGAGGGCCAATGCATGTATGTTTTATTCCTGTGGAGGCCAATGTAGTGTGTTTTATTCCTGTGGAGGCCAATGTAATGTGTTTTATTCCTGTGGAGGCCAATGTAGTGTGTTTTATTCCTGTGGAGGCCAATGTAGTGTGTTTTTTTTCCTGTGGAGGCCAATGTAGTGTGTTTTATTCCTGTGGAGGTCAATGTAGTGTTTTATTGCTGTGAGGGCCAATGCATGTATGTTTTATTCCTGTGGAGGCCAATGTAGTGTGTTTTATTCCTGTGGAGGCCAATGTAGTGTGTTTTATTCCTGTGGAGGCCAATGTAGTGTGTTTTTTTTCCTGTGGAGGCCAATGTAGTGTGTTTTATTCCTGTGGAGGTCAATGTAGTGTTTTATTGCTGTGAGGGCCAATGCATGTATGTTTTATTCCTGTGGAGGCCAATGTAGTGTGTTTTATTCCTGTGGAGGCCAATGTAGTGTGTTTTATTCCTGTGGAGGCCAATGTAGTGTGTTTTTTTTCCTGTGGAGGCCAATGTAGTGTGTTTTATTTCTGTGGAGGTCAATGTAGTGTTTTATTGCTGTGAGGGCCAATGCATGTATGTTTTATTCCTGTGGAGGCCAATGTAGTGTGTTTTATTCCTGTGGAGGCCAATGTAGTGTGTTTTATTCCTGTGGAGGCCAATGTAGTGTGTTTTTTTTCCTGTGGAGGCCAATGTAGTGTGTTTTATTCCTGTGGAGGTCAATGTAGTGTGTTTATTTCTGTGGAGGCCATTGTAGTGTGTTTTATTCCTGTGGAGGCCAATGTAGTACGTTTTATTCCCGTGGAGGCCAATGCATGTATGTTTTATTCCCGTGGAGGCCAATGTAGTGTGTTTTATTCCTGTGGAGGCCAATGTAGTGTGTTTTATTCCTGTGGAGGCCAATGTAGTGTGTTTTATTCCTGTGGAGGCCAATGTAGTGTGTTTTATTCCTGTGGAGGCCAATGTAGTGTGTTTTATTCCTGTGGAGGCCAATGTAGTGTGTTTTATTCCTGTGGAGGCCAATGTAGTGTATTTTACTCCTGTGGAGGCCAATGTAGTGTGTTTTATTCCTGTGGAGGCCAATGTAGTGTATTTTACTCCTGTGGAGGCCAATGTAGTGTGTTTTATTCCTGTGGAGGCCAATGTAGTGTGTTTTATTCCTGTGGAGGTCAATGTAGTGTGTTTATTTCTGTGGAGGCCATTGTAGTGTGTTTTATTCCTGTGGAGGCCAATGTAGTGTGTTTTATTCCTGTGGAGGCCAATGCAGTGTGTTTATTTCTGTGGAGGCCATTGTAGTGTGTTTTATTCCTGTGGAGGCCAATGTAGTGCGTTTTATTCATGGGGAGGCCAATGTAGTGTGATTATTCTTGTGGAGGCCATTGTAGTGTGCTTTATTCCTGTGAAGGCCAATGGGTGTGTTTTGTTATGTGGGAGCCAATATGTATGTTTATTCATAAGTCGCACACGCCACATAGCCGGATGGTGTGGCTTGGCAATTCTAAAATCTTGCGTAGTGTGCCTTGAGTTGAAAATCACTGGTCTAGAGCACCCCCGCAAGTACCATTAACAGGTCATGATTTGTGGAAACAGGTGTCTGTGGAAACAGGTGGGATAATTACTGACCTAGCGATATAGATTGACTCTCCTTTCATGATTCAAAAAACATCCACAAAACAAAACATCCACAAAACATGACCTTTTGGTGGTACTTGAGGATTAGGATAAGGAGCCCCTGGTCTAGATAACAGCTGTAGATCACATTGTAGATTCTCCCAGTTAAGGTAAACATCCTGATGTCAATCTTCAGTTCTTTAATGAAGCGCCCTACAGAGCTATGCAATTACAGTAAGCATTCCTGCTCTGCTGGGATCATACTCCCTGGACAGTTTTGCATGTTATGTCAGGAGCGTGGCAGCTACATCCAGTAATACAGCTCCATATTGTATCGCCTAAACTTTTCAAAGACTAAACCTGGACACAAGAGGCCCTGCTGCTGATCCACCTAAACCACACCAGATTACCAGTTGGCTCTTCCACTGCACAAGTCCCAGGACAATCACACCGAAACAGTAACCAGGGCGAGGTAAGCAAATCCCAACATTTCATAATGCCAGAATAGGCTGTATTATATGAGTGTAAACATATAAGGGTCTACTACATATAAATAATACACAGACAGTGTGCCTTAGGACTACTTACAGGCGGATGAAGGGCTGGACAGAGCTATAAAGCTGCACTGCCGGTTTGCTAGGACTGTAATGTTTGTTTGCCATTTGAAACGGAGTGTGGCCACATCGATCAATAGAAATACAGAGACTGAAATAAATGATGGATCCCCTGGGGAAGGCAGCATCATCGAGCAAACCCCTCCCCCCCAGCTGTCAATCCTGCTTAATATTTATTGGATTGTGTACATGCCCTTCTGCAATTTTGACCAATACAGTCATTTATCTTTATAGCTTTCTGTTCTTCTTAATTAGGTGAGCAAATCCATCAGTGAGGTGCAGTTGTTTATTTTCTCTTCCCTGGGTTACCATCTAGTTGCACCAGCACGTAGAGCACAGCAACACAAAATAACAGCTGTTCTTATGGATATAGAGGCATGGCTGGAAAAAACCCAGGAAACTAGAAAATTAAAGCTATACAAATGTTGCCAGGCATGTTCAAAACAAAGTTATTTAAAGATAGAACACACTTTTACCTACATAAAACACTATAAATCCAAAAAACACGACACATGGAGAGCATTATAGTTAAAACATTCATGAAAAAATAGGGTCAAGTCTCTCCCCTATAATTATAATCTTCCCACTATTCACATTTCCTGCACACACCAAAAGTTAGGCTGGGACTCAAATTTGTCTTATAACAAATGCTTGTAATGAAAGCCATGTGCAAAGACCGCTCACAGAGCAGTTCTTGATAAGTGTATGTTCAGCCCAAAATTGCTGAAAATTATGGTGAAATTAAATCTTGGGATGCAGCAGAACAATTGGGTTTTTATGTTATGGTTCTATGAGCAATTACATCTATTCTTTGTGTTTGTTGCAGCAATCTTTATGTGAACTAAAAAAAAAAAAAAAAAGACATTAAGAATATACTAGTGAGAAATGTTCTTGAACAGCTCAACAATCTGTAATTCAAACCCAGCAAACACTTCCAAGTACTCTGTGTGTTAACTTGCATATGTCAATGCAAGTAATGATAGTAATCTGTATCATAAAAACAGATGACAGGAATTAAACAGAAGATTAAGTTCAGATATGAAACAAGATTTGTCTTGCACACAAACAAAAACATTTAGCAATAATTAGAAATACAGTGAATGTTAAAAGGACAACTATCATACAGAAACAATTTGTAATGCGGTAAGCACACACAGTGTAATGGTTAGCATTACTGAGGTCATGGGTTCGATTCCCACTACGGCCCTAACTGTATATTCTCCCTGTGCTTGCGTGGGTTTCCTCTGGGTGCTCCGGTTTCCTCCCACACTCCAAAAATATACCAGTAGGTTAATTGGCTCCCAACAAAATTAACCCTAGTATGTATGTATGTATGTATGTGAGCATGTGGTAGGGAATATAGATTGTAAGCTCCGCTGGGGCAGGGACTGATGTGAATGGCCAAATATACTCAGAGCTGCAGAATGTGTGTGCGCTATAAAAATATCTGGTAATAACTAAATAAATACATAAAAATAATCTATACAATACATTTTAATACAATTAGAAATAAATATTTTAATTATACCTTTCTTTTGAGGATCATTCTCTTAAACATTGTTAGAAAGTATTTCTTTCTTTACTTGCTTTTTATAGCCTGCCATGAAGAGCTTTCGATTACTACAAGATGGTATTTATTAGGCATTTTTTATTATTAATTTATTACCAGTTATTTATATAGTGCACACATATTCTGCAGCACTATACAGAAAATATTTGGCCATTCACATCAGTCACTGCCCCAATGAATCTTACAATCTATATTCCCTACCACATGTACACACATACACACTAAGATTAATTTTTTATCGGGAGCCAATTAACCTACCAATATACTTTTGGAGTGTGGGAGGAAAACCAACCAGTTAGGACTGTGGAGGGAATTGAACCCAAGACCTCAGTGCTGTGAGGCAGTAATGCTAACCATTACACCAACTCTTAGTAATGTTTAATGTTTCATGAAGCAGCTCTGTTTTACAGACACTAAAGCAGCTGCAATTTATATAACTACACACCCACATAATCCTGTCCATTTCGACCTCCCATTTGTTTGTTTTAAAATGGAAATGGATACTTTGTTTACCGCATCAGTCCCTGTGTTGTCGGTACATTACATTAAGTGTCATCACCAGCGGTGAAAGTTATGTTATTTGCGGTGGTGCAGGGGCAATAGCAGCCGGAGGTGAATAGGGTAAACCGTTTCACTGCGCAAGTCCCGGCTCCTGCCCATAGTATAGCAGGCGCCACTGACCCCACGCTTTGCTATAGGGTCTGGCAAAAGAGAATTATGCCCCTGGCAAACGTAGTAAAACGGAGATACCTATAAGCTATGGAATCTTGAATCGAAATATCCATTATCTGGAAAGTTCTAAAGTGAAGTAAAAAATTGCTGGTCCTTGGTGGTGGTGTCATACACAGAGGTATGATCATTCCAAGTGTGCCTCCTCCTACAGTCACTTTTAAACAACTGAATGAGGAAGGAGATGTAAAGGGAACTATAGTGAAAGATAGGGTAATTCAGTATATTTTAGGCATGTATACTAACTACGAGAACACCTAAAGACCAAATAATTCAAATTTATACCCTTTCCTGTATATACTGTACACTCAGTGGCCACTTTATTGGGTATGCCTGTAGGAGTTGGTTATGATATGTCGACATGGCCATAATGTCAGCATTCATCATGCTAGAATGGAGACGTATCATCCCTGGGGGCCCAGCGGTGACTTACCTGCCCTTGACAGCTGCAGCAACGTCTTCCGGGTCCAGGCAGTCATGTGACTGTGACTTCTGGGTCAGTCCTCCGATTCTCCGGACTTTTGGTAGTTCTCCCCCCATCCCTAATCACTACCCCTGCCTCTAGTGCCTAGCTCAAATCCCTCCCACAGCCTAACCTTAATGCCGACACTTTCACCTGTCTAAATTCTGAGAATGCCAACATGTTGCCCATTGTCATTTTTGCAATGTCGACATCATAACTCTCATCATTGACAACCTTTTTGAATACATCCCCGTCTGTACACTTGTTCATGCAAACATCTGAATGGCTAATAATGTGGCAGCAACTCAATGCATAAAAGCATGCAGACATGGTCAAAAAGGTTCTGTTGTTGTTCAGACTAAACACCAGAATGGGGAAAGAGTGAGATCAAAGTGACTTTAACCATAGGATGATTGTTGGTGCTAGACGGTGTGGTTCGAGTATCTCCGAAACTAATGATCTTCAGGGATTTTAACTATGGTAGCTAGAGTTTACAAAGAATGGTGAACAAAACAAAAAGCATCAGTTCTATGGGTGAAAATGCCATGTTAGTGAAACAGGTAAAAGGAGAAGTCTGGTTCAAGATTACAGGCAGGTGGCAGTAACTGAATTAACATGTTACAACAACAGTATGCAGAAGTGCATCTCTGAACGCTCATCATTATGAGTCTTAAACTGGATGGGAAACAACAAATCACACCAGGTTACAATCCTATCAGCTAAGAACAGGATACTGAGCCTACAGTGGGCACAGGCTTACCAAAACTAGGCACTTGGGGGAGGGGGTTAGGTTTAGGCTGTGTGGGGGGTGTAAGGTTTAGGGTAGGATACTTACCGACAGGTGATGGTATCATAGCCCTGTCTGGATTCTGACCACCGGGATCAAGAGCTTCAGCATCCCGTATCCAACCCAAATGGACAGCTGAAGATTAGAAAAATGTTTCCTGACCTGAAGAAACTCAATTTTTGCTGTAACATGCAGATGATAGGGTTAGAATTTGGTATAAACTTGAATGCATGGATCTCTCTTGCCTTGTGTCAACAGTTCAGGTGGTTGGTGGTTTAAAAGTTTAATGGCACATATTGGCCTCTTAGTACCAATTAGGCAAGGTTTAAATACCACTGTCTACCTGAGTATTGTCGCTGGCCAGGTGAATCTCCTTATAGCCATAGTCTACCCATCTATTAATGGCTGCTTCCAATAGAAAAACTCACCAGGTCACAAACAATACGCCATCTCAAGCTGGTTCCAGGAACATGACAATGGGTTCAATACACTCAACAAGGCCTCCATAGTCACTAGGAGGTAAATTTACTAAAGTGATTAGTTGCTATGGGCAACATCACTTAAAAAACTCACTTCTAAAAACTCTCACTTTAGTAAATTTACCCCTAGGTGTCAAGAGCACCTTTGGGATGTGGTGGAACATACCGGTAAGATTCACAGCATGACTGTGCCGCCAACAAATCTGCAACTGTGTGGTGCTATGGTATCACCATGGGCCAGAATTCTCTAAGGAATGTCTCCTGCACCGTGCGCCATCCATACCTCCATTAATTCAAGATGTTCTTACCCAGAACTAGAAAGGTGAAACAAAGTGGCCACACAGTGTACATACATACATAAATAATTAGTGTAGGAAAGATTCAAAGGCAATTAGGACAATTAAAAATGTCTTACAGTGATGGTTTGTGTTTATGTTGCAATATTGGGTACACCAGGGACACGAGCAGTGCAAGGAACAAATATAGGAGTGTGTCTATGGAAACATTGAGCAGAGATATTATTCTCAGCTATTTAAAAACTGAGGCTTCTCTGAATGTTTCTGTCTAGAAGTAATCAGAATTGCATTTTGTGAAATATGCAGCAAACTCCCCTATAAGAAATATATAAGACATTATATAGCCCAACTCACAGAATGTTACGCTCCAAAATGTTTTCATACTGAAGCTATAAGACCCAACTTTACAAATGTAGAGGATTTGACCGCTTAAAATGTCCTGCGACCTTACACCAAAAATCCCACCCTCCAATGCCAATCGAGAGGTGACTCCGGATTTATTATACTCTCCACCAGCAGACCGGGGGTATCATTATTTAACTCCTTCTGCTCATCTCCTAGAACTCTAAAACTCCCAATCACCCCACTAAGGCAGAACATACCATTTTATGCAGTCCCTGTATATGGACGTTCACATACTTCATTATCAATGCTAATTAGGTTGGGGGGGTGGTTCTCTTAGAGACTGCAATGGAAATTCCAGAGTCCTAGGTAACATTCAAATGTTCCGTGAATTGAAATTTAAAATACTTAAATTAAAAGCAACCATTGCCCCTGGAAGAGTGGTATATTCAAAAATTATATAATTAAAAAGCATATAAAAAACAAAACAAAAACTACCAATTAAAAAATGTGCCTTTGTGTATTTCTGTGTGTCCACTCCTGTTGATCCTTCCTGTCCTCTTGCCAGTGATATCCATGCTTGTGCATTATTCTACAATCCATTCCATATTGCAATCAACATAACCCATCTGCCTGTGAGCCCTGTGCTTAGTACCTATTTATTTACAGAAGCATTCCTGGTTACATTTTTCTGCTGAGCTAACTTCGTGGAGCCCACAGTAAGTGCTCACTAAAATGATTTTGCCGGAGCTCATCTGCTTCTGTCTCACTGCACTAGTATCTTGTACATAGCATATGGCGGTGTGATAATAAACTGCAAAACCACCAATCTCAGTGGACATTTTGGTGAACCACCAACTATTTCCAGTATTTAAACAAAAAAAAAATGCATTGAGAAGGGCCTGTAATAATCATTTCAACATGCAGTCTACAGGCTCAACTAAGGGAAAGAATCAGATCAGTGACAAATTAACTGGCAATGCTGCTAAAACATGCAAATTGACTATCACTTATTTATTAACCGATATTTATATAACACTTTCCAGAGAATATTTGAATCATTCACCTAAGTATCTGCCCCAGTGGTGCTTACACACAAAACAGGGGGTAATTGTGCTAGAAACCAAATAACCTTTTAGTAATTCTTGGTGCGTATGTGAGGAAACCAGAAGAAACATGGTGAGAACGTACAAACTCCACAAAAACTGCCACCCTGCTGCCTATAATAAACTATTAACACCTCATTATCCCATTTAATAATCTTTCTTTAATTATTATGTTTACATTAAAGAACTTGAAGAACATGAAGTCAGTGTTATTAAAAACTAAACCTGAGAGAGGTAACACGCTAAATACAGAAATTTATACATGTGCAAGTACAAATAAGCCTCTACATCTACCTTCTACAGGACAGTTTAGCTTTCAAAAGTAAAATGTTTGTTTCTTGTGCTTCAAGGTCATTTATTAGTTTAATCCCTGTAGATTATGCAATGTCAAGAGAGCATAGCTTTAAAGTGAGAGGATGGCAGTCAGCCATCTTGTATGCATGCTGATAAGAGTATCTATTTTTTTTATAAACAAATTGACCAACCAGTCTTTTTATTCCCAAAGAAGATTAGTAAAGCCTCACTGATTTCTTTTTTTCCAGCACCAATTAAGTTTTGAGGCATTTGACATAAAAATACAAACAGCACAAATAGGTCAATATATGTAAACTATGGTAATATTAACACAAAGCTCTTAGTACATGAGGGTTGCGCATACCCCCCAACTGAACCCACTGGGCTGGAGGATAGGATGGTAATTCCTGTTCATGAGTGCTCTGCATAGCACATTCAAAAGGGGGTTATATGGGCGGGGAAGGGGCCAGGGCTGTTCAGTACAATGGAAGGTGCAGGTCACTCCCCTGTGTTGTGTGACCATGTTCCCATGACTCATGATCATGACCTTTGTCATACATGAGTTTGTTCGTCCTGGTTCCCCAACTTAAAAAGCTGGGAAGTATGGTGATGCAAATACAGGCAGTAAATACCTGTGAAAGAAGTATGTGTCTTTCTCAACCTTTGTCATGACGAATTGTACAGTGGCCATGTAAACAGTGACAAAGATAGAGTACTTATACGTTTTTCATATGCTTGAACAATAGCTTGTGCTGGTCTCATTCCTCTTTCTCCCTCCATTAATATTACCTCAGCATGCCCTCAAGTGATCCATGACGCGTATGCCCTCCACCCCACCCTGGCCTCTCATCCAGCAACATCCTATCACAATCAGCTGTGTGAAAGTGGTCCTCCATCATTTAAAGGAAGCACATAATGAAACCATACCTGCCGACATTCCTGACGCCCCCCTCACAAAAGGGCAGCCAGGTCGGCATAGCGGGGGGGAGTGAGGGGGCATGGCGTGGCATAGGTGGGCATGCTGGCATGATTGCGTCATCGTACCCAAGCCCCCCCGCTATACTGTAAAGTAAGGAACAATGCATCCCTTCAGGTAGGGATGGATATCGGATGCCCACCATGAAATGCTGGCTGGGCTTCGGCCATCAAAATTTTCGATGCAATGGTATTTAACACTTGCATCAACATAATTTGATTAAAAAAAATATGAATATGATTAGCGGATGCCCATATAACCCCTGTTTGTGCATGTGTAATAGCACCCCACGGCTGTCCCCGATGTTAAATAGTTTTAATCAACTATATTTATGGGAAGCAATTGGGAAGCCGACTGCCTAAATACCGGCAGCCGGCTTCCCGACTGTCTTATCCCGGCAAGGGTGAAATGCCGGGCGTCTGGATATAGACGCCCGCATTTCCCCGACGCCGGGAGACCGGCATCACGATGTGATGCCGGGCGCCGCGAGCGGACAGCCGCGGGGGGGGGGTTAGGTTTAGGGCTCCCGGGGGGGGGGGGGGGGGACGGGACTTAGGGTTAGGCACCCCCCCGGGAGGGTTAGGGTTAGGCTAGGGGGAGGGAGAGTTAGGGTTAGGCACCCCCGGGGGGGACTTGGGGTTAGGCACCCCCCCGGGGGACTTAGCTTTAGGCAGCGGGGAAGGGGGTGGTTAGGGTTAGGCACTTGGGGCTGGTAGTTAGGGTTAGGCACCCCTAAGGAGGGTTAGGGGGGTTAGGTTAGTGGATACTTACCTATCCACGATCGGGATTTCCAGCGCTGTCGGGCTTCCGCTGCGTCGCACTCTGCTCCTGTCGGGCTGCCGCTGACGGGGATCGAACCGCCGGCCATCCCATTCCATATTTATACATGGGATGAACATCGTTTCCACTCCACTTGATGGCGTTTACCATTGAAAAGCCGCCATCGAATGGTGAAAACATTACCAACGAAAGGAAAACTTTGATGGTGGTAAAACATGGGAAGCCGATGTCCATCCCTAATATAAGGATAATTCATATAATTCTCTGAGTGATTGGTTCAGATTTCATCTGAGTACATCTGTCTTAACAGCCTCTTAAACATGCATACTGTATATTAATTGTTAGGGAAGCAGTCATAAGGTCGACATTTCATCATGCATGTCGGTGACTGTCGACAAGCTAGGCCTGTCAACATTATGACCATCATGTTGACATCCTCGTGTCCACTCATCATACAACACCCTAAATTTTAGGTTTTCTTAATTTTATGGGCAGCACGACAGTAGATGACATTATTTTCATATCAACATTATAGTTGGTGTATATTGTAAGCGTTACCCTTTGCCAGTGATATGTGAACACTTTCATTCCCTAGTGCATCTTGAAATGGAGCTTTTGATATTTATGTAACACATCTCAGATCCTCGTTTCTTGGGCATTATAGTTTTCATTTTCACAAATACACATGCTAAGGAAGCACACAATAATTGCTTTAAAATGAATAATTATTTATTACCAGTTATTTATATAGCACACACATATTCCGCAGCGCTTTATAGAGAGAATATTTGGCCATTCACATCAGTCCCTGCCCCAGTGGAGCTTACAATCTATATTCCCTATCACATGCTCCAACATACACACACTAGGGTTAATTTTTGTTGGAAGTCAATTAACCTACCAGTATATTTTTGGATTGTGGGAGGAAACCGGAGCACCCGCAAGCACAGGGAGAATATACAAACTCCACACAGTTAGAGCCGTAGTGGGAATTGAACCCATGACCTCAGTGCTGTGAGGCAGTAATGCTACCATTACACCATCTGTACTGCCCACACCAGACCTAACTGTCTAGATATACTGTAGCCTGAGTTTAGCATAACTGCAGCGCTTCTTGTTCTAACCAAAAATATTTTCAAATAAAGACAACAAGAATATTAATTTATTTTCATGTCTTTTGATAAATTTGTTGTGAAATACACTGGCCTATCAGCCTGTACAAGTACGGCTTGTTCTCCGCATCTTTGCCTATATTAATATGATATAGACCTACCATTCTGCTTTCTGTGAAGGTAAAGTGAAATACTATCCATTGACACTACCTGAACGGCGCTTCTAATGGAAAGTATACATGTAGTAGAAAGCTTCCTTGTGCTACCAATCAATAACTTCTCAACCAAGCTTCAAAAAGAGACACAGACAATGCATGTTCTCTTCACATAAAGCAATTGTTTGTAGTAATGTGCCTCTAAACATATATACCAAATTGAATCCAATATAAAATACCACGTACATATGAATATAATGTGGCTGGCATCACAGTGAAAGACAAATGTTGTCCTACTACTGATAAATAAGTACATTGGAGTGAAAGTTTTATTATACTGGTCCATTTATTTATTCAGAATAAGGCAATGTATACAGTGCCAGAGGCAGAGATATTTGCAACGCCGAGTTTTATGCAGAACGAGCTATTTTTTGCTATTGCGTATGCGTCAAAATAGCATTGCGCATGCGCAACGATGGTTTTGCTATTTCACACGTACAGTGAAACCATTCGCAAAGTGAGCGAAGGTAGTCAGCGAAAGGGGGGGGGGTAAAGGGCCGGGTGTACCGAAAAATGTCTCACCGCGTCGAGGCCGTTACATGGGCACGCACAAATTAGCCATTGTAATCTCCTATGCAGCATGACAGCGCTCTGTGTATCAGGTGAGCCGCTGTATTTTAGCTGGGTCAGACCTGCATGGCTGGTCGATGTTACCAATATTTATACTGGTACACTATGTCGGGTGCAGATGAGAAGCCAGCAGTGGGCGCCCCTATGCTTGGGTAAGCTTTGGAACTATTAGCATATTTTCCCAGCTGCGGTCCGCGTGAAATTGCAGCTGCGTTCACATTAGCGTCCTTCTCTGAATCAGGCTCACAGTCACTAAGATCTGTTTTAGCAATGTCACTCGGTCCTAGGGAATACACTTCATTTTCATGACTAAAGGGGTCATTTAGACCCGCTCGTGAGCGGCAGTACGCTCGCAAGCGGGTCGATGTTCCCCCACTGCGCATGCGCATGACGGAGGGAGCTCCGTCGTGCGCATGCGTGAGACCCGGCGAGTGACGGGCTCTCCATCGCTCCGGGTCTCGCACCAAAGGGGGTGTGCTGTCGATGTTGAATGACAGCATGCCGGGGGCGTGCCTGCCAGACGGAGGCATCCCCATGGGAATGCCTACCATCTCAAGCAGGCCCCACTGACATCACTGGTAGAGCCAAAATCACTCCAGGGCTTGCGGCAGCGAGACCCTACCGCAGGGTCTCCGTCGCAAGCCCGATGGTCGCGATGGTCAAGACCATCGCGACCATCATCATGGACGTTCGCTATAGCTGTGGGTGGTAACCCACAGCCATGCGAGCATCCATGAGGACGCTCCAAAAAAAGGTAGGAGGGCCCTGATTCAGAGCGAGCGCTCTGGTCACAGCGTTCAGCTCTGAATCAGGCCCTAAGTTTAGTCTACAAAACAAATGTCTCCATTGTGTGTTTAGGCTAAGAATGCACTATAAGTGGAAAAACTACATTCTGCTGGAATGGGATTCTTCCAGTGAATACTGTAACCTCCATTCCGCACACATTTCACATCCCATGATACTTGCTGTACTTTTCCAATTAGGTGTTTGGTTGCTATGGGCACCTAGTTTATTAATTAAGCTTTCTAATTGAGAAAACACCCATACACAATACATTTGGGCATCACTAAAAAGAAAACAAACTGTGCCCTTGCAAAACCCATAAACTGTCCTAGCTGAAATGAGCCATTTACAAGAGCCTAGCTCCAGAGGCGACCAGCCGAATCGTTAAAGTTACTCATTTAATAATACCTGCAGCAGTCCTGTGATTCACTGGAGAGCGAGGCAAATAAAGATAGTGAGGGACGCTCCTAGCTGAAATCTTCATTGCTTACTAAGCTGGAACATAACAGATCTGATATACTGACATCAACACAAAGCCCTTCCCAAGACTGCAATTCTTTCCAAGCATTACCGTCTGCCCTGTCTCCAGGCATTAGGTCTCTGTCTTGCAAACACCACCATAAGCATCATTTATCTGCGCAGGCTCTTTATATTTATCTGTAGATGGGAAACTTTTATATAACGCTAGAAAATGAACATTTTGCAGCAGTAAAGCCATAATATATTGTGAACCACACAGCGGCAGAGAGTCTGTACAGCACACCGGCCTAGAGAATGGCTATAGAATATAGTATCGACTGGCCACAGGTTATAAGGGTTGTATTTTAACGATTGGAATATATATGGTTAAATTAAGAGACTGAACATAAACATTAGGGGAAAAACCTATATTATTTAAGCTGTCATGCTTTATATGAAATGTCACTTGCCTCCTATCTAAACACCTTCCAGATGTGCTACAATGAAATCTCATTTGGACCCAGCTGCCCCCCAAAACCAAGTGTTACCAATACACTGTCCACTTAAACTAAGGCTATTTTCGCTTCCCGCGCAGCGCCGCCCTGTAGAATTTGCACAGGTTAAGGGTTAATTATCGCAGGCTAATTGGTCGACTGGGGCTATTAAATTGCAGTCCGCAAAACGGCCGCAGGCAGCACTTCACACAGATTTCGGTTGAAGCCTGAGAGAGGCTTGAACAATCCGCGGTATGTGCCCTTATCGCAGGTGCTGCCAACGCGTTAACCCATAGCTCCGGGTACTTATCTCGGAACCTGCGGGTTAACGCAAGTTAGCTGCAATTTTACCATGCAAGGAAAAGGGGTTATAACGGAATAGTCTCCGGCATAAAAGTCAGAGCCTACTACCACCCTTTAACCTCT
Source organism: Taudactylus pleione (assembly GCA_031769625.1). Lineage (NCBI taxonomy): Eukaryota > Metazoa > Chordata > Amphibia > Anura > Myobatrachidae > Taudactylus > Taudactylus pleione. Next base: position 3,251,282 of record JAUIMM010000422.1, read on the forward strand.
CACGCGGTAATTTATAGCGGCTAATTGATTCCGGACCTAAATTGCAAAGGGCACCACATATAACACACATACTGGCGTGATCATAGAGTAACAGTCATGGCCTAAATAAACGTACTAAAATTGGATTCTGACTGGGAAGAACCCACAGGTGACATTAAACAAATACCAAATTGTGAGGCAAGACTGGTTATATCAGTAATACAACAGCGGAGCGTCAAAGTGTGCATTTGGCTGGTCTCAGAGGATAGTTTGAGATCTGGAAATGTATCTGGTTGGGTCCATAATATATAGAAATCTCAAATGTGTATTTTAGAAGTGGGGGTAGTTGGATATATATATATATATATATATATATATATATATATATGTATATATATATATTTCTGTCGGACATTAATATTTGCTCTAACTAGCAGGGAAAGCTTTAAGCTTTATATTTTTTCACTTGCAAGAGCATGTAAAAGCAAGGATTAACATAAGATTATATGTCAGTGACACGTAAGATGAAGAACAGCATGTTAACACATGCTTTAACAGTTGGAGGGCCCTAGGAAAGCTGATCTGTGTTTGTGTGTAGACCAAAGAGTTCTTACTCCTACATGGGAAATCTTATGATGACATCACTGAAATAGCCATATAGTGATCCTAAATTAATGTTGGTTATATAATGCCCTCTGACTTAGAGCCCTGTTCCTGTGATTGGATGGGAGTTGTTGGCTGGTAGGACGGTAGGTCAGTAAAAAAAACTATAGACTTCATAATGTGTGTGCAGGAGAATATGTACAGTCAGGTTTATGGGGATGGGTTGAATAGATAAATGCAATAAAATGTGTATAGCAGAAGATGGAGTATTCAACATGTGGCCCTCCAGCTGCTGTGGCACTACACATCCCTGCATGCCCTGCACATGTTTTGCTATCAGAGCATGCTACAGTTCCACAGCAGATGTTGAATACCCCTGGTATATAGTTAGTCAGGTTTATAGGAATAGGTTGACCGAATATTGTAGCAGAATGTGTACAGTCAGTCAAGTTCATGGGAACGGTTGTATGGATAGTGCAGCAAAAAGTGTAGTCAGTCAGGTTTATGGGTTGAATGGATAGTGCAGCAGAATGTGTAGCTAGCCAGGATTATGGGAATGGGTTGAATGGATAGTGCAGCAGAATGTGTAGCCTGCCAGGATTATGGGAATGGGTTGAATGGATAGTGCAGCAGAATGTGTAGTCAGTCAGGTTTATGGGAATGGGTTGAATGGATAGTGCAGCAGAACGCGTAGCCTGCCAGGATTATGGGAATGGGTTGAATGGATAGTGCAGCAGAATGCGTAGTCAATCAGGTTTATTGGAATGGGTTGAATGGATAGTGCAGCAGAATGTGCAGTCAGTCAGGTTTATGGGAATGAGTTGAATGGATAGTGCAGCAGAATGTGCAGTCAGTCAGGTTTATGGGAACGGGTTGAATGGATAGTGCAGCAGAATGTGCAGTCAGTCAGGTTTATGGGAACGGGTTGAATGGATAGTGCAGCAGAATGTGCAGTCAGTCAGGTTTATGGGTTGAATGGATAGTGCAGCAGAATGTGTAGCTAGCCAGGATTATGGGAATGGGTTGAATGGATAGTGCAGCAGAATGTGTAGCCTGCCAGGATTATGGGAATGGGTTGAATGGATAGTGCAGCAGAATGTGTAGTCAGTCAGGTTTATGGGAATGGGTTGAATGGATAGTGCAGCAGAACGCGTAGCCTGCCAGGATTATGGGAATGGGTTGAATGGATAGTGCAGCAGAATGCGTAGTCAATCAGGTTTATTGGAATGGGTTGAATGGATAGTGCAGCAGAATGTGTAGTCAGTCAGGTTTATGGGAATGAGTTGAATGGATAGTGCAGCAGAATGTGCAGTCAGTCAGGTTTATGGGAACGGGTTGAATGGATAGTGCAGCAGAATGTGCAGTCAGTCAGGTTTATGGGAACGGGTTGAATGGATAGTGCAGCAGAATGTGCAGTCAGTCAGGTTTATGGGTTGAATGGATAGTGCAGCAGAATGTGTAGTCAGTCAGGTTTATGGGAATGAGTTGAATGGATAGTGCAGCAGAATGTGTAGTCAGTCAGGTTTATGGGAACGGGTTGAATGGATAGTGCAGCAGAATGTGTAGTCAGTCAGGCTTAAGTGATTACTTGGCATCTAGTTTGTGTAGGAAATAGTTTGCATAACATCTAAAATGTTTACAATCTTAAAGTTAAAATAATCATTAAAATTTTTAGGAGCAGAAGTTATTATTTCTTTAGCTTTCTTGTTCAATGAGCTACAAACACTAGTGGCTGTGTTATAGATTGTCTACACAGCCTGGTTACAGGAATCAGGCGACCTGACTGAACAGTGCCAGATACTTTACTGACTTTTATCCAAAGTGCTAGTAGAGACAACGTTTGCCTGTACAAACAGTGATCCCATAACAATAAAACAGACAATACAGGAACTTGACAGTTTACTTGATACTGCAAACGACTACTGTACTTAAAAGCATAAAACAAGACTCCTATGGTAGAGTGCCTTCACTTAACACATAACTCAATCTGTGCAACATGCTAATCAGTCTGTGATATCACAATGAAAAAGACGAATAATTATATGAAACGATATAAACAAGTCTGGTAGATTACCAGTCATTGAAGTCTAGGTTATGGATATCTTGCTCAGAGGAAAAACATAACCAGTAATATTTTTATTTGTTTAGGACTTTAACCCATGACCACGGCAAAACCAAAGAGGTGAAATTGTTACTGCGAAGGCGTAGGCACATTAAAGAAAAACTGAGTCGCTTATCATGTTACAATAATAAGCTATTAGAAAAACAATAACAGCTAAAAACAGCTGCTTAATGTGTGGAGTGTCTTACCTTGGCCCTGCCAGTACTCTGCAGAATGTGCACCAGAGCACAGGCCATCTCCTCCTTGTTCCGGACACTGATCACTGGCTCCAGGACAGAGCACAGCATAGTGTAGTTTATAGTAATAAATTCTGCAAATTCCTTGTACTGCTCCATGGGCAGAATAGTGATAGTCTGATATCGGGACTTGATACGTATGGAAGGTCCTCCAGTTTTGCCTTTGTTGGCGGTAGGTGTGCTCACTGGGTACCACTTCTCCACAAACTGTCTGCCAGTCACACTGGCCATGGGTATGTTCACTAAGCCAACATAATTATTTTTATCCTTCTTCTTTTTCTTCTCTACATCCTTATAGATGTGCACAGTAATATTGTGGAGAGGAGGCAAACCATAAAACTCAAAGTGCTCTCCCCAAAATATATTGTCCGCTTTCGTTTTGCTTGTGGTGCGAGCGAAGAGTGTGTCATCTAGACAAAGCTCGCAGAAATACTTCTTCTTGGGAGCTAGGTCCTTGGCCTCAATGATCCACAAACGCAACACATTTTCCGCCCGACGACAATTATCCTGGAGGTGGGAGAGTAATCAGAGGTCAGAAAAAGTTTCACAGCAGGTTATATATTTAATAATATATAGCCTAATGGTTTAGAGAAAGTCACACACACGCACGCACGCACTCTACTGTCTGGAATTCGTTGTGCTCCGGTGCCCTCTGGAATCAATTTTTAGATCAGCAACAAGAACAAGCAGTGGCAGTCAGAGACTTGTTTGAAAATAAATCGTATATTCACATGTAGTGGAAAAACAGTACCAACGTTTCGGGGCAATGCCGCCCCTTTGTCAAAGTGTAACAAAATAACCAAAGACTAACATATCTTATAAAAGAGAAGAAGCCCACCAGTGAAACCTACACCCGAGACTTGGGAAATCCGCGTCAGACTTCCGCCTTGTCTCCAAAGAGTGACGTTGCGGCACCGGCCGCATCCAGGAGACCATAGTAACCATGACGGTGCCACGACGTCACTCTTTGGAGACAGGGTGGAAGTCGTACGTGGACTCCCCGAGTCTGGGGTGTGGGTCCCACTGGTGGGTTTCTTCTCTTCTGCCCCAAAACGTTGGTACTGTTTTTCCAATACATGTGAATATATGATTTATTTTCAAACAAGTCTCTGAGTGCCGCTGCTTGTTCGTGTTGATGATCTATATTATATATATATATGGGATGGGTACAGGATGCTGGCGCCGGCATCCCGACAGGGTTAGGATACAGACACTTGTCGGTAGGTAGTCTAACCCACCCCCTCCCCTCCCTCGTGCCTAACCCGTAAGTCCCCCTCCCCGCAACCTAAACCTTTCCACAAGTGCCTAACCCCAACTCTCCCCTTAGTGCTTATCCTTAAACCTCCCCCAACTTACCTTCGGGATGCCGTTGCCGGGATTCTAAGCGCCGGCATCCCATATGTCGGGATACTGACATATAAATCTATGAATACATTAGGCTACAGGTTCTCAAACTTAGTTCTCAGGACCCCAAACAGTTCCTGTTTTCCAGGTCTACTCACAGACTCACAAGTGAAATAATTAGGTCAACCTGTGGATCTTTTAAAATATGTCAGTGACTCAGAGCCGGCCCGAGGCATAGACAAACTAAGCAAATGCCTAGGGGCATCCAAGCCCACCTAGGGTAGGTAGAGGTTTGGTGCAGGCATGGCCGGGGCACCTTCTGTTGGCTGGGTAGAGACTCTGGCAGCTGCTACTGTCACTGTGCAGCATCCACGATCGGAGCTCACCTGACAGCTCCGACTGGGCCTGGCAGCAGCAAATAGTGAGTGGACAGCGACGGAACAGCCAGAGGCAGTTTGTGGGGATGGGGCACCAGGATGGCAGCTAGTGGTTAGCGTCGGGCCAGTTCTGGGGCATCACACAATCAGAATGAGCTTCTGCGCATGGGCAGAGGCTCATACAGTACTCGGAGTACTTAGTCACGCCGCTCTTGGCTCTGCCTCCAGCAATCATCACACATAGCCTGAGACGGGAAAAGCGGGTCCGCCGCCCGCTGTACCTTGAGTCGGACAGCTCTGTAGGCTCTGCTCAATTAAAGTAAGTTTGGAACAGAAAGAGGGCCGGGGTGCTGTGGTGCTCACTGCTGGGATAGGGGTGGTGGGTGCGGACACTGTGCTGTGCTGGGATAGAGGGGTGTTGTGCTGGGTGAGGGCCCCTTCCATGAGACCACACCCCTTTTCAGGATTCCACAGGGAGGGGGGAACCATCCAAAATCTTCCCTAGGGCACTAAATTGGCTAGGGCCGGCTCTGCAGCGACCTGTGCACCTGCTAGGTGACCAGGAAAACATGAGCTGTTTGGGATCCTGAGGACTGAGTTTGAAAACCACTGCTTTAGGCAAATAGAACACTCAATGGATGCCACCAGCACGCTCTTAAACAATATTACAAAAAGAAAATAAAAACATTTGAAATTCCATTTTCTATAATTTCTCCAAAGATACGTGGGCCATCATCATTTCACTTTATACATGCACTGCTGTAATACTGGTTAATCTGCCCACCTCCTTTACACGGCAATGGGACATCACTGTTATTAGTAGTTTGACAGCAAGGAGGAGGGATACAAAAATCACACTTGACTAATAGCTAATATGCTGAAAGGGACACCTGACATAAAGCTAACACCCGGTGACCATTTCAATACTGGTTTTCAATATGGGATCTGATATTTGTCCACAATAATAAAGAATTTAAATATCCTCCAAAATAAAAAGACAAAAAAACAAAAACAAATTGTGGCTAAATAATCCTATTTTTGCACATATCTCAGGTGTGGCCCAGAAAAATACTACATGACACAGTGTAATGTGTGGATCTATGAAAATAAGTTGAAGTATGTTGACTAGCTAGACTCAAACTATATGGAGCCAATATCTACATACAACCATTATTGTCTAATGGGACAATAATTCCTGAAAAACATTTTAATACCGGTCCCACAGGCATAACATTTCCACAGCAGTCTTGTTTTCCTTTACCTTGTTGGGCTGGACTGTCCGCCGCAGGTTTTCCATCCACTTATCTCTCTCTGCTGCGGAGGAGCAGCTGAAGCACTTGCTGCCACTGGTGTAAGTAACCTGGTAGAGGTGCAATGACAAAGAGTATAAACAAAAAGGACAGGGATCATTGGGGTCAATTAAAAGGTTGCGAGTTAATCATTGAAGTTCCCAGTCATAATGATAAAAAAACATTTACCTCGAAACAGAAGTCTTGCCCCAAAATGCTGCTGTGCAATGGCTTCACCAGGATTTTATCTTCTGTCCCTAATTCCAGAGCCTCCACCGCACTGCCTGGGCTCAGCAAGGACTCATGAGAACGGGACTCTTTCAGTTTAGGTAACCCACGGGACCTACAGTAAGGAAAAGGTGGTCATTAAGAGGACAGGCAGCTTGAAGGACAGAGTAAATACACGTACATTTGTAAATATCATTTATAAATGATACAGATATAAAACAGAGAACTTTTGCAGAAAACCCAGAAGAGGAATACATAATAGTTGGCCCATAGACTAGCAGGACTTAAGAGTTAGGATAAAAACATGCAAATATAAACTTTAAACAATGTATCAACAATTCTCGTCCGCAAATCAACCAGTTAAAGAATACATGCTAAACTAAAGCTAAAAAAACATATATTTAAAAGTTTCTCAGAACAGTTTCAAGCACGGAGTTCCTTTCGCTGGGCCTCATTGTCTTGGAAGCTTGCACAGATTCATTATGCAGTAAAATTAGAACTTTTAAATTACTTTTGTACCCGATAGTTTTCATGGTAACAAACCAAACTCCACTGTGAATAATGCTGCAAGACAAGTGTTCTACACAAAGTACAGTTAGATCATATCTACTGTAGCAGTGGCTAATGAAGGCATTCATACAGAAGAAGTTAATGCATGTTGTGACACAAAAGGAGAACAGACTTACATGAAGCAATTATATAGCCACCTTGCTGTGCATCCCCAAATCATAGCTAGGATTCATTTCACAACTCCTCGTCCAATGCTCCTTTGCACAAAGGTCAGGGGTCACATGCCACCAGGAAATTAAATCTGCCAGGAGGGATTTCAAGTAGCCAAGCCGGGCATGCTGGTAGGGGGAGGATATGTCCTCATAACATTAAAGAATAGAGTGAATTCCGATCATTCCAGGCTCAGGAACAGAATTGGCTGCCAGTGACATGAAATCTGGCTCCAAATAGCTGGCTACTGCATCCTTCCCCCTCCTCCCCCCTCCTCCAGCATCCCGCCCCTCAGGTAGAACACACACAGTCCCGGTGAGCCAGGCTGCTGCACTCTGGGCCTGTTGCTATGACAATGCACCTATAAGCAGATTACAGTTTGCAGGCAGAAGCTGCAGCCAGGCTGGCTCAAAGAGCATGCTCTGTAAACATTACAAAGGTGACCTTATCAAGCAGCTTCCCTTGCATAAACACAACACGGGCAAGGAAGAGCTTAGAAGTGAAGGGGGTTCTCTTAAACACTGCACCGTGTTAGTCCCAAGAGGGGACAGATCAGCAAAATTTAATGCGTCAACCTCCTGGTAGCATCTCCACTGGGACAAATTACCACCTTCCACCCTTTACAGACATCTGCTTATTTCCTCTGCATGAATATCCCTGACTCATCCCACAGTGTGACAAGTATGTGCCTTCTTGGACCAGATAAATGACAGAACAGCAGGGAGGTAGTTGGTGGGTCACAGATTTGCAGTACAATCCTTAATGTGCCTAGACAAACATAAATACACACACACTCCGTGTTAAAGCAGTGTGCAAGCTGTGGTCATACTGACAAGGAAGGGTTAATAATATTGATCAGAAAAAACAAATGCCTGACACTTAACCCTCAAGTAACAAGAGATCAAACCTACCCTGAGCAAATGCAATAACCAGTGAGGATGGATTAAAGAGCTCTTCCCGTATTACCAGGGAAGCCATTGGAAAACTGAGCAGCGCTTAGCTGCCCCTGTAGAGACACAGATAATCCCAGGGAAGCAGGATTACAGTAAACAGCACGAGCCATAGAAGCAGGGGGGTACAAAAGCTTTCCTTACACAATACAAAACCATGTCTGACAGTGCATCATAAAGTAACTTGAATCTAATGGTTACGTTTATAGTTAGAATCCATTATATAAAGATACTATCATTATGTCACGTAAAAAATTTGCTGTCAGTCACCTGAAATTCAAATCCCATTGGTGGAAAATATCTTTATATACAAACCTATCATTTTCCACAACCAACCATGGTTATGTTGAATCCAATAAACCAACACTTAAATCTAATGACAGCTGGCTTACCAGACAAATAAGTAGCCTGCTCTGTATATTACAGTGGCCAACAGATACAATATCTGCCTATTCCACCAAATGTAGACACTTGCCCTGACAACTATGCCATATATCTCCTGTATAATTATACCAACAAGAAACTTACTTTGCCATTTAGATATAACATACAAAAGAAAAACATCCTCCAGGGGCAAATGCAGGATTAGTAAGGGGGAGGGTTCTAGTGTATGTGTGTGTGTATATATATATATATATATATATATATATATACACACACACACACATACACACACATATACATGCACACACGTAGATAGATATATCTCTCTCTTTACACACACACACACGTCACACGTACATTACACACACGTCGCACATACATTACACGCATACTTACCATGCTGCAGGTTGGAGATAGAGACGGGATAAGGCACCATGTCAATAAGCCCCGCACCTTCACTGCAAAATGCTGCGATTCGCGGGTCAATTGGGAGAGGGCGGAGCCAAATGATGCATTTCTCATTTTGATGCAGTGGTGTCAAACTCGTGCCCTTCAGCTCTTGTGAGACTACATATCCCAGCATGCCCTGCCACCGTTTTAGCTTGACCTAATAGCAAAATTGTGGCACTGCATGCTGGGATGTATAGTTCCGCTTCAGCTGGAGGGCCCGAGTTTGACACCACTGTTCTAATGCATCATATTGGCTCCGCCTCCCCCCCACTGACCCGCGAGGGGAGGGTTTAACAATATAGTGGTGCTTGCTCTCCCCTCTGTCAGGGGGGGTTTCTGGGTAATCGGAAGCCCCCCTGCATGCGCTACTGACCTCTGTCCACTTACAAGCAAATTCATTAGCTATTATTTTTATGATGTCAGCCAATTTACAAACTTGTTAGACTTGTAAATTTGCTATATCTAATATTTACAGTGTCTATCGTTAGGGCTAATTGAGAGACCTGCCATCCCTATTGCACATGCCAACTAAAGGATTTGACCTGCCAGGCCATCAAATACACATGCCTCACAGCAATAAGGTCATGGGTTTAATTCCCACCATGGCCCTAACTGTGTGGAGTTTGTATATTCTCCCTGTGCTTGCGTGGGTTTCCTCTGGATACTCCGGTTTCCTCCCACACTTCAAAAATATACTGGTAGGTTAATTGGCTCCCAACAAAATTAACCCTAGTGTGTATGTGTGTGCACATGTGATAGGGAATATAGAGTGTAAGCTCCACTAGGGCAGGGACTGATATGAATGGCCAAATATTCTCTCTGTAAAGCGCTGCGGAATATGTGTGCGCTATATAAATAACTGGTAATAAATAAATAATCTGATTTATTATTCTGGTTGACTAGAATTTACCTGCTTATTATACTAGTAAATAAGCGATTCACCCTGTATATTATATACACCTGTCAACCAGCCCTACCTATTTGCCGCTGAAAGCGCTCACTTTCTGCCCTGCCTATTACGGTTCATTAAGAATGGTTTTGTTATTACACCGTTCATCAAATGACCTGCATTGTATAAACCACGAGTCAGCTAAGAGACTGGTCCTGCCTATTACTCAAACCAACTAAGTGACTTGTCAGGCTATTATGTACACATTATCCATGTTTGCAATCATACATGCTGGAAACCGCCAAGGCAGTAACCTCAGGCCTCCCATCTGCTGCTTTGCCTAAAGAACTCCATTAGAAAAAAAAAAAAAGTTGCACCATGGGGAAAAAAAAAAAAAAGGTGGTTGATGCTAATTACGTTGGTGCCACTGCTGAATTTGACCCATTTAAGAGTCTGGCTAAAAGGAGGGAACATTTTACAATCACTCAGCAAGCTCCAGGACTTTATCATATTGCACTGGAATCTGCCTGTTAGGATTATGAACCAGAAAAGGATAATGCTGCATTAATAGAGCCTCGCCAACTATCAACAGCATGGACTCACATTACATCCATTAGCTGATAAGGAGACAGGCAGAGACTGGCATTGTGCAACAAGAGACAGCAGCTAGCATACAACACACACATCCTCTCTCTATAAGCAATCGCAGCATCAAGCTGAAAGGTCTCAACTGTTTTAGCGGAAGCCGAGCTAACACTGCACTGCAGGGCCATCAGACATTCCAAAGGAAATACTTATCTTGTGCTGCAGGGTTATAAGGGAAAGCTTCACCTGATTTTTGTGCCCCTTTAGTTTGCATGGCCAAGTAAAAGTCATGCTGCAGCTCTCGCACACCCGAAGCACTGCCCAGTATTCACTTTGTTAATTACTTAAATGCCCAGTTTTTCTGCCAAGTCTCAAGGGAAGCATGGCAGCTCTCAGACGTCACATCTTAAGTGCTCAGGATTTATATGGCTGGGAGGCCGGGACGTCAGGACAGATATGGTCACAGAAATGATTATATTTCCCTCTGATGGTGCCAGTTAATGTTTTATGCAGCTTATTAACCTTATCTTTCAATTCTCCAGCTTTGAAGAGGAACACCTACTGGTGATCTCTATGGATTTTGAGCTGATCACATTACATTATCTAGAAATCTAATAGCACATTATGGCTCTTCATAACCTTTGATTTTTTTTTTTTTTTCCAAGTCTTACTGGAAAAGAGCCTTTCACTAATAACTGTGCTGGGAGCGTTCCTGCACAAATATAAATGTATGTTTTTAAGTCTACCACAGGGACACATTGCAAAAAGTTTTAGGGCAATAGTACATTGAACAACGTTTGTAAAAAATATAAAACAAAAAAAAAACTCAATGAATAAGAACTCAATAAATCTCACTGGTGTTTCCAAGGAGTATTGTTTTTAAATAAACATCACTGATCTGCTCAATTCTTCCTGTAATGCAAAGACATATACAGGACTCTAAGGGAGAGATTTAATAAAGCTTGGAGAAAGATAAAATTGGAAGTAACTAGCAGCAACCAATCAGCTCCTAACTGTCACTTCACAGGCTGTGTTTGAAAAATGACAGTTAGAAGCTGATTGGTTGGTGCTATTTACCTCCAATTTTATCTCTCGCCTAGCTTTATTAAATCACCCCCTTTATTAGAAATAAGAGGGTCGGTTTTGGCTAGGATGTTCCTGACAAATCCGGATCTCAGAACAAAGCAAAACGTCATCTTTCATGGGCACAGAAGTCCGTAGAAGATGACGTTTAGCACCGCTTATATTTACTTGCATCTTCTGAGGTGTGAGCAATGATTAGCAGAGCTACTGCAAAAGTAGAAGTTATTCCCAGTCTCCAATAATAAAGCAGCCATTGGAGACTGGCATTCCTGTGTCACTGTGGGAATGAGGAGAGACAGCAGAAACATAAAACCAGTCACTGTAGAAATCTTAAAACAGTCAACTGTGCATCACCATTTATCCTGACTGACTTCCTTCCTCTCCTGACAGTAGAAAATGAGTTGGCTTTGGTGCTGCACAGGCACTATTGTAATATCTGCAAGTTTGTGGCACCTGTGTTGCTGGTATCTTCCTGTACTATCATTGTTGCTGCAGTTGTTCCCAATGATGTTCAGTAGGAACTTGTCAATAAGGAGCGACAGAGATCACCAAAGGACGGACAGGGAATGGAGAAACCCCAGTGCCCAAACCCCATCCTTATACACCTAGAAATGGGCACTTTTGAGAAAAATTCCGTCCCTCTGGAGGCTCGCAAATCAGGACTGGACCAACAAAATCAGGACAGTTAGGTGATATGCTTTAACCAAATATGGGCATTTTTTGGACCCCTGTATTTAGTGTATTCTTATGGTATGAAATTGTGTGAAATACGTGTGCTACATTAATACATAGCCCTTCAAATTCAAGAATGGACCTTGTAAATGAATAACACGGATTTATACTGCATAAAACTTTAAAAGCAGAAGTTGATGACAGTCAGTGTGCATTTTCGGTAGGTAATTTGGGGGAGGTCACTAGTTAAATGTAGGCGTGTCGCAACGGTTTGTGGGAGTGTCACAGGCAGTGACTGCATCTTAGTACACAGTTTCACTGGTCCCCGATGGCTTACTTCTGACCGTCATTCTCAATAGACATAGGGTTGCTTAGAAGTTCTATGTCCAACTTATGGTGCGTCTCTATATGTACGCAGCAGAATAAAGATGCAGTCAGTGGGCACCTTTGTACATACTACAGCGGCTGCCGCATTGGCGTTACTTTTCAGTACAAAGTTGCAGCAGCAACGGGATTAGCGTTCCCCTCTGATCAGGCTCAATTTTGCCATCATGACAGAAAATCTAATACTGTGTTCTGTTTGTTTTCCATTAAAAGTGTTCTTACTGTAACTTACATTTTTCATCTGAATAACTGCAATTACATGTACATATAGTATACATTGGTCACAACAAGCATTGTATTTAAGATACTATTTTTAGTTTAAGCATGGACATATAAGTGTACACAATTTATTACTTCTACTACTATTAGCATTCAAGCAAGGTGCTTCTAACCACCCATTCCGTATTCTGCAGAATGCACCCTTTTCCCAAAATATTAAAATTTTTTTAAACCGTAAGAGTTAATCAGATTTATCCACATAGTTAGTGTGGGGATATTTTTCATATAAGCATCATGCATTTACATTCAGCCCAGAGCACTGACTGGTGAGAACGGAGATCCATATCATCAACTAGACCGAGTCTACAGACCCGAGGATGTACAGGTTCCAGGAGAAAGAGCTGAGCATTCAGGCACCCCTGCCCCAAACCACAGACATGTTTACGCAGGCTCACTGTATCACGTTTTAGCAAATATTCCACAATTTACTAACAGATTGTGAGGTCTATAGTTATGTTTATTGGAGAGTTTATTTTTTTCTATAAGCAGGAGGCTTCTTTCTATTTAACAGAATGGGCACCATAAAATACATCTACACAGCTGTCTCAATAAACACAACACCACAAATATCACATATATATTTTTACTGCCAGTGCCATTAGTAACTTTTAATTAAGGTAAATATCTTGGAGTTAGTAGCCCCCTAAATCCTCAGTTAAAATAATTGAGGAAGCAGTTAGCTGTGAACCTACCTAGTAAAGATAGAGCTAGCAGAGCGAGCCCCCTGGCATCTCCGGATAGTGAAAGCCATTACAGCTCCCAGTCATGTCCGAGTGTAAAGCTAGAGAACTGGTCAGCCAGGACACATGTTAATGCCGGAAAATGACTTTCGCTTAATCTGCAGGAATCCATCCCACGTGTTTAGCAGTCCAGAGGGGAACACAATCCAGCCCAGCTGTCAGAAGATTCTGGGCTGCAGCCCTCCCATATTCCTTACACATGTATTTACACTTAACCTAATACAGCCTAACCAATGAGAGAACTCTGCACTCTCAAAACCAAACATTATATAGCCAATCACTCTGTACTTATGAACATGGTAGTATTAACAATACTAGGTATATTATACTTCACACTTCAGGGACTTTAGACATTTAGGGGAATATTCAATTAGGTGCGAAAAGTCCCGGACTTTTCGCCGACATCGCTGGTGTTCCATGGGAAAAAGTATTACGCTCGTCCCCGCATTCAATTAGAAATCGTCGAAAACGGGACCCGGCGAATTCGAAACCTGCGAAGGGTCCTGTCAGATTTGGGGAAATCAGCCTGACACCCACCAAAAGATGGACGGACATGGGGATCACTATAGATACCCCCGAATAGGCCTGGTATTTGGGGTACTTAAATGATCGCAATAGCTGCTAATTAGCGTATTTGCAAAAGTGGTGAAGAATAGCATTTAGCAGGGTTTTTTGCAGGAAATAAGTAGTCCCAGCAAATTTGGGGTACATGAAAATGGGTGCAAGCATATTTTAAAGTTGCTAAAGTGAAGTTTTAAAAAAAGTAAAAAAACCCAACTTCCGCAAGCACTTGCAATTTTAAAAACACCTGGGGCATACTTGGGGACCCCCTGGAGTCTATTTCGCTAGTTTTTAAGTTTGTCCCCCAACTTTGCACTTTCACCCCCTTTTTCACAGTCATTTTTTGGGGTGTTCTAAAGTATTTTTTTAAACTTTTTTTTGACAGTTTACCTTTGGGGGCCTGTCCCGAGGGTGCAGGGTGGTTTCCACAAGTGTGCACCCGAAAACCCCAGTTCTGCACTTTTTTTTGCCTCCTTTCATAGGCAAATCTTTTTCGCCTATTGAAATGCATTGACTTTCTGCACCGGCGAAGTGTCTTTGGAATTGAATACGGGGATAAGTTTTCGCCTGGCGAAATTCCGTCATCAGCGATACTTTCCGCAGAAACGGCCTTTCGCACCTAATTGAATATGCCCCTTAGAATTTAACTATGCATGAATAATTTTACTTTGACACAGTTTGACCACAGGCTTATTACATAGGTTTATATTAATGATGTACAGTAGCTATTACTTTTACCTGTATAGTTGCATTAAACGGGATGTGGACACCTTCCTGGCGCTCAGAATCCCATCAGCAGTCAAAATCCCGACAGCTGGCATCCCAACGGTAAGTATTAGGGTTAGGCACTAGGGGGAGGGTTAGGGTTTGCCTGCGGAGGGGGGAGAGGGGGGGTTGCAGGATCGAAAGTTAGAGTAGGCTGCAGAAAAGGTGGGTTAGGGGGAGGGTTAGGACACTTACCTAATTGGGTCGGATTCTGACTGTTGCGTTGCCGCTGTCGGTATTCCGACTGCTGGGATCCAGTTAGCCAACTAATTTTGTGCTAGAGCTGAAGCTCTGGAACACATATAGTGTTTATAATGTAATGGAACTGGAGCACTGGAACAAATTTAGACCTTATATATTTTGTGTTTATTTATTTATTTATTTATTAACAGTTTCTTACATAGCGCAGCAAATTCCGTTGCGCTTTACAATTTGAATCAAGATTAACATTATACTGGGTTGAGTTTGCTTCCTATATTTCTCTATTGACTTAATGTACAGCAGGAGAGTATAATGGACCATATTACGTGTCAATCTAGACAAAGCATCATTTAGAATTTTATGGACATCGAGAACCCTCCGAACAGGAATTTGCCTGACAAAGACTTGATTATCCCAGACCTGCTGGCAAAGGGTGCTGCGAGTTATAGTCATTAAGTTGGAGAGTACAAGCTGGCAACCACAGCAATATACAAAAAGGAGCTAAGAAAAGACAACTGGGAATCCTGAACAAAATCCTATCAAGTGGAATACGAACTAACATAATAATAATAATGCCAAAAGTTTCTTGCCAAAAGAAGTGCTAAAAATGGCACATTAACTTTAGAATAGTCAAACTGATACAATTGCTACCGAGCATGAATAAGCATAGAACAATAAAACCGAGATTATGAACGTATTGTGGGGTTGCAGAAACAACAAAAAAAGCATTTGCACAATTCACCCAGCAGAAAGGCTGGGGCAGATTGCAAAGAGCTTAGCTATAGTTTGCAAGATAAAGTAAGATCTAAGGTGAGTGGGGAGAGGGTGAATAGAGGCAAAGAAAAATAAATTAGGCAAAGGATACATAAAAATCCCATAAACAAGGTTTGCAGGTGAGAACATATTAGGACAAGGCTGTGTAACTTGTGGCCCACTAATTTCTTCCAACCTCTATAAATTCAAAATGTATTCAACTTGGGAAATCATAGTAATAGTAGGACCCTACTCCTAAAAATACCTGCAGATCACTGCATTATGACATTAAACACATTATGAAAATACACATGTCTAGACATACTGTAAAGTAGCTCAGGATGAAATGGTTAGATGTATATACAGGGGACGAGGAATCCCATTTAGAAAGCTGCACATATTTAGATGAGCAAGTTATAAACAATTAATGCTGTCGTGTACTGGACGTGACAATTTTTTAATAAAGTTTAGTTAAGAGTAAAAAACTGTCCCTGTGTGAAAATATGCAGGTGCTGAAATGGGCAGCAATTGAATACGTAGCATGTAAAAATAAAAACATTAAGCCTGCGCATGCTGATGTTTTCAATTAGATTGTCAAACACTTCTTGGCATAAAGAGCAATGATTTTACCAATACTGCTGTGTTCTGACTGTAGCATATTAAATATCTCTTTGACGACCAATAGTATGAACGAGACCCAAATGGGCAATTATCAGGCAAAATCTGTTTCTGCACCATTTGAAGATCAGCATGATTAGGACCCGCAGCTGCAGTGGACATTTTCCAGATAGCATCCTATCAGGGGTTATGTTTGGAGTCTCCTGTTAACTGTAGCTGCCATAGTCATCAAGAACTGACAAAGTGATAGTCAGTATTCAAAGGCAGAGACAGACATAACTATGAGCTTGTGGCGTTAAAGACGAATAACACTTAGGAGTATATTTACTATAGTGAAGTTTTTAGAATGTTGCCCATAGCAACCAATCAGATTCTACTTAACATTTATCTAGCACCTTCTATAAGTTAATAGCTACAATGTGATTGGTTGCTATGAGCAACATCTCCACTTCAAAAAACTCTCACTTTAGTAAATATACCCCCTTGCAGTAGTTACCAGCAGCTCAAGCACTCATAGCAAAGGGAGTTGTACAGCTACATCCAACTATTAATATTATCATTTATATGGTGCCACAAGGGTTCCCCAGCACCTTACAAAGTACATAAGCAAATGAGCACACAAGAAAACAGTTATTAACAGTACAAAACAATGCAGGACAAGGACATGGTTTATAAAAATCGTTGCCCTTGTGGGGAGTTAGGAGTAGACAGTAGTATGAGTAATGCTGGGTGCAGACTGACAGATATATTGGCCGATCAATTGATCGGCCAATATATCTGCTGCCCATCGGCCAGTGAGTACCCGCGATATGTCGGTGAACATCGTCGTTCACCGGCATATCGCACTGGCTGTGCTGCACAGTCGATGGACAGATATGTCTGCAGAAATATCTGTCCATCGGCAGGTGTGTACGGCGGGTCTGCAGACTGCCTGTACACACACACGCCCCCCACCTGCCGGGACACGCCCCCGGGACCCGCAGCCAGACACAGATGATGGCCGTTCAGTGTGTATGAATGACCATCATCTGCAGATATATCTGTATAGTGTGTACCCACCTTGAGAGAAGGAGAAGCACATGAGGGAAGAGGGCCATGCTCGTGAGAGCTTACATTCTACCGGTATATGTCGCTCAGCTAATAAAGCTTGCCAAATTTATATGTAGATCCTGCAGGTATATGTCCACATAAATGTATCCTCAATTCGCACCCTATAGCCCTGTGTAGCCTGCCACAGACTTTGCTGTGGTCAAAATACTTATCCCATAACTCTAGTATATTATAAGTGAGGATAAAGTAGCACAGCAGAGAAGAAAGTATACAATCTAGGGTAAAAAGGCAGGTCCGATACGGGTGACCCGCGCCACTCATCATTATGCTGTATCTGACACTTTATACCAATTCCTTTGCAACAAAAATACTAATCCTAAGTACCTAGCACATTAGATGCGTACTGGGGCACAAAGTTGTGGAAAAAGGAGCAAACTTGAGGAAAAAGCGGCATGGGAATCATTACCCGTGGGTCTTGCGCCATACAGCGCAAAAAGACAGCTGTATAATGACATCTGCAGCATAAAATACCTACATCTACACTTCCGGAAGTCAGTTCATCCCCTAGTTCACAGAAAATGCAGATTCTGTGGACTATTTAAACATTGAGAGGATCACTAAACCTAAAACTCAAGCTGCTTTCATAAACTGCAATTTTATGTATTTACTAGAACAAAAGACAATGAGATAACGGTGCAATTTCTGGGGAAGTATTATTTTCTATGCAAGCTAGCCTAGACCATAACCAACTAAAAAAAAAACTGATATGGCCCAATGTCTTAACGGTTGCACATTACAACGATATAATCAAGTAAAGGTTCCTTTGGTAAAATATATCCAAAATACCAGGGGTTATTGTACATGTAAAATAAACACCCGACATGTGTTATAAAAAACGGTCAAGAGACAATTATCCTGTCTTCTAACAGTGACTGTGATCCCTCAGTGTCATATTCAGCCCAATTAGCTGGCTAATTATTGCAATAAACCCATCTTCATCCTGTTAAGAGGTTATAAATCCTCACTGCTATATTTTATCGGTAGACAGTGTCCCCTGGGAGGCTCAGCCAAACTATCTTTATATTCTGACCATAAATCTGTGAAATAATAAGGCACTTATCAGCTCTCCCCATCAGATGTATGGCACTGTATATTACAGCAATGGGAGACAAATGGACAGGGCCACCCACAAAAACAGCATCACAACTCCAGGGCTGCACTAAATAGCTGCATATATCATCTAAATAGGAACAGACAGTCTTACCTGTCACTCTCTGCAGGACGCAGTGAAGGCAGGCGGAAGCTTGTGTTTCTGTCCAGCTTCGACTGACTCTTTGTCCTCTTGATAGAGCCTTTTAGTCGTTTGCTGAAGAAGCCCTAAGAGGGAAAATAGGATGTAGTGAGAAACTTGTACATACAGACGCTGCTCTACAATGTATTTCTGCTTCTCAGGTACCAGCCGCGAGACACGAACTAACCGCTTCTCTTTTCGCAATGTCTCAGCTTTGACATATTAATGATCAGGATGTTCTCCAACGGATGGAGCGCAATAAAATTGTCCCAGATAATGAGGAAATCTGTCATTAACAGATGAGTTACTTAAGTTACAGGGGCACCTCTAGGATGAAGTTTTATTAGAGCCGATGGCTGCAATTGAGAAAATGAAATTCTAGCAAATGTGGCTTCATTATTTCATTATAAAATATATATTTATTTCACACGGTACAATTAACTGCCAGCGCTATGTATGTAATAAATGTATCTTTTTTTAGTTTGAAATGATTGGCCCGCCAACCGTTTCTGAATAACTATCGCTGTTCGTTGTGGGCATGTTTGCAGTGTTGCATTTACAAGTCCTTACTTTAGTTAAACCACTATTCTGTAATATGGCAGAGTTTTGTATAGCAAATAAGTCTATAAAACTACATGGAAAGGAGCTAACGTTTTAAAATAAATTAGGGGAGCTCAAATTATACTGTACCTTACTACTGCGAAAATGCCAGGTGTAGGCATGGATAGTAGCAGAACAAATATTGGGGGTGCTGAAGCACCCAAACATCTGACATCTATGTAGTCATGTCACAGCAAACTTAGGGCGGAATTCAATTGATTTCGCGGCCCGCATCTCCAGTCTAAAGTGACAGGAGATCGCGGGCCGCTATTCAATTGTGCCAGCGTTTCACGCTGATCGCACCCAAAGTGGTCGGGTTTAGCTGCGTAAAACGGCTAACCCCGACCAAAGTGCTGGGCGCGATCGCGAAAAGTGCCGTTTGGGTGCCTAAACAGGACACTTTTCGCCGATTTCAGCCCGCACCCCTCTAGGGCTGCGAGCTGAAATTGAGCGCTAGCAACTGATCGCACCCGACAGGAGCAACAATAGAATAGCTCCGTTGGGTGCGAAGTGGGGAATAAACAATTGAATTCCGCCCACAGAATCCTACTTCCACTCAGCCCAGATGTGATGTGTAGTGAGCTCACTCACTGTCTGCTACAACAGGGAACATTGTCACCACCAGACTTTCTTTTTTTAAATAAAATCCACGTTGGCAAAAATTAATACATTAAATATTGCTGCAATGCTATGACACTGTACCTTAAACACTGACTGGCATTTCTGCAAGATCTGAAAACATTATTGTTACAGACATCCTTTATACCCCATTGCTGAAGTAGACCAAGTTACATGTATTTCACTATGACATAATTATGGTCTCTGCAGTAACAATATCGTATTCAAGACAATAGCAATATACTATAGACACGTGCGGCTATAGCACTCAGTGTCTTCAGAGGAAAGCAACTCCAAAAATGGCATAGCTAACTATCTAAACAATGTCACAGTTCATGGAAATGTTGATGCTATTTTTTTTATTTAAAACATAATTGCGTTCCCTTTTAGAAGTGCCGCCATTTTGTCAGTCAAGCATAGATACTTTCTATTATTGAACTGAAATATTCTTTTTTAAAAAATAAATAAATAAACTTTTAGAATAAACTACTGTTCCAATGGGAGGTGGTTGAAATCCTGGCTGTGGGGATGCTGGTGCTTAGATTGTCGGCGACGGAATCCCAACACCAGTCAGAATGCCGGCGCTGGCGTCCCGATGGTAATTAATGGAGTTAGGGGGAGGTTAGGTTTAGGCACTAAGGGGGTGGGGGGTGGGATTAGGTTTAGGGTGCGGGGAGGGAGAGTCATGGTTAGGGATAGGATACTTACAGACCAGGTGTCGGTATCCAAACCTTGTCGGGCTGCTAGGTCAGAATTCTGGAATTTTATGGATGCAGCCCTAATTGGGGCGGGAACTGTAGCGGGGATGGGGTCTGTCAAGAGGGCAGGATACCTCCTTATAGGGCCTGATTCTGAGTTGGATGCAGTTGCGGCCTTCTTGCGTCTTTTGCAGCAGTTGTATCTGGTACTTAGGCCAATGCCGCTACAAAGCCCTCCCCTGGTGTACATCCAAATAAGCAAGGGCTGAGATGCCTACATTCAGTGTCTACAGACCCTGCAATCATGCTTTGTGGTCTTTAGGCGCCACCATCGGTCGCACTATTGAAACTTTCGCCAGCCCAACGCTAGGTGCAGACCATCCGAGTATGGCCTCCAATGTGAGCGATTCAGCATCTCTGTACTGTACACAACCAATGTTATCAACACATCCATACTATGTTACATCTGCGTCTGCTTAGCCAACCCCCTGTAACCGCCTAGGAGTGCCCAACACATTTCTAATACACTGCATGCGAATCTGTACTTCAACGCTGTACAAACACCATCGGGAAGCATGCGCGGTGCAACTAAGACGCAAGCGCAGACGGAAAACATTGCACAAGAAAAAAAAATAAACACATTGGCCCCCGCAGGTAAACCAAATACATTGGCCCTTACAGAAAAAAAAAACAGTTTGGCCCCCACAGAAAACAATAAAACACACTGGTCCCCACAGGAAAAAACACATACATGGGCCCCCACAGGGAAAAAACAAAACATACACATTGACCCTCAACAGGAAATAATAAAAGCACTTTAGCCACCACAGGAGATTATAAAACACATTGGTCCCCAAAATATAAAACAAGAAAATTGGCCTCCACAGGAAAAAAAAATCACAGTGGATAGTGTATGTCCCCAGGTTGGAGGTGTACTGTCTTTAAAGATGGGTACACACCTAAGAGATATTCCTGTAGATCACATAATCTGCAGTCTACAGATATATCTGCAGATGATGGTTGTTTATACACACTGAACAACCATAATCTCTCATCTGGCCGCGTATCTCGCTGGCCAGTTTCACGTCGCGCCCCCCTTGCCGTGGCCTCTTCTGCAAGTTTACAGGCGTTCAGCTGACTACCCGTACACACGGTACGATGGACAGATATATCTACCATCGTCTGTGCAGCACAACTTACGCGATATGTCTGTAAACAACGTCGTTCAGACATATCGCTGGTACACACTGGCCGCCAGGCACGCAATATATTGGCCGATCAGTTGATTGGCAAATATATCTGCCAGTGTGTACCCAGCTTTAGGGACCAGAGGGGTAGGGTGGGGAGTTTATGTGCCTGGGTTGGGGGGTAGGGGCAGTGTCTAGGGCTTAGGAGGGAAAAGGGGGGGGAAAGTGTATGTGACTGGGGCTGGGGGTATGGTGGTCAGTGTACATGTCTCGCGATGGGGGGGGGCGGGTAGTGTATGTCCCTGGGCTGGGGGGTGCTGTATATCTAGGTGGCCGGGGTAGCGAGGCGTAGGGCGGGTTACAGGTATGTTCTGGAGACAGAGGTAGCAGTCAGGGTGTATACTGTACTGCCAGGGGGTAAGGCTGGTTAGCCTATCATCCCCCACCAGAGCTAGCGCTTGGAGCACAAGCACCATACACTCCGCTGCCGCTGGGGGCAGGCTGGGAATAGTAGAAGCCAGACACAGGGGGCAGGAGTAGTAGTGAGCAGCAGGGGTCAGGATGGGAGTAGTAGTGGGAAGCAGGGTTCAGGATGGGAGTAGTAGTGGGAAGCAGGGGTCATGATGGGAGTAGTCGTGGGAAGCAGGGGTCAGAACGGGTGTAGTCATGGTAAACAGGGATCAGAATGGGAGTAGTAGTGAGAAGCAGGGGTCAGAATGGGAGTAGTCGTGGTAAACAAGGATCAGAATGGGAGTAGTAGCGAGAAGCAGGGGTCAGGATGGGAGTAGTAGTGTGAAGCAGGGGTCAGGATGGGAGTAGTAGTGTGAAGCAGGGGTCAGGTTGGGAGTAGTAGTGAGAAGCAGGGGTCAGGATGGGAGTAGCAGTGAGAAGTAGGGGTCAGGATGGGAGTAGTAGTGGGAAGCAGGTATCAGAATGGGAGTAGCAGTGAGAAGCAGGGGTCAGGATGGGAGTAGTAGTGAGAAGCAGGGGTCGGGATGGGAGTATTAGTGAGAATCAGGGGTGAGGATGGGAGTAGAAGTGAGACACAGGAGTCAGAATGGGAGTAGTCATGGTAAACAGGGATCAGAATGGGAGTAGTAGTGAGAAGCAGGGGTCAGGATGGGAGTAGTAGTGATAAGCAGGGGTCGGGATGGGAGTAGTAGTGAGAAGCAGGGGTCAGCATGGGCGTAGTCGTGGTAAACAGGGATCAGAATGATAGTAGTGGTGAGATGTAACTCACCTGGGAAAAGTCCTCAACTGAGCTCCAGGGTCCCGGCCGTCGGGTCACTGCTCTCTTCTAGGTGAGAAGTGAGAGGCATCTGCTGGCTACTGAGGGGTTAATGCAAGCACCACCTGATTAGAGGAAACCAGCATACAGAGTAGACTAGAGTCCACTCCAGGGTGGCAGCAGGGAGACTGCGACGGCCGCCGGGGACTGGCCACTGACACCACCTAGCGCTGCTCTATAGGAAGCTGGCGTCATTTCTTTATTGCTGTCGCTTGTGCACAGGCATCAGAAGAAGGAGAGGTGACTCGCCCTGTTGCACTGCTCCTGCAGGAGACCCACTGTAACATCCACAGAGGCAGGGGGTGGCGATGGCCAGGCACGGCGGCGGAGGCTGAGGGGGGAGACACAGGAGCTGGGAGTTTCTGGTTTGAACGCAAATCCCAGAAGAGAGGTTGTCAGCCCTGGCAGACACATGATCTGCCTTGGCCAACAAGCATCTCAACCGGCCTGGCAGAGGGGGCATGGGACTGGCCCAGCGGGAACCCTCCCGCTTTTCCCGGTGGCCCAATCCGCCCCTTTTGCTTCATGACACTAATTGACTGCAACCATTGTGGGTAGCTTACAGGTGCACTTTAAAGCTCCACTGCCAACCAGGTGAGTGTACATTTTGTCGCTATTAAATAACTGTCAGCCATACATCTGAAAGTCATTTATAATTATTATCATTACTTACTGCCCACACAAATAATCTAGATCATGTCTCTAGGAATAACCAAAAAAAACCTGTTATTGTTCTTCTGAAGGTACCATAATAAGACAGTTGATTACAGATAAACCTTTAACAATGCTTAAGGCAATCTGTGAGAGTACGCTCAATTGGGCTTCCACAAGCAATCTCACGCACAATATGCCTTTGCGTTTCGCTGTTTATAACACAGATATGCAATAAATATTATTGTGCAAAAAGTTCTGGTGAAGTCGGACTTAAGGTTATATAGGCACTAAATATATGTTTATAATACAGATCAGTGCATTCAGTTTTATCCAACAAATATCTATCAAACAGCCCATCTAAAAGTTTTTTTTTTTTTAATTAAAAATAAATATTGGTCAGCATTATACTGCGCACATTTTTAATAATGCACCCACTTACATTCAAGGGGAATACAAACCTAATAATCTATCCCAAAATTACTGACCTAATTCTTGTAGACCAGGGGTTCTCAAACTTTTTTGCTCTGGGACCCCGTCTAACAATAAAAATGATTACAGGACCCCAGCAAGTTACTGCAGAATGACTGCCACACATGCGTGGTCAGCAGACCGCTCATGCACAGTAGCACTATGGAGATGCAAAACTGAAGTGAGGTATCTGCTAATGCAGGGGCAGAACTATGGGAGACAATGGAGTTGCCTCCTCTATTGCCCACAATATAGTCACCCCACTTAAGACTATTCTAAATTAGTATTTTTGTGCATATGTGATAGATAGATATGCACAACATTCATTTTCCCTTTTGTTTTAGGGGGGCACCAAATTATAACTTGCCTCCGGGCAACTGGTATGAACTTACGCTACTGCGCTAATGCGATCATTTCATTTAGACATTGCAGGGAGGAGCTCCTTTCGAAGCCCCTGTCCCTGCAAGGTGAGGCAGAGAGTGACTGGGGAGACAGTGGGTGACGTAGGAGGCAGTGGATAACAGGGAGAAGCAGAGGGTGACAGGGAGAAACAGTGGGTGATGGTGGCAGAGGGTGACAGGGAGAAACAGTGGGTGACATAGGCAGTGGGTAATGGGGAGAAGCAGTGGGTTACGGGGAGGCAGAGGGTGTCAAGTGACGGAGAGGCAGTGGGTGGCTGGGAGAAGCAAAGGATGGCAGTGGGTGAGGGGGAGGCAGTGGGTGGCAGCGAGAAGCAGTGGGTGACAGGGGGAGGAAGTGGGTGAAAGAGAGAGGCAGTGGGTTGCAAGGAGCAGCAAAGGGTGTCAGGGAAGACAGTGGGTGACTGGGGAGGCAAAGGGTGACATAGGAGGCAGTGGGTAAGAACGAGTGGCTCACATGGGGAGGCAGAGGATGACAGGGAGAGACAGAGGGTGATGGGGGGAGGCAGATCATGGCATGGAAAGGCAGAGAGTGACTGGGGAGGCAATAGGTGACATAGGAGGCAGTGAGTAATAGGTAGAAGCATTGGTTGACAGGGGGAGGCAGAGGGTGTCGGTGGGTGATGGAGAGGCAGAGAGAAGCAGAGGATGGCAGTGGGTGACAGGAGGCAGCAGTGGGTGGCAAGGAGCAGCAAAGGGTGGCAGGGAAGACAGTGAGTGACTGGGGAGGTAGTGGGAGGCTAAGGGTGACATAGGACACAGTGGGTAACAGGGAGAAACTGTGGGTGACAGGGGGATGTAGTAGATGAGAAAGACAGTGAGTTTCAAGGGGGAGGCAGTGGATGACAGGGGGGAGGCAAAGGGTTTTTAATAAATTTGTTTTTTTCTGTTCCCCCCCCTCCAGTTCCCACACTGTGTGCTCCCCTGTTCCCCCATAGGGTCTGTGCTCAGCTCTCCCCTCATTCCACCTCCTAGTGAAGTTTCTTCTCCCTACACAACAATCAACACATATTCTGTGTCCTCCCACCATGGCAGCAGCGGTCCCCCAGACTGCACTTACTTAACAACATCTGCACAGACTGCAGAGAGAGTCTGGCAGCTGGCTCCTCTGAGTCTGTCTTCTGCTGAGGCTTGCTGCCTGTGTGTCAGTTTCTGCTGCTGGGCAGGACGACAAGAGAAGCTGAACACTGGGGTGGGACGGGGCTGCCTGATGACTCCTCGGATCTCTCAGCCAGTGATCCGAGGAGTCTGAAATAACAGACAGTTCAACTGGTTTCACTCTCCTCAAAGGGGTCATCAACCTCACCCCATGTGAGTCGCGACCCCAAGCTGAGATGGCCGCAACCCACTTTGGGGTCACAACCCACAGTTTGAGAACTGCTGTTGTAGACTAATGCACACACTGGCAAATATATTGGCCGATCAATTGATCGGCCAATATATCGGGTGCCCGTCTGCCAGTGTGTACCAGCGATATGTCTGTGAACTACGTTGTTCACAGATGTATCGCTTCGGGTCTGCTGCACAGCTGATGCCCAATATACATGCAGATATAATGGGGCATCGTGCTGTGTGCACTTGCAGCAGAGGCCGCGGGGAGGGGGGCGTATCACATAACATCGGGACCACGGCCAGAGACAAATGATGGTTGTTCAGTGTGTATGAACAACCATAATCTGCAGATATATACGTTGTGTGTGAACCCAGCTTTACATGAAGACTCAATATTTTATTTATTCCAGCTCAAAGTATAAAATGTTGTATATTGGGTCACTGGGATGCAAAGTCACATGCTGAGGAAGACTTTATAAACCTAACTAATCAATGACAACTAACATTGCATACTATTATAAACCAAAGTAACAACAATAATTATTTAATGGCCTACTAAATTTATTTCAAAAGTTCCAGCAATTAGATAAATTGCTAGATGTCAGGAAATTACTGGAAGATTTATTAACTGGAGTTTGATGGTAAAAGCCATTTGTTACAGCACTGGCACAAAATGGGGATATCCCAGCACAGGAGTCATTCAAAACAGCAGCTTATTATATTAAAGGGATATCGATTCAAAATGGTGGGAAGGCGGCTGAGGGTAGAAGCACCTTAATGCATGAGAAGACTGTTGCAGAATAATTTCATCATATTAATGCGGAGCTGGGAATCACAGACTATAATTTAATATAACTAATGCGAAACCAGACAAGAGAGATGGAAATACGCCTGCCAAATAAAGCAATGTCATCTGTGAAGCAGAGGAAGGCACCCTGTCTCTCCAACTAATGCACTACTTTAGTCAGCAGTAAGGGGCTAGGAACTTAGATTTTTCCATCTTTTCTAGTTACATCATCCATTGTATCTCTGAGACTGGTCCTCATCCATTGCATCTCTGAGACTGGTCCTCATCCATTGTATCTCTGAGACTGGTCCTCATACATTGTAGCTCTGAGACTGGTCCTCATCCATTGTATCTCTGAGACTGGTCCTCATCCATAGTATCTCTGAGACTGGTCCTTATACATTGTATCTCTGAGACTGGTCTTCATACATTGTATCTCTGAGATTGGTCCAAAGCGCAGGCAAGTCAAAGCTAGTAGCCAAACATAGCGCCAGATTCAGTCAAGGATGCAGTTGACTGATTACCTGTAAACTGCACATACGTCTAAGTCTCACAACGCATGTATCAAGATACATGGGTTCCGGACTGTAGATAGACAGTAATTAGATAGACAATGTCTCGATATACACCAGATGTTAGATAGTCAATAGATTGACAGGAAAACAAGGTCGATAGGGACAAAATGTCGACACACTAAAGGTCGACATGTAAGAATGTCGACATGT
The DNA here is from genome assembly GCA_031769625.1 of Taudactylus pleione. Taxonomy (NCBI): domain Eukaryota; kingdom Metazoa; phylum Chordata; class Amphibia; order Anura; family Myobatrachidae; genus Taudactylus; species Taudactylus pleione. The sequence continues at coordinate 3,278,611 of JAUIMM010000422.1, forward strand.
ACAAATGGTCGACATGGTCAAAAGGTCGTCACAAAAACGGACACTTTTTTATTTTTAGAGTTAGGCACTAGAAGGGATGGTTAAAGTCAGGCACCCGGAGGGAGGGTTAGGCAGCAAGGGGAGGGTTAGGTTTAGGGTGAAGATAGGGGGACAAAAAAAAAAGATAAAAAATAATGTGTCGACCATTTCTTATGTCGACCTTTTGACCCGGTCGATCATCTTACAAGTCGACCTTTAGTATGTTGACCTTTTGTCCCTGTCGATCTATTGTCTGCCTAACATCTGGTGTCTACCTAATTACTGTCCCTCTCTAATACCACACCCAAGGTACATGACTGTCATCGACTTTTTACCTGCAGTGTGATTGGCAGGGGGGGGGGGGGCGTTTGTGGGAGGTAACATGGGGACAGGCAAAGACATAGATGTGACACAATCATTGTAGCAAAGCCTGCATCTGTGATCCCATACGCAATAAGAATGGCTCTGGCATCTCAGTACACGTAGCCATTCTGTGCCACCAAAGGGTTACTGAGATGGTCGAACATCGAAGGATCTGCAACCGATAATGCGTCATTGCATGCAGCCACTTGGATTTGCGATGCAGTCTGTGGGAGTCTCAATACAAATCCAAACGGTAATATTTGCATATTTTTGCACAGTTGCTGCGGACAAAGACGCAGTCACGACTGGATTAGTGTACATCTCTAAATCAGACCCATATTTTCATTTGCCTAGGAGAGGTCCTGTGGCTCAGCCATTTAACATGCTAATCAGGTTGTTTTACATGCTAAGTAGCACGGCCAGCATTCTTACCATGACCGACACTCCCCTTGCTCCAGGTCAGCATGCTACATCTGTGCGCAGTGAGGCTGATGGTCATGATGTAGAGTGTAGTATAATGAAATATCCCCCCTGCAAGTTTTGTACAGAATTGTACTTAACATTCAAAGCTACAGGCCCATTCGTTCACCAATATTCATATACCATAATGAGAACATTAATTAACTATGCTGATCTGAAGTTATTTTTTTTAATAGGCAGAAGTATAATTAAATTAACTGCTCCATCTTTCTTTATTAGTGGTAGCAATAATTTTAGCACATTATAAACCTCATAGAACTTTGAAGTACACTATTTTTTAAAGATGTTCCATATTTATTTAATGTGATTGTATAGAAATGCTTTTAGCATATTCTATGACAGTTAGTTACAAAAAGCCTATAAAATAACACCACTGATCGTTTCAGAAAAAAGACCAGCTCCCTAACCACCATCACCCCGTTCCCTTACCTATCAGGATCCCTCCCCTTCAATACTGCAGATAGAACTTTAAAAGTATTTATTCAAAGGGGAGTGAGTAGGGAAGGAGCAGAAATTGCTGTTTGTAAAGTAACTGAATAGAGGCTATCTACAAAGCGCTCACCGCAAATGTACTGGTTTTGCACTGGTGCGTGTTGATGTTAAGTAAAAATGGAGTCAGTATTGCCTGAAATAATATGAGATATGGTAAGAACTTACCCTTGTTATCTCTATTTCTACGAAGTCCATAGGGTTCCACAGGATACCTTGGGGTATAGGTGTGACGTCAGTCGCAGGGCACCAAAGAGTTAAGCTTTCAGCCTCCCAGGATGCACTAGGTCCCCCTCCTATACCCCGCCCCCGGGCCAAGGCACCTCAGTTAGTTACCAAGCCATAGGCCGGAGGAGGAGAAGGAAGAGAGAGAACAAAGATCTGGACACATACAAGAATCACATTCTCACCAGAGGGAGACGGAAAACCGGTGACCAGAGCAAAGCCCATCTGCAGCACAGGTGCGACAGGGCGGGAGTCCTGTGGAACCCTATGGACTTCGTAGAAATAGAGATAACAAGGGTAAGTTCTTACCATATCTCATATTTTCTACTTCAGGGTCCATAGGGTATCCACAGGATACCTTGGGGATGTCCCAAAGCAGTATCCTTTAAGGGTGGGGACGCTCCTGTGCAGAAAGGAGAATCCGCCGCCCGAAGGAAGCATCCTGAGAGGCGAAGGTGTCAAACCTGTAATACCTCACGAAGGTATGGACAGAAGACCACGTAGCAGCCTTGCAGATCTGAACTGCCGAGGCACCACGTCGAGCTGCCCATGAAGGACCCACAGACCTAGTGGAATGAGCCTTCAGAGAAGGAGGGACCGGTAGGCCTTCATGAAGATAAGCTTCAGAAATAGCCATACGGATCCAGGCTGCCAAAGTTTGCTTTGAAGCAGGCCAACCCTTTTTACGGAAGCCAAAGAGGACAAACAAAGCGTCCGACTTCCTAAACGAAGAAGTGCGGTCAACATAAGTCCTTAAGGCCCGCACAACATCCAAAGAGGCCTCACCCACGGAAAGACCCGGTGAGTTAAAGGCCGGAACAACTATTTCCTCGTTGATATGAAACTGGGAAACAACTTTGGGAAGAAACTCGGGCCGAGTGCGGAGCACTGCCCTGTTCCCATAAAAAACCAAGAAAGGGGGTCTACAAGAAAGAGCCCCTAACTCAGAAACACGTCTGGCCGAAGCAATGGCCAGAAGGAAAACAGTCTTAGCTGTTAGCCATTTAAGATCCACTGAGCCCAGTGGTTCAAACGGCGGTCCTTGGAGAGCCCTCAGGACCACAGCCAAATCCCAAGGCGCCACAGGTGGAACAAAGGGCGGCTGAATGCGGAGAACACCCTGCATAAAGGTGCGCACATCCGGGATTGTAGCAATCCTACGGTGAAACCAGACAGATAGGGCCGAAACCTGTACCTTCAAAGAAGCAAGGCGAAGCCCATGATCTAGTCCCGCTTGCAGGAAGGCGAGAATCCGAGACAGACGAAACTCCCGCGGTGCATAACCTCTCGGTCGACACCACTGGAAGAACGTATGCCACACGCGATGGTATATCCTCGCGGAAGACGGTTTCCGAGCTCGTAACATGGTACGCACCACAGAGCTGGAAAACCCCCGGGACCTCAGCATGGCCGTCTCAACAGCCACGCCGTCAAAGACAGCCGAGTCAGGTCCGGGTGAAGGCAAGGACCCTGAGACAGAAGGTCCTGTCGTAGCGGCAACCGCAGAGGAATGTCCACGGACAGACCCTGAAGGTCTGAGAACCAGTGCCGTCTGGGCCACGCGGGAGCTATCAACAGGAGCGTCCCTCCTTCCTGTTTGAATTTCCGGATTACCCGTGGAAGAAGGGAGACCGGAGGGAACAGGTATGCGAACCGGAACGTCCATCGGACGGACAGAGCATCCACCAGAGACGCCCCTTCGTCTCTTGTGCGAGACCCGTACACCGGCAACTTGTTGTTGTGCCGGGACGCCATGAGGTCGATTTCTGGAAGACCCCACCTGTCCACCAGTAGTTGAAAAACGTCCGGGTGCAGGGACCATTCCCCCGGATGAACGTCCTGGCGACTTAGAAAGTCCGCCTCCCAATTGAGCACTCCCGGGATGAAGACCGCTGATATGGCCGGAAGATTGCGCTCCGCCCAAACCAGGATCCGAGAGACCTCTACGAGAGCCGCCCGACTGCGAGTTCCTCCTTGCCTGTTTATGTAGGCCACGGTGGTAGCGTTGTCCGACTGGACCTGCACCGGGCGACCCTGGAGAAACCGCTGTGCCTGCTGGAGAGCATTGAAGACCGCACGGAGTTCCAAGATATTTATTGGAAGCTCCGCTTCTGTCGGCGTCCACCTGCCCTGGAACAAGTGTGGACCCGAAACTGCTCCCCAGCCCCGAAGACTGGCGTCCGTTGTCAACAGGACCCAATTTGGAACCCAGAACGGACGTCCCTTGTTGAGGTGGGTCGTCTGTAACCACCACGTAAGGGACAGGCGAACCTCCTGGGTGAGCACAATCGTCTGGGACTTCAGAGACTGAGTCAGCCCGTTCCACTTGGACAGGATCAGGTGCTGCAGAGGTCTGGAGTGAAACTGGGCGTATTCCACCATGTCGAACACCGACACCATGGAGCCCAGTAACCTCATCGCCGAGTGTAAGGACACCCGGCGGCTGTGCAGACAACTGCGCACCCTTGACTGTAAAGCAGAGATCTTGTCCTCCGTCACGAAGATCCTTTGCTGTCCCGAGTCCAATAAGGCTCCAAGATGCAGAATCCTCCGAGACGGGATTAGAGTGGACTTCTGCCAGTTGATTAGCCAGCCGTGCCGTTGCAGCAGTGCAATGGTCAGGTCCAAGTGGCGTAACAGGAGCTCTGGAGATCCTGCCACCAATAACAGGTCGTCCAAATACGGCAACATGCGGACTCCCTGCAGCCGCAGAGAAGCCGCCATGACCGCCATCACCTTGGTGAAAACACGTGGTGCTGTTGCCAGGCCAAAAGGTAACGCCCGAAACTGGAAGTGGTCGCTGCTGATTGCAAACCTGAGGAACTGTTGATGGCGCCAAAGAATAGGGACATGCAGGTAAGCGTCCTGTATGTCCAATGACACCAAGTAGTCCCCAGGTTCCAGCGCCAGAATGATGGACCGTAGGGTCTCCATCCGAAACTTCGGGACCCGCAAAGACTTGTTGAGTGCTTTGAGGTTGAGAATCGGACGATATGACCCATTGGGTTTCTGTACCAAAAATAGATTTGAATAGAAACCCTGGCCCCTCTGGGAGAATGGAACCGCCACTATAACTCCAGCCTGGAGCATAGTGTGCAATACCTTCCGCAGCTCCGTAGCCTTGTTCCGGTCTGATGGGAGACCCGTGGTGAAGAAGCGAGCCGGGGGTCTGTGCCGGAAGGAGAGGGCGTATCCGTGGGAAACCACCTCCAGAACCCAAGTGTCTGTCGTAGTGGTCGACCAACACTGGGCGAACTGTAGCAGGCGGCCTCCCACCCTGGGATCCCCCAAAGGGAGGCCCGGACCGTCAGGCCGCAGGCTTGTCATCTGGCTTGGGGGCCGGACGTCTGGTACTCCATGCCTGCTTCCGGGGCTTGACCGATTTCTTAGGGCCAGCCTGTCGAGGAAACGACTGTGGTTTGGGCCTGCCCTGGGTCCTAGATGACCGAAAGGACGATGGTCCCGAACCAGAAGGAGCAGCGGCCGACGGGAGACAGGCAGATTTGGCTGCCGCCAGCGTGGCCACAATCTTATCCAGATCCGGACCGAAGAGAACTTCTCCGGTAAACGGCAACGCTTCCAGACCTTTCTTGGAATCTGCGTCCGCCTTCCAGGATCGCAGCCACAAGGTGCGACAAGCAGCTACCGCTGCTGAAGAAATTCTAGACACCAGAGTACTAATGTCTAGAGCCGCCTCGTTGATGTAGGTGGCCGAATCACGGAGATTGCCAATCAACTCCGCCTGATCGGCCGGACAGTCGGATTCAAAAGAAGCCTCTAATGAATCCGCCCAGCGCTCCATCGCTCTGGCAACCCAGCAAATGGCCATAGCCGGCCGTGCTGCCCCCCCTGCAAGGGAATAAGCGGACTTCAGGCAGATTTCTACCTTGCGGTCCGTAGCATCCTTAAGGGAGGACATGGATGACATCGGCAATGTGGCACTACGGACAAGACGGGTCACGTGAGAATCCACCTGTGGAGGGGATTCCCACTTCGCAAAATAATTATCCGCGAACGGATAAGCCACCGCCAGGCGTCTCTGCGGCTGGTATCTTTTGCCAGGTTGTTTCCACGCCTCCTCTAAATGGTCCACCAACTGACCCGAAAGAGGAAAGACTGTGGCATCGCCCTTCACATCTTTGAAAAAGGCATACTTAGATTTAGCCGCTGGGGGAACTTCGTCCTCAATCACCAAGGCTGTGCGGACCGCCCGAATAAGTCCAGGAATATATACTTTGGACTTAGCATCAGCGTCCTTAGTATGGAGAGGTTCCTGATCGTAAGGATCTAGAATCTCCCCATCATCAGACGTCCCTTCGTCATCCTCATAAGGAGCGGACAGAGACGCCACCGGCCTTTTATGAGACCGCATCACAGACTCCCCTTGCAACACATCCGACAAGTGCTGTACAGAACTCGTCAGGGAGTTAACCCACGCTGGCTCCTGAGAACCCGGGAGCGGGGAAATAGGGAGACTGTGGGGTACCACCAATTGTCGTGGGAACCCCTGCATGGGTGACGACACCACAGACTGCTGGGACAAACCCATCGGAGTAAACGCGGGCTGCGGAGCTAACTGGCCCACTAAAGCTGTTAACGCCTGAGCGAAACAAGCCCAGGGCGGCTCCTGTACCGGTGCTGTAACCGTAATAGGCCGCGCCATGGACAAACACTGCCGGCAAAGGCCCTCCGCGCTACCCTCCCCCTCCGCTAACGGTACTTTGCACGTGGTACACTGTAGCCGGAGGGGAAAATCACTTTCAGACATGATGGCACCACGTATGTGACCTCTCTCACCAATTAAGTATTAAATAGGCGAGAGACCACCCTGCAGCACCGCACCGCAAGGGCTTTAGCAGAAAGAACAGGGACAGTAATAAAGCTGACAGTTTAGAGAAGAAAAGATTACAGGCAGCAGCGCTAGCACAGTCACATACAATGCAGAAAAATAACAATTCCTGCACTAACAGCGCTGATCACTCAACTACACAGACACAGGGCCTGGTAGGACACAGCGCTGCATACACAGACCTGACCACAGCGGAGGAGAGGTATGCGGGGGGACCCAGACCACGATGCTTCCGTCCAGCGCTTCCAGCAGGGTTCACTATGCGTTCTGGAGAAGATGGCCGCCGAGGAGCAGAGAGGAGGCTGGCCTGGGGGAGGAGCGCTGCCACAGGACCAGTCGGCAGCATGCAGAGAGGGCTGTGTGCAGCGGGGGAGGCGCCGGCTGTGAGACAGGGAAGGCGCGCTCCCCTGGCATGCATTTAACCCCTGGGACGCCGCAGCGCTACCGCTCTGCTGCGGTCCGCTGTCCCAGGGGGTAGTGGAAGCGCAGGTTGGTCGCCTGGCTCCACGCTGCAGCCAGTCCCCAGGGAGCCCCCTGCCTGGGGACTTAGGACCATGTGATCAGCGGGGACCCACCGCGGGACCCCGCTGCTTACCTCTGTCCCCCTTGAATCCGGCCATGGTCCGGAGCATCTGGGGTCACCGCTAGCTGTGACCCCAGACGCCCACCAGCATCCCCGGATCAGTACCGGCGTTCTGGTACCGGCGGGGTGTAGGGAAGACAGCATGGACGTCAGGACTGACTGTCCATGCTGTTCATCCAGTTGTGCAGCCACAGCTGCATGAAGAATAAGCTTCAGGGGCTCTTCTAGCCCCCACTCCAACAGGTGCACCCGACTCCGGCCGGGCACCAAACTAAACTGAGGTGCCTTGGCCCGGGGGCGGGGTATAGGAGGGGGACCTAGTGCATCCTGGGAGGCTGAAAGCTTAACTCTTTGGTGCCCTGCGACTGACGTCACACCTATACCCCAAGGTATCCTGTGGATACCCTATGGACCCTGAAGTAGAAAAAGGAATTATTAAGGTTTTATATTAATATATGTGTTTGTAGCTTTTACAGTGATTCAGATGGATATGGGTTAAAATGTCTTTTGTAATCAGATAATAAGTCATAAAACTGTCTTTTACTGTGGACTACGTGATATGTGAAGTTGGCGTGATACATTTGAGCTTATTTTCATGTTTGCTTGAAGAGATAACCCCAACCTTTCGAGAAGATTTCATCTAAGATGTCATGATGACCAGAGCATAAGATGTCAAAGATCACAGACTCATCATCTGATATTAATTACTCATTCACTAAGAAACCCAACCCCGTTACATGCATTATTGTATATTGTCACAACCCTTTCCCTATGCATCAACCAATCAAATATCTCGGTTGTAATATACATGTAAATACCCTCTTGTTAATGATTTTGTAATTTATGTAACTGTTGTGTATATAATCCCTTATTTACTGGTACATTGCCAGAGGGATCTGACTGATACTCCATGTGCTAACCCCTCCACGTTACTCTGCGCAGAATAGTGGAGGTATTGCTTTAATAAACCTTTATCTGTTTTATCACAAACTGACGGTCTAAGAATTCTTCCTTAACATGCGTCTACATGGTCACCCTGCGCACATCAAGATGTATGCACTAGCTAATTTATCTTGGTAAAAATATAATCTTACTTTGCAAAATAAATCTGGTCTTTGCAGAGCTCCGCTAGAGAAGGTTAACCAGGCAAACACAGTAGCAAGAGACACTTTCACACCAGCAAACTTACGAGTCGATGCAATCAGTTTCAGCTTGCTCCATAAGCCTATGCACTTTGGTGGAAATTTAGAAGGCCTTGTGTAAAATTGAGGTGCATGATGGGAAAAATGCAATTTTCCTTAAATAGCATTTACTGTTCAAAGAAGAAACAGACCTTGTTTTTTTACTTTCCTACACACAGCACAATTAAAGGGCCCCACACACGGTACGATTTGCAAATGATCCACTGTCGTTTGCAATCTCCCTTTTATTCTCTCCGGCAGCTGAAGTGAACGATGTGCAGCAAAAGCTGCACGATGTTCACCCAATCAATCGTGCACGATCTAATGATTTGCATATTCATTAGAACGTGTGCGATATGACTGATGCAGGCTCGGATCAGGGAGATCCGTGCTACATGCATCTGTGTCACTGACACAGAAGCACGGGCGGGATCAGTGAGACCCGTCTGTACTGCTGTGGTTAAAAAAAATTAAAATTAAAACCTCCCCCAAAGAGCAACCAGCCTCTCATCCAATGAATGGTTCTCACCATTGACTTCAATGGTGAGAAATGCAAATGTAACTTAAGGTTACTTTCACGGTTCTCACCTCTTTCAGCCAATGAGCGCTCAGCAGCGCGGTTTCTATAGTGAAATCCCGCCGCTGAGCTCTCATTCGGGTAGTACCGTCCGTAGAGGACCGTACTGTATCCGGTGACTCGCGTATTTGCGTGTTTTTTGTTTTTTTTATCAAGCCCGTGATCCATGCATAGGAGAAGGCGAGTATGGATTTAGTTTTTTTACAGGTATCCTATGGATATTCTACTGGACAAGGGGAAATGATGGCTTCAGGGATACATAGGAGAGTATGTGAGATAGTGTGTGTGCATGTGTGTGTTATTAAAGTTTTACTGTCAATGGTATGCGTGTCCTGTATTTATTTTAATATTGCTTTTGCTATTAAACTACAGGTACCAGCGGGCCTGTAATGCCCCGCATGCTGGTACTTGTGGTTCTCCAAGTACCAGCATGCGGGGTAGGCTTGCTGGGACCTGTAGTTTTACAGCAATAGACAATATTTTTAACTCTCTACTTGCACCATACTATCAACACGGCACCCACCGCTCCAGGGGTTCCGGGAATAGCCCTGGGCTGTCAGCCTAGGCCTGGGGTGTCCAGGCGAGGGGGACCCCTTTATTGGGGGGGTCCCCAGCTCCCAGGGGATCCCGGTCTGGGCTGACTAGCGGTCAGGGGTAATGCTTGGCTGGGGGACCTGGTGAAAGGGTTTCCCTGGCTGTGGCATTACGCCCATGCTAGAAAAAGTCTGGTCCTGGAATTTACTGGGGAACCTACTAATTTTTTTCCCCTGTATTTCCAGAACCAGATCAGAGCCCAGTGCTGGTTGCACAAAATAGAGAGGACCCCTTACGTCGTTTGTCCCCTGTATTTCGGCAACCATCACTGGGTCACTAAAGGCTAGGGGCTGGTTGTTCTTTTGAAGTGGAGGGTGGGCCACTGCGTTTTGTTTATTTTCTTTTTTAACAAGTTTCTTTTTTTCTAACACAGAAGCACAGACGGGCCTCACTGATCCCGTCCGTGCTTCTATGTCAATTACACACAGATGCATGTAGCACGGATCAGGGCCTGCATCTGTGTCATTGATACACAGAGGCATGTAGCACGGATCTCCATCATCCATGCTACATGCATCTGTGTCGGCCATCGTATACACACTGAACGATGTGTGCCAAATCATGAAAGATAAGTCGATATATCTTTCTGCAGGTTCAATTGATCAACGACCATGATCAGTGGCAGCGCACATCGGCATTGTTATCATGCCCATGCAAGGCACTTTTTGTTACAATTCATCGAAAACGGCCAAATCGTGTAAAAAAAAAAAAATTGCACCGTGCGTTGGGGCCTTAAGTTAAGTCTCAAAGTTTGCAGTTAGCGTTCCTTTAAATTACATCTACAAGAGGTGAAGGAAACCATTTTGTGGGCTGGCTACCCTACTGTCTCCCGTACATTTAGCTGTCTGAAGTATCACAAGTGTTGCATGACAAACACTGGACATGATCATTATAACAGAATTGTATGTTATATGGAACTCGCATTCAGGGGAATAAATAGGTATTTGAAGGCCCTATAGCAAAAGTTTGCAAGGGCCCCTATGTACTACCCAATGATGGAAAATGTATATAATACATGCAACTTTGACAAGGAAGATGGGCCCCCCTCAGCTCTGGGACCCATAGCAGCTGCACCCCTTGCACCTATGGTAGTTACGCCCATGCTCACATCCAATAATTGTGAATTTAATTATCATATGAAATAAGATTCAGGATCCAATCCAAAATCATTTGTACTGTGCATTAAGAAACAGGACTCTACATACATGGAAACGAGGAACCATTGCCCAATAAAATGTACACGTACCGCAGACAGAGCTTCAGGAAAGAATCTTTCATTTTATCATAGTATAGGACCTTTAGACACAGGACACATATGTTATGAATACAAATGTGCTTTATAATATAAGATGACCATGCATTTTACATACAACATTTCGCATTTTGCAGGTGTGTTATTTAGCACTCTAATTGGTATATCCCCTAATGTATGCTGACCAAACTCCAGAAGAAATTGCCTTAAATCCATGAAATTGAGCTGCTACCCTCTGCTGATGTCAGATGATTAACTGTGTGCTCTGGTCAGGCACACTGACGTGACAAACGCCAGCCAGCTTTCATTTTACAGCAACACTTGTCATTCAAACTGGCTGTAGGGTCCCTGGGAAGCAATTAAAACTGTAATGTAAGCATATGCCAAGCCCAATTGCCAAAGACTTAACAAATCATATCCCCAAGCAGGATTTAATCCTACCCTTAGAGCAGTGCAGAGAAATACTACGAACAAAACTCTTCTCTCCGATTCTGGGGATAACACAGAATGTGCCCCATACCACCCTGTGTATGTAAATGTCTTTTATTTTTGACAAGAAACATAGCACAGAAGTTGTATTCTTTTAACATGTATTTAAGATTTTATGATACCGATATAGCATTACATATAAAAGCACACCTCATCTGGCCCAGTTACTGGTCCCAATCTCACGCTGCAGATACAGTGTTTAAATGGGGGGAAAAAACTAATATATGAACAAGACTGGAGTGACAATTTTGCAATCAAAAGTAAAATAAAAACGAATCCCCCCTCCTCCCCTCAAAAACAAACAAATAAAATGGTGTGCCCCCCCTCCCCCAATGTAGTTTCCAAATGAATTTCCATTAGTCTCGGAGACCACTGTGTATTTTAATGAGACCATCTTGTTCATTAATAGGGTCTTAAGCTGCCCATACACGTGCTATATAGCAGCCGATCTGACGGATTGGTACGATATCGCTGCTATATCGTACCGTGTGTGGGCATGATATCGGCTAGTGCGCGCTGCCATGGGATCGTACATCGCACATCCAGATCTTACATGCTGCACATAAGATCTGGTGATGCAATGTTCGATCCCATGCAGTGCTATGCATGCCGGCATATCGGGCGGTCAGGCAGCGGATCACTCCGTGTGGGGACCGCCCGAAATATCGGCTGTCGCAGCGCAAGATGCCTATTGCACAGTGTATGGGCACCTTAAGGCTACACAGAGTGTTAAGGCTACACAGAGCGAGAAAAATAACATGAAGGTGCAAAATGGATCACATTAAAAGTGTACGAGCAGGAATACTATCTCATATCGATAATTTCATCTGAAAGTTTCCTTTTTAAACTGAAACCATATGTGCCCCAGAATCTAAGTGTACTTGCACAAAGTGAGCTGCAAGGTGGGTCCAAGAGATCATTTGTGAGTGGATTGTCTCTTTTGCTTTTGGTAAATGTCCTACACTAGAGGAAGCCATTTTGTGGGCTGCTTCAGTCATGAGAATGCAGCCTATCAATTCACAAGGAAGTTGTGACATCATTGAGGTTCGGCCACTAAGCAGCTGCCTCCTGTACTGTGTGCTAGAAAAAACAGATGCCACATTTCATTTATTTTAAAAGGTATCATACTAAAATGTACTGATTTTCATAAGTCCATAATACATCACTTGCAGCTGAGCAGTGGCTAATTAAGGTGACTATATCCTCACAATACTTGAAACACAGGCTCACTCACCAGTAGTATTGAGGTAAATGCAATCTTTCAAGGTTCCTTTTACTTAACAAGTGCGGCTAGACAGTAGGGTCATATTCACAGAACGCTGTGCCAGGAGAGGAGGCAAAGCAATCTTCGTTTAGACAAGCAAGCAGTAATGTTTATATGAAAGATGAAAATATTGCACAGGTCCTTCATTCATGTGTATTAGTACATTGCACAATGCAGTGTGTTTATGAGTATATAGTCATATTGTGAACTTCCAGCCTAGATAGTACAGCTCAGAACTCACAGGGTGAAAGATAGGAACACCAGCAGCTGGAACATCTCAGCAGGTTTTTCCTGACCTTCACTTTTGCTGACTGTGTTGGCTTTTGTTACACTTACCCAGACCAGAAGATCTAGCAGCAGACGGCATTCCCTCACATCCAATTACATTCTCTGCTAGACAAAAGCAGGTCCTTGCTGCATCAGTATTAACACTACCAGGAGCATTCAAACTGCACCTGATGTATAATCATAATGCTGTAGTGATTCTTAATCAGATTGGGCACTGATGGTTATTACTCGCAAAGAGCCCTGTCATCCTGCTCCCGCAATACAACTGCTGAACTGTGCTAATTATGGAAGCTGGTTTACCCTTCAACTCCCTACATGGGGTTATCAAATTTATATAATTTGATCGCCAAACATATAACGTACTGAACAAAGCGGAAGAACTGCAAAACTACATTGCCTTAAAGAAAAAGTTTGGGCTACTGCAGAACTGTCTTGTTTAACCCATGTATGTAGGCTGTCTGTCTGCTGGTCCTGTATAGTGTGTGTGTGTATGTGAGTGTGAGAGAGAGAGAAAGAGAGAGAGAGAGAGAGAGAGAGAGAGAGAGAGAGAGGGGGTCAGACTACAGTTCTGCACAAACCATTAGAAAGAACTTACAGAGACTTTGAATGGGGAGGTGTTTGCAGTGTCCCATGGAGTTGGCCTTGTCAGATGTGCTGGTCCCCGAAATACTTCTCCTTCGTGGTGACCTCTCGGCTGGCACCTCTGCAGATGGGACAGAGAAGAGACACAGGACATGAGAACAGCAATAAGGACCCATTCTGTAACAAGAACGACAGCTTTCGCAAACAATAATAACAAGCATCGTTTTGTTTAAGATTCCTGTCTGAGAAGATCATTGGCTTTAGATGTCACAGATGGATTCCTCTGCCCAGGCACAATAACAGGCAGAACTTTACAGGACACTGGAACAAACACATTCCGTACATAGATCTGTGGAGCGGATTAGAACGTTGAACAGGTGAATTCCACTGAGGAGACTCAGCCATTACAAGATAAACAGTTCAGCAGAACCTGCTATTCTCACACAACTTCTAGATTGGTAGTAAGAAAACATTTTACTTTATTATAAATCAGCCCAGTGTTAGCTTTACGCGATTACAAAGAAGTATAAAGAAAATGGCACAAAATTAAATAATTACTGTTTATTATAGTATCAAATTAGCTAAAAAGCAAATATAAATGACTGATGAAGAAACACATGGGGTTAGCTGCAAAGCAATAGAGACGTGGGTACTGTATATTTATACTCTTTGGAGAGCTATGGGGTACCTGGACAGTCCCGGCATACTGCAAATCTGCTTTGAAAAATACGATGCAACTTTAAAAACACCCACATTCCTTGTGTGTACCTTTATCGCAAGTGCTGCCCATTTCCACTTCAAAGGCTGGGCTGAATCCAACTTCTGAGACGCAACAAAGAACCCCACACATGGATGCAGATTTACATGTTTGCAGCTCTCCACTAGCCCATGGCAACGACGGGACTAATCGCAGAGCCTGTGCAGCCTGGCATATCCCTCTGTCCTCGGGAAACTGGTGCAGCTAAGACGAACAATTCTGGCCTTTTGGCCCAAGGGATCCGTGCTACTTCCAATTCAGAAAGAAGCTGGATCCGATCCTTCTGCTCCCCCCACCCTCCCTCTGCCAGTGTGCAGAGAGCAAGGAGATACACACAGACGACTGCAGCTATTCAATCAATTGCTTCAGCTGCACATCCTCATTAGATATGAAGCTATTTACAGATGCTGAAGCACTCTGACGTTTAGTGGGAGAAAGTGTCATCGGTGCTCTCCGATCTGTGCAAACAATGAGCACTTACTGAAAAGTGCTGCCAGTCTATGCCAGTGCAAGACTGCTCTCGCCGAAAGGGCAAATGATCAATTGTCAAGGCAATGGCACATTCTGAAAGGATGTAAATAACATACGTGAAACGCTAGGGCGATACTTTACTGCTCAATAAGCAATCAATAACAAACATAGAAAAATAAAAATACCTAACGCAAGGGTATGGTTTGGAAAACAAAAGAGGATAATAACAGTAGCAGCACAGGAAAGATAAACATTATAAAAAATTCTAGATCAGCATAAAATAAAACAAAAATACTACAAAACAATTCCCAGTGAGAAAACTGCAAAACGAATGATGATTATTCTCCCTGGGATCTCCAACTTTTCTAAAAGACATAAGAAAATATAGTCCTCTCATATTACAACCACTTCTATCTTTCTACTTTTTTTTTTTTTAATTTAAGCTTGATACATAAGGTGACAAAACATTGGACAAGACATTTACACAATTCCGAGCATAAGATAAAATTCTACAAGGGAACCAGTTTCAGGACCAGGAGAAAGAGGGAGAAGAAAATAAAGATTTAATCTATTCCAAATATGAACGGTGTTCTGGATAAAGCCACAGTAGTCCTGCCCCCTTCCCCCTTAATATTCCACAATAATTGCCTCCTCTGCAAAATAACATCTATGCAGCAGGCAGAGAAAGGGCTGTTTGTTACTGTGATTCCTACATCTGAAGCTTGGTACTTTAGCTCATCCTTCTACAAATCCTATCACAGGACATTTTTTTTAAATCTCATTTCACAGCAAGAGTCATCCAGTGTCGTTGCTGCAGTTTGTCTTCAAGATGCTTGTCTGCTGAAGTAACACATTCCAGAGTCCATCCGATCTAGAAAAAATGAGGAAAGTTGTTGCTTTGTTGAAGAGAGAAGCTGCAGTTCTGTCGATCCAGGCTGGAAATCTATACCATCTCTGCTCTTCCAAAATTAGATGTCTTCCTTTCCCCATCCACCCCCGGCATGCTGCACACTACTATTGCAATATCACCTGCTGCAAAATCAATGCAGCCCTCCTCTGTTCAATGGCTTCTATTTCATGGCTTGTCATCTGCACTCATCCAGGGACTGAATAACTGGCAACGGATAAACATGAAAATGAGCTCTAATAAAAAAAAGGCTGCATTAAAATGTACAGTCCGGCTTCTGCAGCGTCAGAAGGGGCAATAGCGTTGTTTAACCCATGCACACTCAGTATGAGCCACAAAAGACAAACGGCACAGATCTTTCAGTTACTGAGTGTATCTGGAGTACCACAGGCGAGGTCACTGACAGACAGTCTAACCAACCATGCAAGTTTCACAGACCAGAAAAACGTGTCTACAAAACAAAGTAAATAACTGTTGTAACTGCCTAAAGTGTACCGCTCACCTACATACAGTGTTATTTTATGGGGAGAACTACAAGCAAACCTATTAATTTCACTAGTCCATCAAGCCCCACACCTCAGGGACCCCCAGTGAATTTATAAGCTGAACTATTGGTTAAGCTCACAAAATAGCTGCCGCCTCCTCCTATCTAAGCAACAGGCACGTATGGTTTAAGTGCAATATAACATTTCTAGGGCCTCTAAACCTAATAGAGGTTAAACCAAGGAACCCTGTAGTATCTACAAATAGAATGTACATATGAAAGTTACGGAATCTTGACTAAGCCCAGTACATATTATGCTGCCTGTATACTTGCTGCATATTTGCCTACGCTCCTTGAAGGTGAGGGAGACTCACGAATTTGTGGGCAGTCCCCCGGAAGAGTAAGACGACCCTCCCGCATACTGCCTACTTCCTAGCAAAGTGGGCAGTATGGGGAGGATAATGCAGCGATTCGCACGTAAACAAAGAGGGGGTGGGGTCAAAATGATGTGTTTCAATGAAAATTAAGTCATATTGGCTCCTCCCCTCTCGATCGACTTGCGATTTTCAGCAATGCCCCTGAGAAGTAAAGCATAGCTTCACGTAGCGTCTGGCCCCACACCCACCTCCAGTCAGCTGCCGCTTTTGGGATATTTTTCCCCCGTTTTTCCTGATATGCAGCCGTGTTTCTAATTTCCAGTTTTTGCCAATGGTAAGTTATGCGGTTTCCACTGTTGGATTTTTATTCCTGGTCGATAGTTACCTTGTCAGATTTTTTTTTTTCTTACTGTAGTAAGCTTTGTCAGCACTCCTGTTATGTAATTATCACAGCAATTTAAGAAAAATACCAGGACAACAACTGGTAAGGACAAGGAAATCTGCACACTGGCTGTGCCTCTCCTCTGGGCTTCTCCCGGACGAGAGACTGCAAAAGAAGGCAAGTATGACTTTTTGTATCTGAATGTAGTTCATTGCTTTAAAGAATCAGGATTTTAACATTTGAATGGCTCCCCTGCAGCAACCTCCTGTCAGAGTGCAGTTCTGTCCATGCTCAATGACTGGACTGGTGAGCAATATGCATGGGGAAGATGCAGAGATCTGGTTATTCGAGCACAAACCCGAATCTATGTAAAGGTGCTCCCTCTATAATCTTAATGACCTATATGTGTCAGTCAGCAGTTTTTACAACTGACTGATCAAATCTTGGATCAATCAGTGTGATTGGATTTTAGGAGTAGCAGAATAGAACACCAGGGACAAAAACTGCCTCATGACATAACCCTCCTCTGAACTATTTTAGCTCTGTTAAGCTCACAACATATATATTTCTTAATGCTATTGGAAATTTCTGTATAAAGCAATTTGCATTTAAGGCTCAGTGCTCCTTTAATTGAAGTGGTGCAATGCTTCTACTTGTGTGGAACACAACCTTCTATAGAGAGTTTAATCAGCAAGCAAGATTCACTGACAGCAGCAGCTAACAGCATCATCTGCAGGCCGAAAGAAGCATCCCATCAATACAAATGTAGCTTTACCACTCATTTTAGAACAATGGATGGATGAATAAATAGATAATAAAATGGTTTATTCTTTCCACTGGTATTTTGTACTAGCCGGGATACCCGGCGTTGCCCGGGTTGAAAACTGGACCCTGAAGTTCCCATGCAGCCTTTATTTGTTTACATTGTCCTCGCCTATAACTCCATTCCATTGATCCTGAAAAAGACCCCACTGTATGCTAACATGCTTGCAAACAATGGCGTAACTACCGTGGGTACAAGGGGTGCGGCTGCTATGGTTTCCGTGCTGCCTCTGTGGGCCGCAGCTCCCCCTGCACCCAGTCACGCACACAAGGTGGGACGGTCCATTCAGGGCCGTCGAGGGGGGCCCAGGTGTCAGCAATGTTGATTTGGTGCTGGCCTGCCAGCTGATTACAGCTGGTGCACTGGCAGGCAATCTTGGAGAGACTGTGCCACCGGTCGTGAGGCAATCAGACCCCGTGGACTGGCAGCCAATCAGTAGTGGTGGCTCCTGTTTGGCTGCTGGTCTGCGATCTCTGATTGGCTCGCAACCAGCGCCAGATTCAAATTGCTTCGGCGCTGTTTGTCCATGTCTGTTGCTGCAATAGCTGTAATTAGCTGGCAGCCCTGCCCCAAATCCACACCTGCTGGTTGCTCATGGTACACAGGGGGAGGCGAGAGGCTGCTGGAGGGACATGGGGAGGCGAGTTGCTGGGGGGCCATAATGCATAATAAGGGACACTACATTTGTGTGGAATAAATATGGCGCACTACTACTATGTGGCATAATCTGTAAAGGGCATTACTGTGTGACATAATGCATAAGGGGCACTACTACTGTGTGACATAATGTGTATAAGGGGTACTACTGTGTGGCATAACCGTAATGGGCTCTGTGTGGCATAATTTGAATGCAGTCTGTGTGGCATAACATGAATGGGCTCTGTGTGGAGGCAAATGTATGTGGTTTCTTTTTATACCTCTGGAGAGGCCCTTTTAAGATCTTGCTATGTGGCCCACAAAGTTCTAGTTACACCATTGCATGCAAACACACAGGCTCTGGATTTAATATGAACTTGCATGAGTCATCAAGTTTGCTCAGGCTGAGGTTAAAAGGATACTTTTGTAGCTTTCGCACAGGTTTTTGGCAGACTGCCAATTTCCACTGGAACCTGCCCTGGAACCTGTGTAATATAAGTGTCCACATTTTTAGTGATTATGTGTCAGTGTGTGCCTCAGATGAAGTTCAAACCTATGCAAAAACCTAATCCTGGTCAAACTACACCACCATGCCAAATTTGGTGTAGCTAGGTCCAAAAAATTGGCCGTGCAGAAAAAAAAACAGGCAGACAGACATGCTTTCTTGCTTATTATATAGATTTCTGCCGTCAAAATGAGGTTTAAAAATAAACACAAAACTGTATTGCACCAGAAGGCTTCTTGACCTATTGAAGCAAGTTATGCCCAACAACATTCTATAAAGGTCAATTCGGCATTATGTAACTTGAGAAAACATGAACAAGGAACCAAAACAAATGACACCAGACATGTAGGAATGGCCCTATTGTACTTACAGCACAACTCAAGATTCTGGAAGATAATGGCTGTCTGGCCCTGCTGCAGAGATGGCAAATCGCAACAATACGTTCAAACTGCTATTTGTTTTTCTTCATCTTAAAGGGGTGCCAAGTGTATCCTTATCAAGATGGAAGATGTTATAAGGGTTATTATTGGAATCTGGGATGGAGACAGGTCTGTGAATGTTGGGATATGTGTAAAGGCATGTTATAATATTTTTTTCTCTCTGAAAGATCGACAATGTAAAGCATTGTCCATTTTCAAAGTGTCAACTATGTCTTGGTATTCTACTAAACAGAATTATTACTTGTTAAATATATTTTCATTTGGTAACGAGAAAAATATGGTATCCAGAAGGGATGTAGTTAATTTACCGGCATCCGGAATGCCGGCCACCAGAATCCCAAAACGGAAAGTCCGATTTGGGATTAAAGATAGGCATCTAAATCCTGACACCGACCTTTAGCCCGACGCCGAATTAAGGAAAGCCGGGTATGTTTGGTGTTAGCCGCGGTGTGGGGAGGGTTAGGTTTACGGACCCCCAGGGGAGATTAGGGTTAGACAGCCCCTTGGGGAGGGTTAGGCTAGGGAAAGAGGGGGTACAGGGTAAGGCACCCCCACGGGAGGGTTAGGTTTAGTGTGCAGGAAGGTGGGGTTAGGGTTAGGCACCACTAAGGGAGGGTTAGAGTTAGCGTGTGACAGGGTAGGGTTAGGGTACTTAGCAGCCCCAGTCGGGATGTAAAGCGTTCGGGCTTCCGGCATCGGTATTTCATCTGGCGGCTAATCAGGCGCTGGCATAACATACCGCTTCCATCCAGATAGTAGATAGTTAAAAGAGTTAAAAGGTCAAAAAAACAGAAAGGGGATATCCTATCCAAGATATCCCCCAGCACACTAAATTGTACCTGCTACAATACTTGAAAACTATATGGTAATAGAGATTCAGAGATATTTGTTGCATGCATTTGTAAGTATATGGTAAAGGCACATACAGAGGGCATGTTGGCTCTTGTAGTGCTAGTTGGAGTTCCCAGGGGTGACTCCCAGGTAAGCTGGCTCTCAATTTGGATGTATTTCTGTATGTGCCTTATCATGAGGCCTTGCAACAGATAATTACATGGCCCAGAGTGGGTTCTATTATCATGCAGAGTAGGGACTGCCAGTAACAGAGAAGCTGTGAAGTGGCCTGGCAGCTTACCATGTACTTACAAATGCATGCAACAAAGATCTCTGAATCTCTATTACCATATAGTTTTCAAGTATTGTTGCAGGTACAATTTAGTGTGCTGGGGGATATCTAGGGGATACTCCCCTTTCTGTTTTTTCTGTTTAGCATGACCTCTCCCCTTCATGCACCTGAGTATTGCCAAATTGATTTGAGCAGCTTCCAATTTGTTTGCAGAGTTAAAAGGTCAACAGGTAAAAGTCGACAGGGTTAAAAGGTTGACACAAAAGGTCGACATCGTTTTTTAAGTTAGGATTAGAGTTAGGCATTTGGTGGAGATATAGGGTAAGGCTGTGGAAGGGGACGGTTAAGGGAGAAGGTATGGATTAACCACTTGCCTGGCATGGTCGAATCAGATACGACCATACCAGACTTGGCTTTCCCTGACATGGTCGTATCTGATACGACTAGTCAGAATAGCTCAGTGGGTGGCTGCTGGAAGATGATCTTCGCAGTCGTCTATCTCAGAGGGAGATCCTGGTCCCTCCACACTCTTCAATCATCCCCGTGTGCCCCCTCACCTTCCCCCAGTCCTGCTAGATCCTGGCGCCCACACCCGGCGGCTACAGAGAGGAAAGAGCAGCCGCCGGGAATATTCAAACCAACAGCGCGCTGTCGGCGCTGTTATCGTCTCCCTCCCCCCACCCTCCAGCGCGGCGGCTGCAGAGGTCAAAGCAGCCGCCGGGAAAATATATACCAGCATGCTGTCATCTATTCTCCCGCCGCCCTGCAAGTGACAGCCCGGCGAAGCCTCACCTGTGGCTGCAAAGTGTATAAAGCAGCCAGTGGGCGGGCAAGGAAGCCTCTCCCTCCCCAAGCACTGTCTAGAGTCAGCCCAGGGGACAGCCCAGTGTAAAGCTCCACCCCTCAATGCATACCATGCACTCAGCAGGAGCTATAAGCAACAGAGCCCTGGCCTCATATATATACATATATTATGCATGTCTGTGTGTGTACATATATATATATATATATATATATATATATATATATACACATACACACTTGTATATACATGTATATATGCATATACAGTCAGGTGCATAAATATTGGGACATTGATAGAATTTTCATATTTTGGCCTCTATTCACCACCACAATGGCTTTGAAATGAAACAAATAAGATGTGCTTTAACTGCAGACTTTCAGATTTAATTTGAGGGTAATTACATCCAAATCAGGTGAACGGTGTAGGAATTACAACAGTTTCTATATGTGCCTCCCACTTTTTAAGGGGCCAAAAGTAATGGGACTATCAACTCAAAAGCTATTTTATGGACAGGTGTGGGCTGTTCCCTTGTTATTTCATTATCAATTAAGCAGGTAAAAGGTCTGGAGTTGATTCTAGGTGTGACATTTGCATTTGGAATCAGTTGCTGTCGACTCAATATGAGATCCAAAGAGCTGTCACTATCAGTGAAGCAAGCCATCATTAGGCTGAAAAATCAAAACAAACCCATCAGAGAGATAGCAAAAACATTAGGTGTGGCCAAATCACCGTTTGGAACATTCTTAAAAAGAAAGAACGCACCGGAGAGCTCAGCAACACCAAAAGACCCGGAAGACCACGGAAAACAACTGTGGTGGATGAATTATTTCCCTGGTGAAGAAAAACCCCTTCACAACAGTTGGCCAAATCAAGAACACTCTCCAGGAGGTAGGTGTATATGTGTCAAAGTCAACAATCAAGAGAAGACTTCACAAGAGTGAATATAGAGGGTTCACCACTAGATGTAAACCATTGGTGAGCCTCAAAAACAGGATGACCAGATTAGAGTTTGCCAAACAACATCTAAAAAACCCAATACAGTTCTGGAACAACATCCTATGGACAGATGAGACAAAGATCAACTTGTACCAGAGTGATGGGAAGAGAAGAGAATGGAGAAGGAAAGGAACTGCTCATGATCCTAAACATACCACCTCATCAGTGAAGCATGGTGGTGGTAGTGTCATGGTGTGGGCATGTAAGGCTGCCAATGGAACTGGTTCCCTTGTATTTATTGATGATGTGACTGCTGAAAAAAGCAGCAGAATGAATTCTGAAGTATTTCGGGCAATATTATATGCTCATATTCAGTCAAATGCTTCAGAAATCATTGGACGGCGCTTCACAGTGCAGATGGACAATGACCTGAAGCATACTGCAAAAGCAACCAAAGAGTTTTTTAAGGCTAAAAGTGGAATGTTATGCAATGGCCAAGTCAATCCCCTGACCTGAATCCGATTGAGCATGCATTTCACTTGATAAAGACAAAACTGAAGGGAAAATGCCCCAAGAACAAGCAGGAACTGAAGACGTTTTCAGTAGAGGCCTGGTAGAGCATCACCAGGGATGAAACCCAGCGTCTGGTGATGTCTATGCGTTCCAGACTTCAGGCTGTAATTGCCTGCAAAGGATTTGCAACAAAGTATTAAAAAGTGAAAGTTAGATTTAGGATTGTTTAGTTTGTCCCATTACTTTTGGCCCCTTAAAAAGAGGGAGGCACATATAGAAACTGTTGTAATTCCTACACCGTTCACCTGATTTGGATGTAATTACCCTCAAATTAATCTGAAAGTCTGCAGTTAAAGCACATCTTGTTTGTTTCATT
Organism: Taudactylus pleione; assembly: GCA_031769625.1. Classification (NCBI taxonomy): domain Eukaryota; kingdom Metazoa; phylum Chordata; class Amphibia; order Anura; family Myobatrachidae; genus Taudactylus; species Taudactylus pleione. The sequence continues at coordinate 3,301,380 of JAUIMM010000422.1, forward strand.
TCAATGCCATTGTGGTGGTGAATAGAGGCCAAAATATGAAAATTCTGTCAATGTCCCAATATTTATGCACCTGACTGTCACAGGTTGTTTTACCATTAACTTAATTTGTTTGCTTTGTGAAGAACAAAGTTGAATGAGATATTAAATAGCCTCATCATCTACCTCAAGACGCTCAAACTCAGCAAGCCAATTTGGTCTTTGTAAATTAAAGGTCGAATGTAGAATTTGGTATGCCAAAGACTGTGATCAGGAAACATCACTAACTGGACAATGTGTGACATGGTAATTTGGTCTGAAAGTCAAGTTGACCGGTATCCGGACTATAGGTCTATAATAAAAATATCGACAATGTCTAGACAGACAATAGATTGACAGGGACAAGAGGTCGACACTATTTTTTTTGTTAGGGCACTTTCCCATAGGGTTACGGCTAGGCATCAGGAGGGAGGGTTAAGCACTTACCGAAGGGTTAGGCAGTAGAAGGGATGGTTAGGGTGAAGATTTGACCATGTCAAGCTACTTCCATGTCGACCTTTAGTGTGTCGACCTAGTGTCCCTGTCGACCTATTGTCTGTCTAACAACTGGTGTCTATCTAGATATTCTCGATAATTTAACTGTATATCTATAATACCACACTAAAGTTGACTACATATGCTTTCAGATGTGAGTGTTCTTGCTGGATCTATTCTTGATGGTGTACTTATGTGTTCCAAATTTCCAAGGTTAGTCACCTACAATCCCAAAAATGTTTTACTGATCAAGCTTATATTTCCGTACAGTTGGTAGCAGGTTACTACAACAATGTGACCTTAATTTGAAAGGAAGTATGTGTCAATTTTATGACACAAAGATACAGCAGGTCACATTCATGACCCTTTTTCTTTTATTTAATACATATGGGAGCTCTATCTAGCCTTTGAATATGCTTCATGTGTGAGGATGGAGCAGCACCAGCCAAAAGAGAAACTAAAAGGGAAGGTAGTTTATTAACATTATCTATTCATAATCCCCCATAATTTCACTGGAAAAACACTGGCAACAGAACCTTTAGTACTACTTGTTCTGAAGGTACAAATTCTATTTATGTGGGGTGATGACACAGTACCGTTAATGCAAATGCCTAAAACATCAGGCTGTGTCTCATGTACATTCTAAATGTAACTGACAAAACATATTTATATATAATTGTCAAATGCAAATATGGAGACTCATGAGCCCAATTTAGACATTTAAATTACTAGAGGGGTCTAATAAATATTCAATGCTATCATCACAGAGCAGTTTAATAGATACAATTATTTGTGATTAAAGTCTCAGGAAAGAGCAACAGAAAAATATGCTTACCAAGGAGGGAGATGCAAGAAATTATACTTCCATATCTGGGACCATGCTCTGACAGATGCAGATGGCTATGTGCACTAGGGAGCGACAACCCTGCACTTCAGTCTCATTGCACTTTTTTTTTTAATTGAGCATGTCATTCGCACACAGGAGGCACACAGAGGCCTGCTAATGATCAAACTATTATTTACATAATTTGTTTTTTGAAAAATATGCTGTAAAAAGGGTGACAGTATGTTAAAATACAATTTATGTGGCATATGGATAATAGAGGGGGCGATTGTTAAGTTTAGGAATAGGGACCCATTCAGAGATACCTGCCGGATCAGAAGAGGACGCAGATCCCACCTAACCAGAAGAGGATGTATATCCCACCCAACCAGAAGAGGATGTATATCCCACCCAACCAGAAGAGGACGCAGATCCCACCCAACCAGAAGAGAAAGCAGATCCCACCCAACCAAAAGGGGACATAGCTCCAACCGGAACAGAAGAGGACATACAGTAGCCCCCCCACTGGACCAGAAGACGACGCAGCCTCCACCGGAACAAGAGGGGACGCAGTCCTCACAAGTCCAGAAGAGGATAGAGTCCTCACCAGACCAGAAGAGGACACAGTCCTCACTGAACCAGAAAAGGATGCAGCCCCACCTGATGTAAGAGTCTCTCTCTTTGGGGGTGTAGGGGAGGTATTAGTCACTAAAGTGGAAAAAATATCTCCTTCAATCTCCAGGTACTTTGTTAGAGAGTGTATCTAACCATGACCAAAGATAGGTAGGAAATGTACAGTGCTTTGCAAAAGTATTCATCCCCTTGGCTTTTTACCTTTTTTGTTACATTATAACCTATAATTTATTTAATCTGAATTTTCTGTGATGGATCTGCACAAAATAGTCTAATTTGGTGAAGTGAAATGAGAAAAATATATATAAAAAAGAATCTTTATAAATAAAATTCTGAAAATTGGCATGCTATGAAACCCCCTCAAAAGTTCTGGTGCAACCAATTACCTTCAGAAGTCACATAATTAGTGAAATGAAGTCCACCTGTGTGAAATCCAACTGTCACATGATCTGTCAGTATAAAAACACACCTTTTCTGAAAGGCCCCAGAGGCTGCAACACCGCTAAGCAAGAGACATCACACCATGAAGACCAAGGAGCTCTCCAAACAAGTCGGTGACAAAGTTGTTGAGAAGTACAATTCTGAGTTGGGTTATAAAAAAATATCCAAATCTTTGATGATCCCCCCATCAAATGGAAAGAACACGGTACCACAACAAACCTGCCAAGAGAAGGCCGCCCACCAAAACTCACATACCGGGCAAGGTGGGCATTAATCAGAGGCAGCACAGAGACCAAGGGTAACCCTGAAGGAGCTGCAGAATTCCACAGCAGAGACTGGTGCATATGACCACAATAAGCCGTACACTCCATAGAGCTGGTCTTTATGGAGGAGTGGCTAGAAAAAAGCTATTACTTAGTGATAAAAATAAGAAGACACGATATGAGTTTGCCAAAAGGCATGTGGGCGACTACCCAAATGTATGGAGGAAGGTGCTCTGGTCAGAATTTAGCTTTTTGGCCACCAAGGAAAACGCCATGTCTGGCGCAAACCCAACACATCCCATACCATCACCCCAAGAACACCATCCCCACAGTGAAACATGGTGGTGGCAGCATCATGCTGTGGGGATGTTTTTCAGCAGCAGGGACTGGGAAACTGATTCGTGTCGAGGATAAGATGGATGATGCTAAATACAGGGATATTCTTGAGCAAAACCTGTTTCAGTCTGCCTGTGGTTTGAGACAGGGATGGAGGTTCATCTTCCAGCAGGACAATGACCCGAAGCATACTGCTAAAGCAACACTCGAGTGGTTTAAGGGGAAACATTTAAATGTGTTGGAATGGCCTAGTCAAAGCCAAAATCTCAATCCAATTGAGAATCTGGGGTCAGACTTGAAGATTGCTGTTCACAAGCGGAAACCATCTAACATGAAAGAGCTGGAGCAGTTTTGCCTTGAGGAATGGGCAAAAATCCCAGGGGCAAAATGTGGCAAGCTCATAGAGACTTATCCAAAGTAACTTGCAGCTGTAAATTCTGCAAAAGGTGGTTCGACAAAGTACTGAATAGTTATGCGCGCTGAATTTTTCTGTTATGTTGTTTGATTCACAATATAAAAAAAACACAACTTCACAGTTGTAGGCATGTTCTGTGAATGAAATGATGCACACCTTCAAACAATCCATTTTAATTCCAGGTTGTGAGGCAACAAAACATGAAAAATGGTGGGTGGGGGGAGGGGGTGAATACTTTTGCAAGGCACTGTAAATCACACAAAAAATAAAAAATTAGACCTGACAACAATATTAGTATAAGAAAAGGTATGCAGTCACAATGTCTACAATCAAATTGTCGACATTCAGTAGGTCAACATGGTTAAAATGTTGACATAGTCAAAGTATTGAAATTGGAAATGTTGAAATTGTCATAATGTTGACATTTCCATTAGCCTTAGGTTAGAGTTAACATTTGGGATACCTTTAGGAATGGAAGTACACTTAACACATGTCGACATTTCAACACTGTCAAAACTACATCATTGCTGACATGGTTATACCGCACCCAAATAAAAATCCTCAAAAAATGGACTACTTCCTAAAATATATCATTTCAGTGCTGTTCAGGATGCTTACTTACATAATGTAAGATCATTTTACAGGTCATTACATTTACACAAAAAAGATAGCTCATTAAATAAGCGCACCTACTAATTACAAAGCTCAGGTGTTATGAATTAATACAGTCTGCATTTTAACACTATAAAATGACTAAAATGTTAAGTCAGAACTTGAGGATTCCCAATAGACAGGGAGCGAATGCACCTATGAATTAAATTGCTGGCACCTATACTTTGGGAATTGTTTGTATTAAGGTCAGTGGATGAACATCTCTCCTACAGGCTGGCAAAGGCATAAATTGATTTTTGGTGTGTATATACAAGTCAATGCTCTAGAGAGTAAACAATTTAATCTCCTTTTGGTTCTCTCATCTCAAACTTTATCAAAACTAGTTATACTATTTTTCATAGAACGCAGAGCCTATTATAAAAGGAGATAAATACGCATGATGTGTACACTGTACAAGTCAGTAGTTAGGCCACATTCTGAATATAGGGTTCAGTTTTCAGGGATTTGCTGTAAGCAGGATGCAGGAGAACTCAAGTAGGCCTAAAGATGACCAGCCTCATAAATAAAAGACATGTAAATGCTAGTAAGAGGTTAGAAAACTAGGTATGTTTACATTAGACTTCTCCTAATAATTTACTATTGAGGTCAATACAAAGTTTCTACAATGCATTTTTTTTTTTTTTTTTTAGAGAGAATTTAAAATGGTTCTTTACTGTTTAAGCTGGGGAATTCTTAATCATACAATGTGACAATGACAACATATATCGGAAGCCTTTCTTGCAAGAACTCTATCTATAGCTATACTTATTAGAGGAAAATATGGGGAGTACTGACCCAGGCATTGGTCAGGACCAGTGACAGATTTTACCCCAGTAAAATCCGACACTAGAAGGGACTGGCTAGCAGTAAGAGTGACTTCCCATTGGAAGCGCTCTCACTGCTAATCACAGCTGGACAGGCAGTCGCAGGGGGAGGTGTTTTCTCCCACTGAAACTGCCAGTCCGGACTGCACTTAGGAAGGTGAAGTCACTCCCCTGCTATAACAGCAGCCATATCTGATTTCTAGGGGCTGCAGCTAATGCCGCCACCCTCTGGATCATCGCAATGAGACTTTAGAAGAAGTTGGGCTCCAAGGACCTATTCTGAATCAAATTAATTCATTAAGCACTGTAAAGACAATCACAAATGTACATATATCAATTTTGTTCATTTTTCGCTATTGTGTTAAATTGTGGGACGGTACACTTGTCAAACCGTAACGCAGGTGTCCTAAGGCGAGCTCAGGGAGAACAGAAACCTTCCGTGGAGCAGAATGACGTAGCATTTACTTTGCTTAGTTTATGTAAATGTCCTTTGTCATAAGAATTGGATACCTTTATACTTCCATACTATAGATCTTGTAGCACAATTAGTGTATCTCGGTTATATAGATGTGAAGCCCATATCCCACAGAAATCCATCTGAAAAGATTATATTTCACAGCCTCTTTTGTACCAGCCTATGTAATCAATCGCTTTGGCATTTTTTTTAATCTTCAATGGATTCTTTGCAACAGTTTGATTTATTTTTTCACAATTAGCCCAATCTCTCCATTTCACTGTAGTACCCTGACACCCATGATCTATTCCCTTGTCTTTATCATATTGCCGTTGCTTCTAATATGTGATGATATTTCCCTAACCCTGATGTGTACCCCTCTTACAGTCTTTCCAATATTAGAACTTCCGTGACTCTCTATATATCCCTCCCACTTTATGTCTCACAGGCTCTATTCCTTTACGCCATAAGCATGTTTAGTCAGGAACTTACACACATCTTGTTGCATCATAGTTTATATTTTATATGGAGCAGCACATTGGCAGAGTGGTTAGTTTTCCTGCTTCACAGCCCTGTGGTCATGAGTCCAATTTCTGACCAAGGCACAATCTGTGTGCAGTTTGTATGTTCTCCTTGTGTTTGCATGGTTTTACTCTAGGTCAGGGGTCTTCAACCTTGGCCCTCCAGCTGCTGTGGAACTACACATCCCAGCATGCACTGCCACCTTTTTGATATAACAGCATGCTAAAACTATGCAATGCATGCTGGGATGTTTAGTTCCACAGCAGCTGGAGGGCCAAGGTTGAAGACCCCTGCTCTAGGTGCTCAGGTACATACCGGTAAAAAAAAATCATACCTAGTGTATGTGTGTGTCCTTGTGGTTGGGAATATAGATTGTAAACTCCATTGGGGCAGGGCCAAATGTGAATGATGGATATGAGTGTATTATATAAATAACTTAATAAATCAATATGTATAACTCATACTTTGGCTATTATTTGGAGTGTTTAGTAAATACTATAAATTAATAAGAGTTTTTTTTTTTTATCTTTTCAGTATTATGACAACCCCATATAGCCAACTAAAATTGGAAAGTCAGAAATTACTTTTCATGTGTTGCAGAACCACAACTCACATGTATTGTAATTAATCTATAGTTCAAAAGTTACATAAGTAATTCAAAAGTTGCACACCATGTTTTAGTGGAACCTAACATTAAGGAGACAGCATATAAAAGTTGGCTTTCACTAAAATATACCGAAATATAGTATATGTAGATATTGTTAAAATGTGTAAGCAGAAAAAGCCTTAAATGTAACTGACTCAGTGGATCCAGTCACATCCATGAACGTCATTCATAATGCTGACACCACAATGTCGACAGAGTTAACATGTCAACAAACACCATGAAATGTCACCATGTGAAATGTTGATATTCTCAGAATGTCGACTGTAAGGGTTATGCACTGGGGGAGGGCAAAAATACTCAACGGAATACCGCTCGTCAGATGTCTGCTCAGCAGGAGCTGCTTGGCACATGACCGCTGAGACCCGGAAGACGATGCTAGAGACGCCACTTCCAACTGGACCAGGTAAGCAACCGCTGGGCCTCCAGGGACGGTAGGTCGACATTCTATCATGTCATGTGTGTTGACATAATGAATGTCGGCATGGTCACTGACGTCATGCAGTCATACTCATGGCGACATGAGAAGTGTCAACCTAACTTAATACACTCGACTCAGTAAAAAAGAATTGCGTAATGTAGCCTTTTTGTGTTGTTTTAGTGCCCTAAGATGCTCAGACCACACTGCTGCTGTCCACAGGCAGAAGTCCTGAAATGCTTCACTATATAGCAACTGTACAGTAAACACATGATATCCAGTGTGCTTCAGCGGTATTCTGCTTAGGTTATATGACAGAGGCCAATGACAAAATAGCCTTTTAAATCATTAATAAGTGATCTTATCGTTATGTGAAGTGTTGAAACAATGTTGGCAGTTCTAAGGGAAAAAAAATCATGCGAAAGACTACATTATCACATATGCCATGAAGTTCTTCTTCACATCTGTAAAATCTGTTTTGACAGCTCTAAAACCTGTGACTTTTCTCTTCCACTGAATAGATAAGCAGCTCTCCATTAAACTCACTCACTGCGTACATTTGTCACCAGCACAAAATGCGTCATGGAGTTGGTTAAAAAATAAAATCAACACTGAAAAAGAGATGGTACTAACCTCAGATGAAAGATTACTTCCAAATGTATGTTTAAATGAACAGACATGGAAAGGACTTATTTAATGCTTGCATCTATAAAAGAACATTTTTATTACATAAATAATGGCAAGACAATGGCAGATTTGTTATACTGATGGACAAATGATTATAAATGGGGCACATTTAGTCACAGATTATGTGGATCATACTACAGAGTCTTGGTTATTTGAAGTATGGGCCAAGCAGTTTCAGGCCATTGTGATTAACACACTTAGGGGGAGATGTATTAAGCCTTTTAAAGAGTGGAGAAGTTGTCCATGGACAACCAAACAGCTTATGCCTACCATTCTATAGTATGTACTTGAAAAATGCTAGCTAGATTCTTATTGGTTGTTATGGCTATAAGGCGCTCACACATCAGCAATCAATTCGGGCAATTCCCCATTTTGCAGATGATTGTGTAAAAATACCTGCAATGTAAAGGGGTACACCTAATGCCGATTCCGTCCAAAAAGTGATCAGAATCGGTAAATGAGGTGGTCCAACATGTTACATTTCACTGATCAATTGGGGCTGTAGATTGCTGCCACTGTATGGTAACGGTCAGCCGATTTACTGACTGTTACTCATGGGCGTCAAAATGGGGGGGGGGGGGGGGCGCAATGGGGCAGCTCGCCACCCACCCAAACATTTGAAAGGAGCAGCGGACGTGGACGGTCAGGGGCTGTGCTCTATAGCAATAGGCTGCACAGCCCCTGCACCACACAGAAGAGGAGGTGTATGCTGATGTATGGGCCCCACAACTTATTCACTTCTTCAATCTTTAGGAGGCTTGATACATTTCGCTCACAATCATAAACAAACCAATTGATACCAGACATATTTCTTCTAAGCAATGAGATAATTTAAGGCCCACAGATACAGCCACTTTGATCTAAAATTACCAATGTAACAAAGTTGTTTCTAGTGCAGACGTAATGTGAGCTTGATCTCACCTTTACAAAGTCAGATCAGAATATTCACTTACAGATTTTAAATGATATATAAATAATAAATAAGACTCCTACCCAGTGGCCAAATAACATGAAAATAGCGAGTACCCTGCATGCCAGTACCAATCCATAATGCTCCCACAACAAAGCTCACATGATGATTCAAAGTATAGGCAGAAAATCCAATGACAGGACATGAAAGTGAAAGCTGAGTAATGATGGAGGGAAACACAGGTAACACAATGAATTAAACACGAAGCTTCTAATGTACATTCCATAATATTTGCTTACTGAACCTACCAATAACGAATGCAATTACGTACACTAGAAGCACTAAGCTTTGAGTACCTTGCAATCATATATTGATCTGCATCCAGTACAACTTCTACATATTAACCCCATCTGTGCACAAAAGATGACTACAAGGTTTAAAGGCATTCAATCGAAACACAGTACTTCATCACAAATCATAAATAGCAATCAGTTTGTTTTATTCCTGACCTAAAAGTCATTATATAAAGCAAACATTAAAGGGACTACACGAAAATAAACAGAATAAATCACACATGCAAAGGAAAAAAAAAAGGAAAACAGGCACAATGAACACAAATCCAGGCAAGTGTTCCAAAGTTAAAAACTTTAGAGTTGTGTTTGAAGCAAATGACCGTACCCACAAAAGAGAGAAGACTCCTTTCCTCCTCCGTGCTGCTGTCCAGCCACTCTCCATCCCCAGGTGAGAGGAAGCTCATGGTTGTAGCTGCAAACTTTCCCACGTGGCGCACTAATTCTAACCTGACCTCAGGCAGAGCAGGGCAGGCAGCTCTTGAAGCTCAGGGGCAATAAGACAGTATTGTAATGCAAAGGACTGTCACTGGTACATTCCTACAAGATCAATAGGGTTAGGCCTTGTTTAACTGCTCTCTGACACGGAAAGGATTGAAGGCACAGCAGGGGGCAAATGGGCTTCTAAACAAGGCGAGGCTGCCGAATCCAGCAACAAAACGCTAAAAGAATGAAAATATATTTGTCTGAGCTCAAGGCGAATATTGGAACATTTTCCCATTCATCAGATGTGACAGCTTGCAAACGCTGGAGCAGCCAATTCTTCGCAAGTGCTACAAGACACAGCGGCAACACAATTCTCCCTTCAGCTTGTAATGGGCTGGAGCGTCCTCCCTTCTGAGGCTCCTTCCCTTTCTGCACAGGCAGGTTCATCAATCTCTGATTAGGAAGCACCGGATGCTCCCTTTCCTCCCTCCTTTTCCAAGCCTGTCCTCAGCCCCCCGTCTAGCAGCGCCTACCTAACCTGTGATGGCTGCATTGATCTGTAATAATGGAATAAGCAGTTAACTGCCAAAACTAACATTATGGGGCTATTCCAGTGCTATCTCATCAGAAGGAAAAACTGGACTGGTTGGATGCCCAGCTTGGCTTCCGGTCCTTATGCCCTGTGGGAATAGTAGGCAGGGGAGTGCTAGTGGAGGAAACACAGAATGCTCAGCGCTGCTGGTTGTGCACAGAGATTCTACTTCAGAACCTATTTCTGTTGTGTTATAACAGCTCTGCCTCTTTCTCCAGATGAGAACTTTAACATCAGAGAGGGGATGACAATGTGTGGCTGGCACAATGCCCTGCAATGCAGCAGCAAATATTCCTACAGACCAAAACTTAGACTGTGGATTGCAAAGCACAAAACCCTGATCTCAATTGCAATATACTTACATACTTTAGACAATAAAGTGGCAAGAAAAAAGAAGAATTGGACAGATCTAGAATAAATATATATATATATATATATATATATATATATATATATACATACACACACACATACACACACACACACATATATAGTCATTGTATTGTTCTCTTATTCAAATAATGATAAGCTTACTTTTTGTCTTTTTGTAGAAACACAATAGCGAGATTACCGTATCAGGGGGAATCCAAAATACAAATTGCTGCAAATCTCCCAACAATAGACCAGGAGTGCTGGATAGTGTTGCATTGATTGAGTACCCCATAAATTAGTAAATGCAAACCCCCAATATGCTCATGACCTCCTATCCAACCAATAATAATGCTTCATTCAGCACTGGTACAGGACAGGTCAATGTTAGCTGCACTTATATAAGCAGGTAAATAAATAATTAAATAAACAGTCACTGAATACATATAGAATGAATGATAAAATATGTTCTGCTCAATCAAAACATTCATGGGGTTAAGGTGCGTACACACGGTACGATATCTATGAATGATAATGTTCAACGATAAATCGTTCATATCGTTACTTTTTATGCAGTGAATGACCAACGATGTGCGTTCCTGCATGGACGATAATGATATCTATGGTCGTCTGTACATGCAGGCCAACTTGGACGATTTCATCACGATTTGCATGTTCAAAGATGTGTCAGGATGACTTCACTGCAAGATATCAGATATCTTTCAGTGTGTACACCCAATATTGTTTGTCCTGCACTACAGAAAAGTTCAAGGGAAACCACTCAGCGATATCGTTGGGTGTGCAGATCGTACTGTGTGCATACAGCTTTATAGTGACCAATATTTGGACAGATTTGACAGCTGAACTGGAAATGTCAAGCTATTTCTTTTGACATGACATGGTGGCGGGCCTGTTTGGCAGATAGGTCAGTAGCCTATTGCTTGCTAATATGGCCAGAGATTAATGTGTATTTTATAAAATATGTAATTTTCATATAAACACCTTGATGGCATACAGAAGTATAATAAATCCATGTAATTATCTGAACAAAAATACAAATCAATGGGCAATGGAATAGGTCCTGCTGTACCACTTCACAAACCATTAATTAATATCCTTATGTAATTATGTGAAAACCATCCACCATCTTAATGCAAAATGGTATCATCTTGAGCTCCGGAGTGGGACTGTGCCTTTAAACTTCACTGTAATGGGTGTGTGTGTGTGTGTGGTTGGGGGGGGGGGGTTGGGTTGTCAGTCACAATTACAGCTTGGCAGCAGTTTGTGGGCTATTGACAGGTAAGGCTTATTACATACAGGTCTGCTCACATCTCATTTACCAGCTCAGCAGATAAGAGGACACAGCCTGGGAATTAGAGCAATGACACCCTGCTGCAATAAGGTCTCCATGCATTATGTGCTGCTATCAATCTGCTTAATATCGTGTGTGTGTCTCATTTAGCCCATTCCCTACAAATGTATGACTGTGGTTTTATAAAAGTTTCCAATTACGAGGGCCGATTGAAAAGTCAATCCGGTTGGACTGCAGTAGTCTTATTTGTTTGGTCACAGCGAGTGGAAGATCTTCTTACGTTTCGTTATGGCGGATAAGGAAGATGTGTCTGTGAGATTATGTCACGAGATGTGTGATTGAATTTTGTTTTAAATTTGGAAAAAGCGGAATTGAAACTTTATGAAATGTTACGGCAGGCATATGATGGAGAAACCATTAGCGTGCTGCAGTATTTCGGTGGTGGAAGCACTTCAAAGAGGGTAACTGACGAAGCGCGTTCTGGGAGACTATCCACCTCGGTTACAGATGTCAACATTGCTAAAGCTGCGGAGATGTTACAAAATGACAGAAGGGTAACTTTACGCAAACTTTCGGGATCACTGGGCATCTCATTCGAACGGGTTCAGCATGTTGTGACAAATAAACTGAAAATGCATCGTGTGTGTGCCAGGTGGGTAACCAGAATTCTCACAGAAGAGCAGATACGACGACGAGTTGCATCGTGCAAGAACACCGTTCGAATGTCGGAGAAGATACCCGATTTCCTGACATCGAATGTGACGTGTGACGAATCGTGGATTTGTCATTATGATCCGAAATCCAAACAACAGTCCAGTATGGAAACAAGAAAATTCACCTCCGCAAAAATATTCTGTGTGATTCCTTCGACGTTTAAAGTCATGGAGCCATAAGGAAGAAAAGACACATTTACTGCATTGGCAGCACTGACTGACATTAATGGGACAGCACTGGAACACCCTCCATATAGCCCAGACTTAGCGCCCTGTGATTTCAGGCCATTCCCAAAAACAACTGCGCAGAAAGAAGTTCTCAACAGATGATGAAGTGAAAAATGTCACAGCTGCAACACTAACAGTGATGTCATAAAACGTCTGCTGCACGTCTCTTAATCGTTGTTGAAACACTGTGAAAAATGTATTGAATGTGAAGGACGCTACTTTGATAAAGTAAAATGTTCAGATACTGTGGAGTCATCTGATTCTGAATAACAAAATCAGTCTCATTACTTTTCAATCATCCCTCTTATAATGCTTTAATAAAAACTCAGAGGGAGCTCAGCTGTAGCCTCAACAGAAGTTAAAGATTTTTAGACTACTTAAAAATGTGTATTTCAGGAGGTGATGCTACACCTACAGTATCCTTCAGGTTCTAGGTAAGAAAAAGGCTTTTGTAATGCAGTCAATTCACCCCTCGTAGGACAAATAAATACTTGTTTTGAAGAACTTTTGAATGTACAAGACTGTTTTACAGTGTAGATGGAAGAGCATTCATATTACCAACAATGCAAATTAAATGCGCACAATAGAGACACACGCTACAGATGTGTCCTCAGATGTGTCCTAGTACTTTCTGCGCCATATGGAGACTTGGCACGACTTAAAATGCTCCGCCACAGATACCGATTTTCCTATACTTTCCTTCTTATTCACGTGGTAGCCTCACACAAAGTCGCTCACAGTGTACCAGGCACACTAGGTTAGTACTTTTTGTTGCAAAGGAAATGGTATAAAGTAGCAGATTAAGCATAATGTTACAAGCGACTGAACCATGTCTTGTGCCACGTATCGGAACTCTGTCTTTTGCCTTTTATACCCGGATTAGCAACTTAGTCACACACAGAAGTACATGATATACCAGCACCAGTAGTCCGTGTAGTCTTCAGGGGCAGAACTATGGAAGACAATGGAGGCGACGGGCGCCAGCCCCAAAGGGGCACCTCCTCCATCGCCCACAATATTTTCATCCCACTTAGGGCTGTAACTATGTACCGGGAGTGTACCGTCATGGCCGCCCAATACATGGCACCTGAGAAACCAACATACACTAGTGGAGCGTTCCGTGTCAGACCATCAGCTGCTGCCTCTGTCTATCTATAATCTGTCCCTACTCATTGATGTGACAGGGGGACACCAAATTATAACTTACCTCTGGGCATCTGGGATAAATTTACGCCACTGGTACTCTTGCATTGTACTTTTCTCTCATTAGCGACGCAACTAAGATGTCTATTTTGGGGAAAAGTCTCTGGTGGGGGGTGCTTGGCGTGACCAAGTCACAAAGTCCATAGCACTCCTAACAGGGCTAGTTGGAGCACATTGAGCAAAGGTGTACTGTATGTGTACACATATGTACGCTCCTCACCCATCATGGGGGGTGAATCAAATGTTTTGCACAACCCCTGTTCGTCTATATAGATAAGCACCTCACGTACCTATCCACTTTTTTCTCAGTTCGGGCGCCCATTAGTATTTAATGCGGCTAAACCAGTCTAAATTAGCTATAAATAGTTTCCCAAACCACCTTTCGGGAACCCAAACAATGGGCTTTGCATAGACTTTTTCTCGGACCAGGAGGCCGCGAGAAGAAAGGTGCCTCCCACAGCTCACAGCTTTAGTCGCCCGAAAGAAGTAACAATTGAATCACGCTCTCGGGCGCCCAATCCTATAGACGCACAGTGGGGGGCGTCCAAAACAAATTAATTGCAGCCATGGAATACAAGCTGATAGCATGTGTGTACTGCGGGATCACAGAGTGGGCCATTCCATAAATGTCTCTCCTGGCTGCCATCTACTGTTTGATAATATTCACTGGTGTTGAGTAGGGGACTGCAGAGGATAGTGGGGCTCAAAACCCAAAGCATTTCAACGAGGGATTTGTAAAGAGACTGGTTGTCTCAAAATGGACAATCCTTCTGTTTCATTTAGATATTAGATTTCCTATAAACCAGATTGTAGCCCAAATTCACTAAATGACAAAAAGTCATTGCTATGCAAAATCCCCAGAGTCCTTCAGGTCTGATTATGTGAGACTGAAGCATACTATACTATGCCATCTTTCCATGTTTAGTAAATCTAGATCTGAGGGGCATTACAGTTAAAATTCTGCCATTAGAAATATCTTATTCTTGCTTTAGAACTAATAAATTTGGTGTTACTGTGGAATCACATCAGCTCTTCCATATTTCACTTTCATTCCCAGTGATCAATGCTTTCTACAACATATAAACACTCTGAAACAAGCACTCACAAAATAGATTTGAACTGTCAAATATATAGTTATAATGGAGAAAAACAATTTCACAATTATAATGTATGTGGTTTGGCTACAATCAATATTTTTCCAAGAGAAGGAAGACGGGAAATGAAGACTGAAGCAATATTCTTTTACTATACATAGTTAACCCTCTCTCCAAACAAATCAGTTACAAATATAGCCATAAATGATTAGGAAGGTAGAGATGCTATTATAATACTTCAGCACTGCAGTTCTGAAAACTTCTTTCAGGGGTCACTCATTACCCCCCTGATCCAATACCTTACCAAACTCTTATCAATTGAATAATAATTAAGTAGAACGGTTCTAGCATTTAACAAAGGCAAAATAGTAAATTTTACCATTCTCGAATATACATTCTGGATTTAGTTCCATGTTATAAATATGGCAGTATCTAAACAGATAACTAAAACAAATGGAATCGGTATGATTTCCTGATTGTCGGGATGCCGGTGGTCAGAAGACCGACAGCGGCATCCCGATGTTCAACACACAGACAGGGGCCGGTAAGTAGACTAACCAGCCCCTCTCGCCCCCCTAACCCTTCCCCAGTGGTGCCTAACATGAACCTCCCCCTGGTGGTGCCTAAAACTAACACCCCCTTCCCGCAGGATGACAATTCCACTTTTAATCAGAGCAAATATCCAGTTTATCAATGGCAGCCTGTACACAGATACTGAATGGAGTGTGACAATGTACCGGCTTTCACCAAACAGCAGGAAGCAATGGGGTACAAATACTTAGCTAAGCACAGAGGCAAAGGACACATAGTGAAGCTCTGCATAGAAAGCTATTGCAGTAATATTGTATTTTGCACTGTAGGCTATGACTAGGCATGACAGATTGCTCCACACTTTGCAAGAAAGACATTAGAAATACATTGTAAAACATTGTACAGCACGAGAGCAGTAAATTAAATAACTATTTCTTATTGACTGATTAATTCTTATTACATAGCCGATGCAATGCTGCCTCAGCAGATTCGGCAACTGCTAGCTCATGAAGATAGTTCTGCAGTCAATAGCTTGTAAAGGACAAAAAAACCCAAAAACACTAAGTTAGATGTGCGTCATACTTGAGGCGTGTCATAAAATTGATTTACTTCCACATGTAAATGAGCCCCAAAGCAGTTAGTAAGATCTACTTGTTGATGAAAACAAAATGATACTTTTCAGAAAACGTATGTAGCCATAGGGATCTCTGTGCCTTTTAACCATTACAAGGAAATCATACTATTTGAATGAATATCTGTTTTTTTTATATATATAACAGCACCATAATGGGGGTAAGGTGCAATCAGGGAGATTGCTAAACTCTTCTGGGAGTCAGGGAGATTGTTACTATTTCAGGGAGTCTCCCTGACAATCAGGGAGAGTTGGCAAGTATGATGTGTTTACAGCCATGGCCAAAAGTTTTGAGACCGACACAAGTATTGGTTTTCATAAAGTTTGCTGCTTCAGTGTTTTTAGACCTTTTTGTCAGATGTTACTATGGTATACTGAAGTAACATTACAAGCATTTCATAAGTGTCAGAGGCTTTTATTGACAATTACATTAAGTTTATGCACAGAGTCAATATTTGCAGTGTTGAATATTCGTTTTCAACACCTCTGCAATACGCCCTGGCATGCTGTCCATCAACTTCTGGGCCACATACTGACTGATAGCCAGGCCCGCTGAGAGCCGCAGCGGGCCCGGGTAATAGGGGGCGTGGCCTAATCGTGGGGAGACGTGGCCACGCCCCCCTCCCGAAAAAAAAGAATTGCAGCGCTGCGAAGCGCGCTGGGGAGGGGGGCGCTCTGGGCCCCCTCAGCCCTGCTCAAAGCCAGGGGGGGCGCGATCAGTGTGATCGCTTCCCCCCACAGGCTTAGGAGACTGCTGTGGCTGCTGCTCAGCAGCCACGAGCAGTCTCCACTGCAGCTCAGCACATGCTGTGTGCTGGGCTGCTGTGAGGGAGGGGGAGCGGCGCCGGACCTGGGCCCCCGCTGGGCCCCTCAGGAAGCCCGAGCCCCGGTAATTTGTACCCGCTCCCCCCCTCTCGGCACCCCTGCTGATGGCCACCCATTCTTGCCTAATCAATACGGAGTTTGTCAGAATTTGTGGGGTTTTATTTGTCCACCCGCCTCTTGAGGATTGACCACAAGTTCTCCATGGGATTAAGGTCTGGGGAGTTTCCTGGCCATGGACATAATTTCGATGTTTTGTTCCCGAGCCAACAGTGGCCATCAGTCAGTATGTGGCCCAGAAGTTGATGGACACCATGCGAGGGCGAATTGCAGAGGTCTCGAAAAAGAAGGGTCAACACTGCAAATATTGACTCTTTTGCATAAACTTAATGTAATTGTCAATAAAAGCCTTTGACACTTATGAAATTTGTAATTTTACTTCAGTATATCATTGAAACATCTGACAAAAAGGTCTAAAAACACTGAAGCAGCAAACTTTGTGAAAACCAATACTCATTCTCAAAACTTTTGGCCATGGCTGTACATTAGTAAGATAGAGGCTTACATCACTACTTTGTGCTACTGGGCATAAATAGCCTGCTGCAACCTCTCAGTCTGTGGCTGCTCACCTCTTAGTCCAGTCCACTGTCTCCTTTCAGTTTACTCATCTCTTGAATACTCTGATTTCCAATTATCTGATTAGCTTTGCATTGGACATTAAGGCCCTCATTCAGAGCCACTCGCTATTTGCGGTCGTTCGTTCTAAAACAAGGGGTGGCTATTCAAATGAACCGTTCGCTGTTTGCGGTCTGTTCACGCCTCTAGGTCTGAACGAGCGAACAAAACTTGCGTTCGTTTTTTTGAAGAATACGCCCCCTGGCCGCTCGCATCCTACGTCATGTCCGCTATTTATTAGATTAATCGAGTACATCGACCAGGGTATGAACTGCTCGCTATTCTTGTGGTTGGTTTTTGCTACCACAATTTTGCGAGCAGTTCTGGCTATAAAAGAACCCAGTGACGTGGTCAATGACGCTGCTGTTTTAAATATGCACACCCATAAAACGCCTGCGATCGGATCTCCACTCCCCGTTTTCAAGCACCTTCCCCTGTTACCACCCACATACGCCTCTTTCTGTCACTCAAATTATCAGGCATTCGCTATTTTGCGAGCACATGAATTTCGGCCGCACTGAGTGGTTCGCGCATGCGTATTACGATCCGTACGCATGCGCAGTTGGGCAAACATCGCTCGGAGCGAACGAGCAGCCACTTGCGTCCGGCTCTGAATCAGGGCCTAAGATCTGTTAATATACTGGTTATGTAATGGCAGAGCAAGAGATAAAATCCAAATACAAGGTGTGCTGATTCTAGCTAAATCACCTTCAAAATACGCCCTATGCGGTCCAAGAACAAAACAATGAGTGTACTAAGGTCCTTTTTTATTAAAGCCTATGACTCTACAGAGTCTACTGTCTAATTGAGTGTTGTCCATGGTTCTAATGGGATGGGTGGCAGAGCAGTTATGTAGAGAGAGGAAAAAGCTGGATGACATAATAAATGTTACACAATAGAATCTGCGGAGGTCCTAGGAGTGTCAGTGGGTAGATAAATTAATTCCTTTGATAATATATAGATATAAATTTATTGCCAGTTATTTATATAGTGAACACATATTCTGCAGTTCTTTACAGAGCATATTTGTCCATTCACATCAGTCCCTGCCCCAGGGAGCTTACAATCTATATTCCTTACCACATGCTAACACACACAGCCACTAGGGTTAATTTTTGTTGGGAGCCAATGAACCCACTAGTATATTTTTGGGAGTGTGGGAGGAAACCCGGAGTACCCTGGGGAAACCCACGCAAACACATGGAGAACATACAAACTCCACTCAGGGCCGTAGCAGGAATCAAACCCATGACCGCAGTGCTGCGAGGCAGTAATGCTAACCATTACACCATCTGTGCTTCGGAAACAAGCCTACAAGCATATGTAGGGAAGTGCGGACAGGGTTACCTAGAAACCTCAAATTATTATCCTTTATTTATATGGCGCCACAAAGGTTCCGCAGCACCTTACACAGTACATAAATGCGCACACAAGAAAAACAGTTAATAGTAATACAAAACAATGTAGGACAAGGACATGGTTTATAAACATAGCTGCATAACACAAGCAGCCGGACATGAGCAACCAGGTGTTAGGTGCCGTTGTGGGGAGTTAGGAGTAAATTATACTATAAGTAGGGGGAGGAGAAGCACGTGAGGGACGAGGGCCCTGCTCGGGAGAGCTTACATTCTAAAGGGGAAGGGCAGACAGACAGGGGTGACACAGATGGGACAGATAGTGATGAAGGAGCATGGAGCAGTGGGTTAGGATATGTGCTGCGGAATGTGTGTGTTTAAGATGACCTGATGTCAAAATTAAGTCTTTCATTCATCTCTATGACAGAAAATAGATTTTGATTGTGTTATTTACATGAGAAATGTACAAAATAAAGTTGTAGCACTTTAATTATTGTGTGTTACATTTTAGCATCTAAATACATCCTGATAAAAAATGGATATATTATGGGACTGTCCCGCCATCCTAATACAGTAGTGACTACTTTAAGTCCAGCTGCTGGGTGCTATGCCATGCTCCAGTGAGTGGGTGCATCTCACATGCTAGACCCACCCACAAATGGGTGCAGCCATCCCCAACATGCTGTGGTCCCACAAGATGTTGCAGTACCCAGGCCCAGAATTTCTCTTGGCAGCCCTGGAGGTGACAGGCAGAACCAGGTTGGCATAGTGGTGGAGTAGCAAGACCATGGAGGGAGGGAGGTGGTTGAGAATGGAGGAACAGGAAAGGCGGGGGAAAGAAGCAGAGGGTTGGAAAGCAGACTGATGAGAGAAAAAGGAGGAACAGCAAGCGGAGGAGACAAGAGGGGGAGGATAGGGATGGATAAAGTAGAGGATTATGTGGTCACTGAGAAAGGGGGGTGTTTGAAGTAAGTGTTCATGCTGTGGACGAGGTAATAAGTGAGATGAAAACTGGAGTGGAGGCTGTGTGATATTAGAGACAGTGTGGATTAAA
Source organism: Taudactylus pleione (assembly GCA_031769625.1). Classification (NCBI taxonomy): domain Eukaryota; kingdom Metazoa; phylum Chordata; class Amphibia; order Anura; family Myobatrachidae; genus Taudactylus; species Taudactylus pleione. The sequence goes on from JAUIMM010000422.1 coordinate 3,321,286, forward strand.
GTTGTTACATGTTCAAAAATACAGATAAAAGAACAGCGCTGCTATCGTATGAGCGCAGCTCAAAAAGTGATATATAAAGAGAGATGTGTGAGCAGTGGGAGAAAGAATTAGTTATTAAACAAAATATTAAAGTGGATAGTTGTGACGCAATGGGAAAAGGCAATGCAAACAAGAATTTCTGCAGTAAGAAGGCAAAAATGACAATGTACCGAGACGATACAGTCCGAAGTGTTATGATGATCAACAAAGATCAATCAAGAAGTGCAGCACGCAGATAGGGGAGTACTTGCAATGTCCAAGCAGTGAGTGCAGTAAGGAGTTTCCTGGATATTCATAAAGCAGAAGATGGTGATTTTGGTAATTCACATAAATATATTACTTGTTGTCGTTCAGAAAGTGTTCTGGTTTTCAGATTGTTTTCCCTCAGTTTTCCTCCAGTTTAACTCGGCGTAACTCCGACTTAGTTATCAAATTGGAATTACACTTATAATCTAAACACTTTTCATCTAACACAGCCTAAATCCGACAGGGAATTTCCAGAGCAGGCTGGACGGGTGCTGGGTCCCCCTTCCGGCTGACGCCATTTTTTGCACATGGTGAAGACTACTTAAGGTAGGATAATGGTTATATTTGGTTATAAGCCTGACGAAAGTGCTGAATAAAGAGCACTGAAACGTTGCTACTACATGCCATGGTAAAGTGGATTTATTTAAGTCGCCAGGAGTGCTGCAGTTTTCTATGTATGTATGCGACTAACTTTGTGCGGGCATCCGGTGCATTAATTGATTATACAGGGAGAGCTGGACACCAGGACTTTTATATATATATTTTTTTGCTCTCACTACAATGCAGCCTATTCACCCTCTTTGACATAAAACTGTACATAAAATGATTAATCTTTAAATGTTTTTGGGAAAAAAACAGAATACATAATGAGGTGGAAATTTACTAGCCATAAAAGGCAAAATCTATGAACTAGAGCAGGCATGTAATGGTGCATACACACGATCAGATTTTTCCTTCAGATATGGACGATAACGATTTTAAAATCGTTCAGTCGTTCATATCTGAAGGAAAATCGTTCATATCTGACATGCCTGAACGATGGACGATCAACGATGCGCGTTCCCGTTTGTCAGATAACGATATCTGACATCTGATGGGTTTGCAGTCAGACTTGGACGATTCCATTCATTTTAATGCAGTCAAAAATCGTTCAATCGTTCAAATCGTTCAAAACTTTGGTAAAATCGTTCAATCGTTCATCTGACAAATCTGACAAGTCTGACAAATCTGACCGTGTGTACGCTCCATTAAACTCAAAATCCCAGGTTTGTGTCTGTGTGTGGGCCGCAAGAAAATAAAAAAGGCATCACGTGATGTGACACCAGGGCTGACATCAGAAATTGTGGCGCCCGGGTGTAGCAAAATCGCAAAGGTGTCAGGCGCATAAAATGTACATTTGGGCCGTGAGTTTGACATGGCTGAACTAGAGTATTAACCACAAAAGTTTTAGTGACAAAGTGCCATTAGCTCTTAGTTCTAGGATACAGAGTGTTTTTCCCCCTTATTTGACCAAAATTACATTGTGGGTTAGTTAATTCAGCTTATTAGCACAGATAATAAAGGACACAAGGCTATGATAATGTTTATACGCCTATAGATTTAATCTGTTTAATTATCCTGGTGGTAGATAGAATTACACCAGAATCCCATGTACAAGATCAAAGATAAAAGACGTCCAGTCACAATAGTTGCTTTGGATATAATGGAGAGAGATAATAGACAACACGCAGAGCTTAACGGCAATCTAACTCATTTTCTTCTTATATTTGCCATACCTTTTGGGATAATGTCAGCCACTGATAATGTGAACTTCTTAAGACACTTCATCTTCCATTAGTCTTGCTTCCCTCTGAGATAACAAGCTGCTCTTCCTGTGTCAAATGAAAACTCCCTCACTCTGTTCTACCTCTTTCTCTTCCTAAAAGTGTAGGTACTGTATATAGCATCTGAATATTCTACTGTGTAAAAAAACAAAAAAGACAGTTATGCCTGCAGTGCTGTACGGTACAGTGGGATGGGGCAGGCTGATTCTATCACTGGCCTTCAAAAATATCTGCTGCTTAACTTTGTAAACAGAGGATGGCTCCAATACACAGCTCGCCTGCAACACACAGGACTAAAAATAAACAGGATGTTCACACGCTGATTGGGCCAAAATAAAATTAAAAATAAAAACACCAGGGACAGAGGGGCTCATTTATCAACGAGTTTTATCATATGCAAGTAGTTTTAAAACTTGCTGTGTATGATAAATGGTGCACCAGCCAATCAGCTCCCAACTGTCATTTTTAAAACAGATGGCAGTTAGAGGGTGATTGGCTGGAGCACCATTATCATAGGCAACGAGTTTTAGGCCTTTAATGCGAAATTAAGAAAATGTTTTATAATTTTGCACGTGCACATGTAGCCATCCTTTAAATTTTTCCATTATGTGCTATGCATGTGAGCAGTGCCAATAGACATTACTATGATGTGATTTCACAATTTCTAAAAAAAAAAAAAAAAAAAAAAAAAAGAGCTGCAGAATCCTATTTATAATACAATAAAGTGTTTTTAAGCCCCATATTGCATAATGTGGCCTGGCCACGTTAAGGACTAAATGCAATCAATAGATATTGGGTAGAGTGAAAATGGCCAGTTGATCCTTGAAAGCTATGATGACAAACTTCATCAGAAACTAAAAACTTTTCCAGTTTCCTATAATCAATCCCAGGAAACCCCTCAACCCAAGTCTATCTGCGGTTTAGAGTGTTGACACCCGCAACACAGACTATTGTTACTGTATCCAAGAACAACATTGAATATACAGTAGACAGATTAACAAGTCACTGGTTCTAATAAATAGAAACATTGTGTGTCCTGCCAGTCTGTGAGAAATATTGTGTGTCCTGCCAGTCTGTGAGGCTACCTCAATGGCAAAGCTGAAAACCAATAAAAACACCATAGGCTATAAACCTTGCAGGAATACGGCTTGGCTCAGAGTACTGCATCAAAGCACACTGGTTAGCGAGTCTTATGGCTAGAGAACCACAGGTAGCCTAACAGAAAACTTTGCTCTGCACAGATCAGCCTGCTGGAAAGGAAGGGGTTACCTCATCCTGCAGAAGAGAGGAAATAACTTATATTTAATTTAGGGCACAGCCGGCTTTGTCTCTTCTCATTCGTATATGCAAGTGCAATTTTATAAATATTCATTGTCCTTCGCTGCCGCTTGTAGAAAGCAATGCACTTTTTTCCTATATAATTGCCATGAAAACACCAAAAATAAGCAATAATTCCAACCACATTATTCATTTTATTGTCCTTTTTTTTTTTTTTTTCTAAAAAGCTGGAAATATATTAGTTATTAAAAAAGTTTACAGTGTGAGACTACATTTAGAGAAGGCTATTATTTTACTGTGTAATGGGGCTCAGCCATCTTGCTGAGACATGTTGTTGTGTAAGATACCTTTTCTGTGGAGCCAACGCTATAGACTGTGGGCACCAACAATAACTGCTGCAGATACCGTACATAAAATAAAAGAACTATCCTTAGCTCTAAGTTGAGGTGTCAAAGTGATCTATATGATGTAAGTAGTGTGGGATCGTTTTCTGGGTCCAGCTGGGCTACAAAGCACATTGCACAGATGAAAGGTCCTCACTCCCGGAAGTCGCACTGTGGCACGATTTCCATAATGAGTAGACCCCTTTACATGGACTGTAACCTCCTGACCCAGAAGCAGCTGACAAGGCCAGCGCTGTAAAACGATCAAGTGTTGAAAAGACATCTTCTAATCTGCTTGTGGAAGATGTCCTGGTGTGACCTCACAATGATGGCAACTTAAGAGGGGTTTTGCTGCCATTCTGAAGTTTGCTGAAGAAATGGTAAAAAAATTAATAAAAAAATAGACAATGTAACAATAATAAAGTAGCCCAGTTAGCCTTGTATTCTAAACCACCATTTTAATCTAACAGCCAAAGTTATAAAAGCATTGTAGCATTTTTCAGCCTACTGAACTGGTCTCATCTCTTGTTAGCACATAAAAAGATTAAGCAGACAGAGAAAAACAATCTGGTGAATAAAGTAGTAAGTCTGGAAGAGACAGCTAGAATAGCAGATAGTATGTATAGTGGTCTATGTATACTAGTTTACAAAATATCTAGATAGAAATTGTCAATTCATGGTAGCATGTAAACCTTAAATCATTACTCTCGTTACGGTCATTGTGTAGAGCGTACACACACACACACACACACACACACACACACACACACACACACACCAGTAATACCACTTTCACACTGAAATTCCGTGTCCGAGCCTGGTTAATGAACGTGTTTTCAACCCGTGTTAAATCTGTTCATACCCCTTTCACATCGCACACTGGACCTGATTTACTCCTGGATCGTCCTCTTTCACACTGCCGCTGTGTCTGTTGCTATGAAAATGCAAATTTTATTGCTATTATAGTGCTATTTCTTGATATATAATGCGGATGTTCTTTATGTTCTATATGTAATTTCTTGATATATTGTCATTTTCAGTTTTGTTGTATTAAGTGTCCATGCTTCAATAAAGACAAATTTGTTTAAAAAAAAAAAAAAAGTGGAAGTTACAGACTCACAAAGCTGAGTCATGAAAAGTGAGCACTTTGGATCAGTCAATGAGCAGCTTGTACACATAACCTGGGTAGAATAACCCTGGTTGCCCTTTTATACTGCAGCGTATCCAGATTGGTTCCGGGAATAAGCTGATAATGTCCAGGGTTGCGGACCCAGCACACATAACCCGGGTTGACCCTTTTCACACCGACATTCAACTTATGTTTACCTGGGTCAAATTCTTGGTGTCAAAGGGGTATAAAAGAGAGGTCATTGGGACAACTACAGGGACTTTGTCTCCTTGTGTATAAATAAATATAGAAAGAATGAATTGTATAAGTAAGCACAACCCCAGAAAAAGGCTAACGAAGCAGAAACGCGTTGGGACACATTGCTGTTTTACCATATTTACCCCACCTCAAGAGGAACCCAGGCAGAGACGAGCGCCAGCTCCACGAGAGTCACGTGACCGGAACATCCAGGAAGCGGACGGAGGCAAGAGACGCTGCGGCCAGCAGTGTGACAGGACCCTGGTACGCAGAGATAGACAGCGCAAGGACTAACAAGTAAGTCTCTGTAGTGTCAGGGGCACCATGCCCGATCCAGTGACTCCCCCTCCCCAGGCAGTAGCACCTCCAAGAACGCCGGGCGCGTCCCTTCACAAGACGCACTCGCGCACCCGGCAGTCTGACAAGGTAACACAGTCCGGAGACCCCGACACATCCCTGCGCAAGTTCACTCTAACCCGCCAGCCATACACTTGTCCTGCACCACACTGATCATCGCGAAGACTCATCATCTATCAATATCAGCGGGACGCCGCTGCAACAAGTCCAATCGACTTTTAGACTTTTTCTTTTGGATCTATTTCTGTCCTAATAGACATAAAGACACTATAATACCTGGGCATCCAGTCCAATTGTCAAAGGACCCACCTAGGGAAAGTGGACACCAACTAGAGCCAATGATGATTGGTACCATTTGCATATTTCATTTTATTATTTCCATTCATTGATTTTTATTAACTGATTCTTTCATGTATACACCTACCTTGTTTCATGTTATGACTTTATTGATTCATGTAACATACCTTTATATACGATTCTACAGTAAAGTATTGATTAATACTACACTTTTCTCCCTGGTTTATACTTAGACAGTGATTTATTCCTTATCGAGACTGGTATATACACACTAGATATATACTATTCACTAAGGGCGAGCGCGGTAAAATCCTTTTCAAATTCCTTCTATCACGAGAGGACAGGCAACACCTCTCTCTTTTTACCAGCAGCACACCCAAACAAGTTATATATATTTTTTGGAATCACAAGTCCAGTGAGCAGAGATTGAACATATTACTATCCTATAAGAAATACACAATAATATGATATGGCAATTTACTCTGATGATTCACATAGAAATCAGTTCTGCAACACTGCTGCCAGCACCTCAATGATGTACCTAATATTGGCCCATTATAATTTGCTTTAGAATTCCTTCTTATTGTATCAACACTTCCATATCATATCACATGATAAGCAGTATACGGTTAGCTCTCATGAGCAGGACCCTCCCTACCTATTTGCTTTCTGGTCTACACTTACTTTGTATGTCTCGGTTTTATGTTTTTTTTACCTAACGTCTCTGCAGAGTTCTCCGAGTTCTCACTACAAATCACCGAAAATAATAATAATAATATGGAATTTCTAATACATGCATGTGTGTGTTATATGTGTTATAAGGGTATTATACACTAATAGATGGGATAAACGGACACATTTAACAGCATATGCGTTGCTGGCAGCAGCGTGTTTGTTTTAGTGTTTAGCGATATGGACCGCACTGCCCCCCCCCATGTCCGATGACGCCCAGGACACCTGCCGCCTTTGACCTCCCCACACTACGCCACCGTCTTTCACTGACATGGTTAGCCAGGTACAATAGGATATTGGGGAGATATATAAAACAAGATTCAACCGCAAATGACCTGCATGCAATACACAGACCGCTACAACCTCTGATAGCAAAGCGATGGAAGACTACTGCTTGCTACAATCATACTGTATCAAATGAACACAAGATAACATGCAGCCAACAACGCCACTGGAAATGATCACAATACAATCTTACGGTTCTTTATAAAGTATTTAATAAGATTTACATCCAACAAATAACCAGTGAATTGGATTTGGTCCACCGGTTAAGAGTCATTGATAAATCAGTCGGGGACTTCCCACAGATGGCAGATACAGTTGGTGACTTAGCATCAATTTATCTTTAAATAAATACAAGAAAACCAAACCTGCATGAAGACAATCCAAGCTGTCTATTAACTACCATAATGTATAGAACAGATTGTGCCGACGGCATGCAATTTTAGCTTTTAGAGATAAAAATGTTTCTGTGATTTTGGAAACTACTCCTAATTGACCCTACACCACATGAAGCTTTCCTGTAGTGCCCTAGCATCCCCCTAATTTAGGTCACTTACGAATTGGCGTGTCAGGGACACCGTATGTCAAACGCATTTGACACGAAGTGTGTAACCAGTGCCTTTCAGCTGTTCCCGCCCGTTATAGCACAAGTGGATATGGGGGTCATCCCATGGTAGACGACACCAGCTTTCCAATGACATACTGGCCTAATAATTCAGCAATGCTCCTCACTGTGATTGTAAAAGGAAGCGCATAGTAATCATTACAAGAAGTACGATCACACAGCAGCAAACTTTTACTTACTGTACTGCTATTTACTATTTATTTTGTATGCTGATTTGTGCAAGTGTCAAGTGGCCTAAACAGACTACAAGTTAAATAGTAGTTACAATTCTTTGAACAAACCGAAATTAGAGTACTAAGCCGGTTTCTGTCATACTGTGGGTGGTGCCTTTATAGGGAAGTTCCATTGTAGTGTCTAGTGTCCCCGCCTAACACTCATTACTCCATACGTAAATACTGCGATGACTACATAGTGCACTAAATGAATTATTAATGTGATTAACCGGAAGACAATCAGAGGAATGAAATGCTTGATGTCAACATCTAAATTATTAGTGTCCATGCCTTACAATATTACATAATCCTAAATGTGACAAATAATGTAGGTTATTTTCCCTTTGTATTTGTTGAATGTAAATATTAAGAAATTAAAAATAGAAATATATTTTAGCTATAGGACTTGACATACGTTTCTGTGGTGGTGCTAATAAGGTTGCTTGCAGAAATGTTCATTAATGCGATTGTTTTTGAATTCTCATACGCAGAATCCCTCGCAGTGATATTCTGTCACTAACTGAAGTGGGTCCTCTCATGGTACATAAGCTTGGAGATTCATAGCAAGGGGTGAGGTCAACATCATGGGAGCAGGACAGGCATCTGCCTCTTCCTACCAGGCACCGCCCCCTATAAGCAGCTGCCAATTCGTACACACACACACATATATATATATATATATATATATATATATATATACACACACATACATACATACACACAGAACACACACACAGAATTTGCACATCTTTATTCACCAAATGCAAAACAGGAAAAAGAACGTGTGGAGGACATTTAATGCCAGAGTGAGCCAAATGATGGATGGAAGATGTGGCAATGACCTCTGGAGGTTGGCACAGAAAGATATCCTAACTATTATAAAACAACAAACACAGAGGGGCATTGCTAGCACTGCTAAATAATTTCATTTAAGAAAGGGTCAGGTACAGAGTCAGGAAAGGCAGAGGTAATTTTTAAAAGTAATTTAGTCTAAGACGTCTGCACAAACTGAAAATATGTAGAGACGAAAAAAAAAATCTATAAACTCACTGTTCAGTAGTGGAAACATTAGACCAGAGTGTAACCACTTTCAACAAAATAAACTGTTCTGTTTGTCTGTTTGGCTTAAATCATGAGAGTGGAGACATACTTGCCAACTCTCCCTGATCGTCTGGGAGACTCCCTGTCTCCCTGAAGAGTCTACCAATCTCCCAGATAGCACCTTACCCCCATTAAGTAGCTGTTATATATAAAAAAAAACCAGATATATACATATACAAATTGGATCATTAGTATCATTTCCCTGCATTGGTTATAAGACACAATGATGGCTATATGCATTTTCTGAAAAGTTTTAGTGTGTTTCCATCAATAAGTAGATCTTACTAACTGCTTTGGATCTCGTTTACATTTGGATGTAAATCAATTTTATGACACGGCTCTCATATGTAGCAGTACACGACCACTTTACCGCGCACTCATAGGTGCTGCTATTACAATCACCCTGAAATGCTTTTTCAAAAGTAGGCAAGTATGCGTTGAGGTGATCTCGAGACTTTACTACTGTATATCTTTCAACATTGTGTGTATGTACAGAAGTGTATTACAGTGCACCTAAAAATGTAAACAGTTACAATAGGATCCCATCAAAAGCATTTGATGAGACCTGAAAACCACGGATACAGTGCAAAATTCAAGATTGTCTGCATACTGGTAAAGGTTCCAGAAAATGCTCCTTTATTTAAAAAACAGAACTAAAAAAATGACACAAAAAAAAAATTGCTGGTACTGCGTTTCCTTAAATACCACCAGAAAAAAAAAAACACAGGTAGTAAAGCCCTCTCAATTATTCATAGTATTATAATTCTAGTGTAAAAGAAACCCAATGTCTATCTCGCACACCTATTTAAAGCAATATATCTATTAATGATTGTTTTATTATCTTGCACCATATCATTTTTTCTTAGAGATGACTCCTTAACATGGGTCTACAGTATAAAGCTCAGTATTCAGAAGGTCGACTGGTTATGGTGACAGTAAAAAGGTCGACACAGTCATTAGGTCGATCATCATTCTGTAGACATGTATTTAGATCAACAGTGTTTAACTGGTAGACACATTTTTTTTCTATTTTAGCCTAACCCTTAAAATCACGCGTCGACAGGTTAAATGTCAACCATTTAACCTTTGTCAACCTAAATACATGTCTACAGAATGATGGTTGGCCTAATGACAAGGTCGACGTTTTACTGTCGACATTCAGAATGTGTCAACCTTCTGAACGCTTTTTATTGTCGACCAATGGACTGATATCCCCTGAACATGGAAATAGAACTTGGTTTTCTATTTTACATACTGCAGTAAGGAGAGACCTTGATAGTTGGAGCCTGGATATTTTTATTCTTTCCAGAAGTGCATGAAATGTAAGGTGACCGTTTTTGGTCCAAGACACCAAGCAGCACATTTGTGCTCAGCCATTCCTAATCTGAAGAGCCCACCTAGACAGAGAAACATCTGCAGGCTGTACCTGATGTAGATGTTTGTCTCAGTATAAAGGGTCACTCTCCACCTGCTGCTGACCTCAGTATGAGCATGAAATCAAAACAGAAAAAGGCAAGAAAAACATGAGAGCGGAGATAGACCAAACAATGACCAAATGCTCCTGTGTTCAGATTAAAAAAAACAATGAAATCCCAGTGTGGACCAGTGGTGGTCCAGGTGTGCCCCGGGCACAAGCCCTGTGGATGCCGTAGTGCTTGGTGTGTCCTGCCAATAGGACGTCCAGACTGCAGGTGGATGACGGGGACGAAGTGAAGTCATCAGCTTGCGTCTCTCCGTGTGTGTGGTGTGGTTCCGTCGTCTACACGGAAGTGGTGTTCTTCTCATTTAAAGAGGGGTAAGTTGCTTTTTTAGTTGCTGTAGGAGTTTCATTTTTTGTAATATGTGTATATTGTCTTGAAAAAAGGTGCTTGTAAGCACCGAACGTCAACATGACTTTGGTACAGTTTACTACTTAAAATACAGTGGATTCTTAGATTTGAAAGACCTGGAGTGTCGTCCTTTTTTGTGTGCTATACTGTCGGGGTGTATCTTCACTCCAAATGGATTTGGACACCTGGGCTTTAAGTAATTCAACGTATAAGTGAGTGTTGGACATGTGTATGTGTGTGTATATATATATATATATATATATATATATATTATTATAAGGGCACAGTCCTTATATTAAGGCTGAATCGAAAAAAACTGAATTCTTCATAGAGAATTCCAGGGGAGAATGGTGCTTAAGGGGCTACACTTCAAAAGCTATAGGAAGTACCAAGCTGAAATTTGGCATGTACAGGTAGAACTGTCGCTCGGTTCTATCAGTCCAGGCCTGGGGTGCCCTGAAGTGGGGGACCCCTTCATTGAGGGGTCCCCAACTCCCCACGGATCCCCGGCCTGGGCTGACTAGTGGTCAGGGGTGATGCTTCGGTTGGGGGACCCGGTGAATGGGCTCTCCTGGCTGTGGCATAACCCCCCCAGTCAGGTTCTGGTTAATACAGGGGAACCCTACACATTTTGTTTCCCTGTTTTTATAGAACCAGGACTGGCTCAGAGCCCAGTGCTGGTTGCGCTTAATACAGGGGGACCCCTACATTGTTTGTCCCCTGTATTTAGCACAACCAGTACTGGGTCTCCAAAACCTGGGGCTAGTTGTTCCTTGGGGGGGGGGACCTTTCTGTCCCCCGCTGCTGCTCCTGTGCACTGCCCCACACGCCTGCAACCTGCCCCCTCAGCCGTCTCTCCCTCTGCACCCCCAAAACACCTTCTGTTTGCTGTCCCCTCCACCCACCAGCGCTAATGTACCATTTTGTTGCCCTTCTCCCCTTCAGGTGGCCCGGTTTGCTGCTCCCATCCCTGATAGTTACATTATAAAAAAGCAATTAAATTCTATAGACAAAAAACCTTACGGTTTCACATGTCCCATTAAGGCTTCTTAGACATGATCTCTTTCACAAAACCTATTGAATTTCTGCCACTCAAACTTAAAAAAGCAATGAAATTCCGATCATTAAGGCTAGTGCCTTAATGGATGTGTTCCTTGCGCAATACAGATATGGTATGCCATCACACCCTGTTGTTAACTGCAGATTCAGCACTCTCAGAGTGAGACTGGTGTCACTCACAAAATGGTGGAGCTGCTAATACACAGAACTGTGTGCTCATTGGAATACACACATGCAGTCTATGCAACTGAGGTCTGAGCAGTTATGTGGCACAGACATCCCACTCAGTGCCCATAATCTCCCCATTTGTTCACCACAACAATCCCACTGAGTTCCAACATACATCTCACTCCATACAACCATCTTATTCAGAAAACATACTCAGCTCCCTAATTTCTAAGACTATCATACTCTGTCTATGCATGTACACTTTCTTCCGCTATACGCCTCCATGCTGCTATATCTTCCCCAATCCCCATTGCTGTGTGGTCTCCCAACTGTGCTAGTCTGTGTTCCCTCATCCATACCAATCTGTCTTTCCCTATCCGCACCGCCCTGCTCATCCAGAATGGGCTGACTGCTTGTCCGGAATGGGTATGTAATGCCGGCTGTCAGGATGCCACCTGTCAGAAAACCGACAGCAGCATCCTGATGGTTGGTATACCGACAGGGGTCGGGTAAGTATACTTACCACCCCCTCCCTATCCCTCGCTTCTTGTGGCTTAACCGTAACCCTCCCCACCCTGCATCCTAACCCTCCCCGTTAGTGTCTAAACCTAACACTCTCCCCTTGGTGCCTGACCCTAGCCCTCCTCCAGCGGTGCTGAACACTCCCCCCCTAGGGGTGCCTAACCCACCCAAAACCTAACCCCGCTACACCCAAAACCTAAACCCCCCCACGGCACACCTTAAGGGCGCCCAGGACTCACCTTGTTCGGGCTGGCGACCTGCAGCATCGGGATTAAGATAGGTATCATATTTCGACACCTATCTTAAGTCCCTTGTCGGGCTTCCCCTGTCGGGATTGAGACTAGTGGCACCGCAACTGCCGGTCTTATAACTACATCCCACTCGTCCATGTCATCATTCTGAACATATACCCTTATGTGCCCTTCCAAGCAAGAATGCTGCTTATTTTACCCATGACCAGTCCTAATTCTAAACTGACAGAATGTTGGTACAAAGACCTATTTATGTTTGAGCTTGTGATTAAACATGTGCTTTATAGATGCTTTAATGGATGACAACAAACAGCTCACTGGCTCGAAGTGAACTTCGTGCTTTCACTAACAGTTACACTACATGTTCAAAAGTATGTGGACACCCGAGTTCCCAAACTGCCTCTGGAAGCAACGCTAGCACCAGGACTGATTATCTGGAGCTTCATGGACTGAATTTCAATGGTCAAGCAACCAAACACAAGCCTCAGGTCATCAGTCACAATGCCAAATATCAGCAGGAGCGGTGTAAAGCAAAACACCATTGGACTATGGAACAGTGGATACTCACTCTGGAGTGACGAATCACACTTCACCATCTGTCGGTCTGACAGACAAATCTTGGTTGGCAGGTACCAGAGCGCTTCCTGCCCAAATGCATACTGCCAACTATAATGCTTGGCGGAGGAGGCATAATGACCTGGATTACTTTCAGGGTAAAGCTTACAGCATACAATGACATTCTACTGTGCTTCCAATTTTGTAGCAACAATTGTACAAAGCAAAGCCGTAAAAAAATGCTTTGCCAAGTTTGGTGAAGAACAATTTTAGTGGCCTGATCTCAACCCCATCAAACACCTTTGGGATGAATTGTAATGCTGACTGCCAGCCGTATCACTTATCAGTGCACAACCTCACTAACTCTTTTTTCTCTGGGTTAGAATCTCTGCAGCTGTGTTTTCCAAAATCTAGTAAAGTCCTCTATACATGCTCTTGATTTTGGAATGAAATGAACAAGTATATGAGTGTGATGTTGGGTGTCCACATACATTTTGGTCATTTAGCAAATATATGGATTATATAAGGTTGTAATAGGCAAAGTGTACTTTCCTGTTGATGTGAAGCTAGGAGTCCTTTGCATGGCTTGTCAATGGGTGGGGCCTGGGCCGGATTAACAATGGGGCGGATTGAAAATAGGCCCACAGGATACACTGACTGCAGTGCAGACAGGAAAAAAAAAGTTTTTTTTTTCCTGTAACCACCGACAGCCCAGCTGACTCACTTATCGGCTCACTCACTTACCGTCCGCCCGAAGCTGAGCACATTGTCACCCCCACCCTCCTCTCGGCTGCTCGAACTAAGCCCCGCCCACCACTGCCCGCCGAAGCTCCACCCCTATGTGCCTTAAGCTCCACCTCCTGTACGTTCTACTGCAAAGCTGTGTCCTGTGACTGTGCACCAGACCAATCGCCTAGCTCAGGAGGGAAGGCACAGCAGCCCAGCATAAAACATTCCACAGGTCAGTGTAAAGTTTGGCCCCTGTGTATTATTTATCTATGTTTTGTGTGTAGAGATATATATATATATATATATATATATATATATATATATATATATATATATATATAGCAAAACAGTGTACAGTGTATATGTTGCCTGGGTGCCCTTCCAAACGAGGCGATCGTAAAAGATAGGGGTAATTCAAGACCCGGAGTACCATCCAGCATTACCCATATATATTTTAACATAGCTATATATATGTGCGTGTTAAATAAGGTGGGTGCAGGAGCAAATAATATACCTTGGTGGTAATCAGATGACCTCAGTGCTGCGAGGAAACAAGATAATTATTGCGCCACCGTGCTGCCAAGCCTTAGTGAGGAATAAGCGGGGCACCCAGAAATTAGCCTTTAACACTACATAGTCCACCGGCGTAATGCACACAGCAATGCCCAGATAATAGCCACTTCTTACATTCTGTGCTGCTGCAGTCCTTTAAGCATACTCCCATGGATTCAGACACGAGGAACGATGAGGGATGAGATCCAGGAAATCTACTAATTGACTGAGTCCTGCAGAGTAAGCCTGAAACTGGTTCTTATATTAAGCATCAGTTATGCTGGAAACTTACACTGCACAGCTCCCACTGCACATCACACAGCAAGAAAAAGCCTTTGATAACAGTAATAAGTGTATTAGAAGCTTAAAGTGATCACCCATTTTTAAACACCACAATTACACAGATTACATTACAATCTCCCTTAATGTTTTATTTATATATTTTGAAATTATTTCACATACCAGGATAATCCTCTCATTAGCTAGTCACCTGGCCACATTCCCAATCCAGGCTTCATGAGTCACTTACATTAAAGGATACGAGAACGGTTGCTCAACAAACATCAGCTTTATTCCCCAGACCTAAGCAGGCATTTCAGGAAGTCTGTGGTTCAGCTGGTCGCAGTGTGGGTGACCTATAGTTGTTAGTTATCTTAGTCATGACCAAAGTTATTCTGACTGCACAAAGCTAAATCAATACCTAGGGCCTGATTCATTACGGATTGCTATTGCAATCATTGCTGCGATTACGCACGCAGTGCCACTACGAAAATATTCTAATGATTGCTATCGCAATGCCGTCGCAGCCTAACATAAGGACGCCCACTTCACTTTACACACATCCGTAATACTTTGCAAGTCTGCAAAACCATCGGTAACATCGAGTACCATTGGAGCCTCATGCACACTTGCACAAGGTCTGACCTTACTCTCCATTCCCGTTAATCAGTCTCCGATGGGTCTGCGTAGTCACTGCATCACAGTGGAGCCTTCACGCACTGCGATGCATGAGCAGTACACAACAATCGCCCGTCTGCGTGCGTAATCGCATTTGCGATCGGTAATGGATCAAGCCCCTAGTTCACAACCAGTACCATTATTTATCTACTTTATCGGTCAGGTCCCTCTCAGAATTATAGCTGAAGTGCAACAAATGCTATTAGTGTATATCCTGTTTCTCTTTCAGTTCTTACACAGTGGTTATAGTCATCAATGATCCTGTAGCTACCTTCAGTGTTCATGCTAACTATACACATTTTATATGACCCAATCTACAGAGAAATCACTGGTGAACTTGGTCTTCCGTGAGGTCTGATACCGGTCGATACATTTTGAACGTCGACAGTAAGAAGGTTGACATGGCTATTAGGTGGACCATCATTCTGTTGAAATGTATTTAGGTTGACAGAGTTAAATGGTCGACACAGTCAAAAGATCGCCACTAAAATGACGACACATTGTTTTTTCATGATTTTTTTTTTTTTTTACAGAGTGGTTGGGTACGGGATCCCAGCAGTCAGGATGCCGGTGGTCACAATACAACCCCTCTCCCAGTGCCTAACCCTAGCCTTCCCCCAACCCTAATACTTACTGTCGGCAGTCGGGATTCTTAAGCTTCTATTCTGAGCGCTGGCATCCCGACCGTCAGGATAGTGACTACATCCCTTTTAGAGTTAGGATTAGGCTAAAATAAAAACAAATGTGTAAACATCTTAGTGCCAACATGGTACATATTGACTTTTTCTACTGTGTCGACCATTTAACCCGGTCGTCCAAAATATATGCTGATAAAATGATGATCGACCTAATGACCATGTCGACCTTTTCACTGTCGACAATCAGAACTGGTCGACCTTCTGACTGTCGTCCTTTATTCGGTCAGCCTACTGAGCCAAACCCCAAGAGGTCACTTGTGGCTAAAGTACTGAAAGGCAGCATGCTCATGTATATTATTATTATTATTATTAACACTTATATACTACAAGCATATTCTGCAGCACGTTACAGACTTATATAGTTCAGCCCACAAAACTCCACCGCACCACTAATCCCAATGGATGCATATAAACACATATAAGACAAAAATGCTGTGTGAATGAGTCTTTAGAAAAGCATAATATAAATTGCAGTGCCATTCATGCATTTCTTTCTACATTCTCACTTGATGAGATCATGATGAAGTGTGTGATACTTCCTTTCAGTACATCAAATATAGGTCACTGTGCGAGTGTTTTATGGCCTAAATTGGTTGAAGGAATTTGCTTGTAAACAGCTGTAAAGCAGGCACTATAATATGTGAAATATGTAAATTCTTCTCAATAATACCTGTTGCCTTTTATTTATTGGATGATTATTTCAATTCGGACCCCAAGCTGCGCCTGCATTAGATTAAAATAAATGATTCAATAAGGCTGGATAAATCAAAATTCAAGCAGAGCAATTACCTGCCCATTGATGTAGGATCATTGTAAACACGGATATGGCAGACAGAAGTACACTGCGATCCAATTGCCTGACCCAGCTATTGAACAGTCAGTACAAATTAGCCTCTAAGTAACTGTGGACAAATTGCTCGCATATCTGGCAGCTTGGTCATTTGGATGAACTTTAGTAATACAACATGCATGTCCCGCTTAAGGCTATATGTATGATAGATATAAGAAGAGCAGGCCCGCACTAAAGAGACATGTGATGAAAGAACAAAAAGTGGATGTAAACAAGTGTCAAGCCTTGAAATGTGGCTTACAATACCACGTACAAAGTGCTTTTTCTTTAAAACCCCTCACTAGATATAGCCTCCGCATGAAAACACAATAAAACTTTAACTTCACTATAAATCCTGCTCTTTATAACTTCACCCTCACCGTAATGTCTGTTTTGGCTAATATTTAAGTTGGCAAAATATACAGAGGGTTAGAAGTTAGAAGCAGATTGGTTGATACTTTAACTCTCACAATTTTATCTTTTTCCGAGCTTTGATAAATGTCCCTAATACTTG
Organism: Taudactylus pleione; assembly: GCA_031769625.1. NCBI lineage: Eukaryota > Metazoa > Chordata > Amphibia > Anura > Myobatrachidae > Taudactylus > Taudactylus pleione. The sequence goes on from JAUIMM010000422.1 coordinate 3,338,471, forward strand.
TATACTGCATTACTAAAGGTACATTAATTTAAATTACATATAGTGTTTTTTTAACACCGTTCCTCTTGTGACCTGTTTAACAGCAAATTCAGGAAGCCTGTGACTCTCCAGTGGATAAAGAACTACAAGTCCCAGCCACTAAGGACATGTTGGGACATGAAGTTCTAAGGTGAACCTATAGGCTAAAGGTATCATTGACATTAGTCAGTTTAATTTGCATTCATTATACACAGAAAAACATTGTAAAGCTGTAGGTGAGAACCATTACAAAACTATATGAGAATAGCTGTATATTGTGTCTACAGAAACAAATCTGGAATCTGCAAATACAATATTCTATTATTTTTTTTTATTATACTCTTCACAATCATTTTCCTTAGTATAGTAACAGTATCAATTACATCAGTAAACAAGTTGAAAGAAACCTAATAAAAAGGTCTGTGCAAACCTAAAAGAATTAAATATAAAAAGTTTAAACAAACTAAACCCATTCAAAACAAAAGTTGACAAAAATACCTAAATAGGAATGGGTATGATATACCGCCAGCCGCATGGTATACAGTAGCAAATAAACCACAGTATTAGAGTAGAACTCATTTTACCTAAAACATTTCAATATTAATAAAAGGTAACACGAACTGTGTTTTGAAGCCATTAAGCCAATATGATCAAAAACCACACTCTTACCATCTACAGCCACAACATACGTAATAAACTACCACTGGCAACAAATACATCTATTCACATGTCCTGGCTCAGCAGGCATATTGGTCTCAAAATATGCTATATAAACAGCTTAATAAAGCGAATGACATCCGGTTTCAGTATATAAACACCAGCCTGCACTCGCTCTGCAATAGTGCTAAGTAATGACTCGTCTCACAACATAAATCAAACATGTGCATACTAGAAAGTAGGATCAAAAATACACAGCTTCAAGTATTACCTCTTACCTGTGATCTGCATTTTCTCCAGGTCTCACATGGCTGGGACACTGGATAGAAACTCACACAAGTTGCCTGCCTGTATGCGCTTTCCAGTGTGAGAACAGCCTCATTTGAGGAATGCAGACAAGCAAGAGAGTCCAAGCCAGTCCAGCCCAATGAGATCTAAGATTTGCCACATCCAAACAATAGCTGTCTCAGTGCACAAGGAGTACAATCCTGCCTGGGAAAACTCTCTGAGTGACATTCAAACAATGTGCACTGGTCTTCCTCCTATCACTAGGGGTGTGTGTTAGCTTTTGGTGTGTAAGGCGGGGGCAGGGGTGGGAGAAACTCCACTTAAAGCTATTTTACTAGACCATTTTTTTTTCATTAGTTTACACTTCATGCTGCATAATTCAAATATTTCATCTGTATACAATGATATGTTCGAATATGGCTATTATATACATGGTATCCTTCCTTTTCTTCTGCAATCCAATTAGAAATTAGTCTGCTTAATTGTAAATGACAAACCGACAAATTAAATAACATGGTGCAAACTGTAGTAACCCATAGCAACCAAACAATCTGACTCACTTAATCTAACGTAAATGAAACGAAAAAAAGGCAACATTTTATTTCGTTACTGTAAGGCTACTACAGAATTGTGTCTCTGCTCTTAAGTATATATAATTAAATAAGCATAAAAAATGTGCGCATACAGTAAGATGCCAAGGCTCATACTACAAAATACAGTCACTAAGGAGAGTATTTATCAAAGCTAGGAGAAAGATAAAATTGTGAGAGATAAAGTACTAACCAATCAGCTTCCAATTTACATTTTGCAGGCTGTGTTTATAAAATGATAGGAGCTGATTGGTTGGTAATTTATTTTTTTTACAATTTTGTCACTCTCCCATCTTTGATAAATAATCCCCCCCCCCCACCTAATCTGAAACACAAACTGAAGCACCTACTGCAGCTTAGTTGGTGCAGCTGTTGCTTGACTGCAATTCCCAGCATGCCCTAACCATCAGAGGCTGGCAGAGTACACTGGGACCTGTTCAACTGTTATAGGCTTTCAAAAGCATGTTTGAGAAACCTGTCAGAATTTTATGTATGTATGTATGTATGTATGTGCATATACACACACACATATAATATAATATATATATATATATGTATATATATATATATATATAATGATCCAGCTGCGGTACTCAGTGGACTTTCCCTGGGACAGCCACCTCTCCCAGCTGCACCTGCTTTATACTTTCTGCCAATCGCTGTGATTTGACACAATGAGAATTGATACTTTGTTTGTCTTATTATTGGCAAAATAAACTCCAAACACAAACATCAACGTGCAGCCTGAGGAAGGGGAATAAAGCCCGAAACGTTGCGAATAAGGCGATGTGATGTCTTTATTAAAAGTCCGCTGAGTGCCGCACCTGGATCATCATATACGTTATTGTAGCAGGCACTGCAGCGATTTGGATTACATGGGAAGGAGTGTGCCACACCTTTGGACATTATATATATAATTTTTTTTATTTATTTACTTATATATACACATACACACACACGCATTTATACACACGTATACGTCTCCCCTACACTCTCGCTCCGCTTCTTCTGTTCTGGCCCCCCCCTATCTCATGTCCCGCTCTCATACTTACCCAATTCAGCCGGCTACGGTCTGTTTTGTCTCCCTCGCAGTGGTAGCCTCTGGAGCACACGCCCAGGCTTCCTATGCACACACATTGAGGAGACGGGACAGACCTTCTGAAAATGTGTGTTATATATAGTGAGAGATAGACACACACACACGCACACACATATATATATATATATATTAGTCCCAAAAGTCCGCAATCACACACCAACAATATTCAGCAAAGGGGTGCTCCCCTAAGGTAACAAGCAGTCCCTGTACCAATAATAGAAAAAGTTACGGTCACTTGCGCCAAAAGGGAGCACTCACCAGTATGTAAGTAAAATGAGGGCTTTATTAATTCAACAGGGTAAGTATCACAAGTCGACGTTTCGACCCCTGAGGGTCATTGTCAAGACAGTCCAAAAAGGCCACAGCACGTATGTACCTACTGACTGCATGCTGTGCTGATGCCTTTTTGGACTGTCTTATATGCTGGCGCTATAGTAGTAAACGTTGATAAATAATTAAATTAGATGTACAATGGCCATTTTGTTCCCTTGTAGTAAATGTCAAGTTAGGCAACAGGTGAAACTTCAGTTATTGACCAACATTTCCCAGGAATGCTATGTGGAAATTAAGGGGGATGCTCTGAGGCCTCCGACGGGACAGCCACCTCTCCCAGCTGCACCTGCTTTATACTTTCTGCCAATCGCTGTGATTTGACACAATGAAAATTGATACTTTGGAGTTTATTTTGCCAATAATAAGAGTTTGGCTCCTTTGTAGATGGGGTCTGGTCTAAAGATCTACAGTAAAAAGATAGAGAATGTCTAGATAGACAACAGATGTTAGACAGTCAATAGGTCGACAGGGACAAAAGGTCAACACACTAAATGTCGACACACTAAAGGTCGACCGGTACAAATGGTCGACATGAAAAAGGTAGACACAAAAATGGTTGACACTTTTTTTTTTTTTTTTAGGGTTAGGTTTAGCACTTACCAGGGAGTTAGGGTTAGGCACTTAGCCCAACGGTTAGGGTCAGGCAGCTACCCCGATGGTTAGGATTAGGCACCAGGAGGGAGGGTTAGGGTGAAGATTATGGTCCGAAAACAAAAAACATGTGTCGATCATTTTTAATATCAAGTATATTCTACAACAGGGGTATACATTGTGTGGCACTTCAAGCTGCCACAGTGTTGCTGTTAGGGTATGCTAAAGCTGTGGCAGGGCATGCTGGGGTGCTACAGTTGGTTGGTTGCTATGGGTAACTTATCCACTGTTCTAAAGGTTTGATAAGTTTCACCCTAGATGAGAAGATCATGGTAGGTGATGTAGTTCAACAGCCCATGTTACAGGCAGCTGGGGCCTAAACACAGACTCTGTGCTGTCTAGGAATAATAATATCATACTATCACCCTCTTCCCCCTCTCCTCAAATCTCAACCATTGTTAATTTCTGCTGAGGACCTGTACACTGTCTAGGACAAATCTCATCTACTACCCCCTCCCCCACCGTTGCACCGGGTGAGTGCTCCCCAGCAGGGGAGAGCACTGTGAAAAATCTGCATATAAACAGCATTCCAGCCTTGGTCCCATGTCCTTATACACATGGGGGCACAAACATGAAACAAATACACAAAACAAACTTTGTAACAGAATACATTTAGGCAAGTGCTAGTTTAGAGGGAAGGTCTGAGGACAGACAGCTGATGCCAAACACAGAGGGGCGAGTAAATGACTCACAGAAGCTCTGTGTATTTTTATTTTGACAAGTGCCACCCAGGCGACATGACATGTTCAATGCATTTTAGCTGCCCACTTCAACTCTACTTGTTCTTTACAAAGGTGCTACTTGAACATTGTATAACCTGCACAATAGATTGTATTTAAGTATACGAGTATTACTGTTCATTCAAATAAATAAGTAAATCCCTCACATTAAAAGGGAGTTTATACACTAAATTATTTTACCATTTCACCCCTTCCCCCCCAGCTAGTACATCATATGTTTGTTTAAATCAACAAAATACTTATGTACTCCCCTAGAATGTCTCCCCTAGTACTTGTGTACTCCCCTAGAATGTCTCCCCTAGTACTTGTGTACTCCCCTAGAATGTCTCCCCTAGTACTTGTGTACTCCCCTAGAATGTCTCCCCTAGTACTTGTGTACTCCCCTAGAATGTCTCCCCTAGTACTTGTGTACTCCCCTAGAATGTCTCCCCTAGTACTTGTGTACTCCCCTAGAATGTCTCCCCTAGTACTTGTGTACTCCCCTAGAATGTCTCCCCTAGTACTTGTGTACTCCCCTAGAATGTCTCCCCTAGTACTTGTGTACTCCCCTAGAATGTCTCCCCTAGTACTTGTGTACTCCCCTAGAATGTCTCCCCTAGTACTTGTGTACTCCCCTAGAATGTCTCCCCTAGTACTTGTGTACTCCCCTAGAATGTCTCCCCTAGTACTTGTGTACTCCCCTAGAATGTCTCCCCTAGTACTTGTGTACTCCCCTAGAATGTCTCCCCTAGTACTTGTGTACTCCCCTAGAATGTCTCTCCTAGTACTTGTGTACTCCCCTAGAATGTCTGGGGGGTTTTCAAATTTTTTTGAAACTTTATTGCTACAGTAACTTTTTCTATCTTCAGAAGGCATCAGAAGTACAGCTTAGTTGAAAAAAGTGGGGGAAGGGAAGAAACCACAGAGTGCCCAAATGCCATAAGTACATTACATTAATGCCATAGTCTTTGCCAATATAAAAAAATCTTTGGGGACATGTGCAGGCAGGAGAGGGGTATTTGAACATTTCCGTATTCATAACAGGGGAACACACGGGGTGTTCTTCCACTCTTCTTCCTTCGCCAAGGGCTACAACAGGCTTCTGCGAAGGGGCGGTTTGTCTGCCGCTTACGCACAGACACTGTGGAGATTTATCAAAGGAAATAGGTAAAGTGGAGAGAAAAAAGTACTAACCACTCAGCTTCTGTCATTTTACAGGCTGAATTTGAAAAATGATTGGTTGGTACAATGTCTCTACGATAAGTCAACTGCGGAAATTAAGGGGGATGCTCTGAGGCCTCCGCCGGGACAGCCACCTCTCCCAGCTGAACCTGCTTTATACTTTCTGCCAATCGCTGTGATTTGACACAATGGGAATTGATACTTTGGAGTTTATTTTGCCAATAATAATAGTTTGGCTCCTTTATAGATGGGATCTGGTTTAAAGATCTACAGTAAAAAGGTAGACAATGTCTAGATAGACAACAGATGTTAGACAGTCAATAGGTCGACAGGGGCAAAAGGTCGACACACAAATGATGGACATGAAAAAGGTAGACACAAAAACGTTCAACACTTTTTTTTTCTTTTTGGTTTAGGGTTAGGCACTTACCAGGGGGTTGGGGTTAGGCACTTAGCCCAACGGTTAGGGTTAGGCACTTACCCTGCCGGTTAGGGTTAGGCACAGGAGGGAGGGTTAGGCACTTACCGGAGGGTTAGGCACTAGAAGGGACGGTTAGGGTCAGGCACCTACCCCGATGGTTAGGGTTAAGCACCAGGAGGGAGGATTAGGGTGAAGATTAGGGTTAGAAAACAAAAAACATGTGTCGATCATTTTTTGTCTACCTTTTTCATGTCAACCGTTTGACCCTGGCGACCTTCTTACATGTCGACCTTTAGTGTGTCGACCTTTTGACTGTCTAACATCTGCTGTCTATCTAGACATTGTCTACCTTTTTACTCTAGATCTTTCAATGCACACCCTTTGTAGATTTGGCTTTCATACAACACAACAGCATTAGATATCTGTGTACACCAGCCTGTATTCCTCAGTGATGGCGAAAAACAGCACAAATACAGGAAATGGCACGAAAGTCAAACAGACTAGTGTTTGAGCACCTTAAAACAATAACAATCTATTACTCAAACTGGTAGAATTGAAGTCCCTAAATCCCTTGACACACCTGACTAATCACCAGAGATAAGTTTGCTTTAAACAAACTGCCATTTATATCACTAGATTCCAGATCTGCTGTTCTCTACAGATGAGAGCATAAAGGGCACTAAATGGTGCATTCATAGGGTCATTAAAATAAAATAGTCCATTCATACTTTAATTAAAAGAAAATCATCCATGTCTATGATAAAGTTGATTAATGTATGGCTGCTTTAATTTGTTTGTAAATTAGTTACAAGCCCAATCTTTGAGGTGCCATCTGAATTAGGAAGTGTTTGTCAATACTGTGTTTTCTCTGCTGTTATCAGTAAGTCATTAACGATAAGAACACAGAACACTCAAGTACCATGCACTGATATATTGTCCTATAAAGGCATTGATTTCACATTACTTTATACTCATGTGCTTGATTTACACCTACATTTTATGAGAGAATCCCCTTTATAAAGCGGTCACCACATTTCTCTGCCATATTGCTTCCAAAGCCTTAAAATGCACCTGCTGAGATATATATATATATATATATATATATATATATATATATATACACATATATACATATATATATATCCAATAACAAAAAGGTTCCATTACAAAACACTGACTACAGGTAATGCCACTGCTACAATGGAAATGTATGTATTATATGTAATTTTTTTGCTTTTGGACAATTGGTTAGTGCCCTTGAACATTCATACTTAAGTTTGTGGAGGACCGATTATCAAATACTGTTTTTGAAGCACCTCATAAGTCAGATCAAAAATGTGAGTACAAGGCTTTTCTTCAGACACACACACATATATTAGTAATTAACAGGTATTTATATAGCGCACACATATTCCGCAGTGTTTTACAGAGACTATTTGACCAATCACATCAGTCCATGCCCAAATGGGGCTTACAATGTATATTCCCTACCACATGCTCACACATACATACATACATACATACTAGGCTTCATTTATGTCAGGAGCCAATTGACCTACCAGTATATTTTGGATTATATGCATTGGTACCTGCACCAAGATCGCTAACATTTCTGTGTCTGTCTGTCTCTCTCTCTACACAACTAAAAAAAAACAAACTCCTCTGTATGTAGCTGTGCGTATTTTTAAACTTCACACTTATTTTTTGGACATTTTCAGCATACTGATTTTTAATATGGTTCAAATGCTTTCAGGTCAATTCATTTGGAAAGGTTTAGCTTACAGTGTATAAGAAGAACTACTAGATATGTACGTGCAAATACATTAACTGTTAGTGTTGAATTATTGCAAGACATTTTCCATCTGTGCCTGTGTTTAGTCCATTAGTGAATGGCAGAACTCTGTAAAACAGAAGCAGGCTCACGTTAATCTGCCAGCAAACACTTCTGTGTGAACTGCCTCATAAGGAACAATGGTCCTCCTTCTCTACTCACACTCTAATGGCACTGACATAAAATGTTGTTCACAGCATGGAAAAGACAATATATAGAGAAAAATAAATACATTGAACAAGGCATGCAGTTTTGGAAATTCTAACATTAAAATTACAAGCCTGAATAAAATCCTCATTGTAAGGTACAGGTATAAACAAATCCTACCATTAAAAAGCGATGTCCCTGTGGTTCTTCAACTATAAACGCTTTAGGCATTATACTGTAGTAATTAGCTATTGTGAGTGTGGGCTGAAAACCTGGTGACAGTAGTCACGTGATCATTCAGAACTAATGTGCAGAAAGCTGAAAATATACAAAAAATGTAATATAACCACAATTATTTGTGAAGGAAACGCTGGGCTTGCACTTTACCAGTACATGGGATGTGCCCAGGTATGGAGGCTTAATATTTTCCATTTATAAAGGTGTATTTAGTATCACACAGTACATGTAGTACTAGTTATACAGTCAGGTGCATAAATATTGGAACATTGACAGAATTGTCATATTTTGGCCTCTTTTCACCACCACAATGGCTTTGAAATGAAACAAACAAGATGTGCTTTAACTGCAGACTTTCAGATTTAATTTGAAGGTAATTACATCCAAATCAGGTGAACGGTGTAGGAATTACAACAGTTTCTATATGTGCCTCCCACTTTTTAAGGGGCCAAAAGTAATGGGACAAACTAAACAATCCTAAATCTAACTTTCACTTTTTAATACTTTGTTGCAAATCCTTTGCAGGCAATTACAGCCAGAAGTCTGGAACGCATAGACATCACCAGACGTTGGGTTTCATCCCTGGTGATGCTCTGCCAGGCCTCTACTGCAAATGTCTTCAGTTCCTGCTTGTTCTTGGGGCATTTTCCCTTCAGTTTTGTCTTCATCAAGTGAAATGCATGCTCAATCGGATTCAGGTCAGGGGATTGACTTGGCCATTGCTTAACATTCCACTTTTTTGCCTTAAAAAACTCTTTGGTTGCTTTTGCAGTATGCTTCGGGTCATTGTCCATGTGTACTGTGAAGCACCGTCCAATGAGTTCTGAAGCATTTGACTGAATATGAGCATATAATATTACCCGAAACATTTCAGAATTCATTCTGCTGCTTTTGTCAGCAGTCACATCATCAATAAATACAAGGGAACCAGTTCCATTGGCAGCCATACATGCCCACGCCATGACACTACCACCACCATGCTTCACTGATGAGGTGGTATGTTTTGGATCATGAGCAGTTCCTTTCCTTCTCCATACTCTTCTCTTCCCATCACCCTGGTACAAGTTGATCTTTGTCTCATCTGTCCATAGGATGTTGTTCCAGAACTGTAATGGCTTTTTTAGATGTTGTTTGGCAAACTCTAATCTGGTCTTTCTGTTTTTGTGGCTCACCAATGGTTTACATCTTGTGGTGAACCCTCTATATTCACTCTTGTGAAGTCTTCTCTTGATTGTTGACTTTGACACATATGCACCTACCTCCTGGAGAGCGTTCTTGATTTGGCCAACTGTTGTGAAGGAGTTTTTCTTCACCAGGGAAATAATTCTTCTGTTATCCACCACAGTTGTTTTCCGTGGTCTTCCGGGTCTTTTGGTGTTGCTGAGTTCTCCGATGCGTTCTTTCTTTTTAAGAATGTTCCAAACAGTTGATTTGGCCACACCTAATGTTTTTGCTATCTCTCTGATGGGTTTGTTTTGATTTTTCACCCTAATGATGGCTTGCTTCACTGATAGTGACAGCTCTTTGGATCTAATATTGAGAGTCGACAGCAACTGATTCCAAATGCAAATGTCACACCTAGAATCAACTCCAGACTTTTTACCTGCTCAATTGATAATGAAATAACGAGGGAATAGCCCACACCTGTCCATGAAATAGCTTTTGAGTTGATAGTCCCATTACTTTTGGCCCCTTAAAAAGTGGGAGGCACATATAGAAACCGTTGTAATTCCTACACCGTTCGCCTGATCTGGATGTAATTACCCTCAAATTAAATCTGAAAGTCTGCAGTTAAAGCACATCATGTTTGTTTAATTTCAAAGCCATTGTGGTGGTGAATAGAGGCCAAAATATGAAAATTTGGTCAATGTCCCAATATTTATGGACCTGACTGTATGTTATTTATAATTATATCTTGGGTTTGTAGTTTTGGTTAGGAATAAGTACCCCTGCACCCACACCCCCCACCCCATAAAATCCATGAAGGCTCTCAGATAGAACTAACAAAGTTACACCCCCACTCAGATATTCACTGATGCTAACAAAACTCAGCTGCTGAAGACAACTTTCACCAACAAAATCAAAACCATCAGATGTAACGCAGACAACACACAAAATGTATAACCAGTTTTTTTTTTTAAACCTCTTCACAAGTCAAATATATATTTTGAAGATCTTGAAATAAAAACACAGGACAGAACTTACAACAAAGCAGATGCCTGCTCATACCCACAATGTAACCTGCATCTTGGCACAATGGATACTCATCTATGCCCACTCTCACTAGTCTCAAACAATGCAAGCACTGGCTGTTCAGTCTGCCCACTGCATTCCGCATAGGTCAAAGCTTCTGTGCTGCAATGGGATTGTTGTTAATTAAGAACCGTTTAATTCAGAGCTCACCCACGGCTTCTGTGGAAAGGTAATCTGCCTAAAGGGATTCAGTGAACAAAACTATTAGGAAATATTTTTATTCCAACACTTCTTAAGGGAATAGAGCCAGGAAGTATCTTGCAGCATATTATAACTATCTGTGTTGATCACACATATATGTATGTGCATTACAGGACAGGAAACTTCCTGAGCCCTCTTTACCAATATAAAGCAGTCACTGTACTTCTTGAGGGATGATTTATAATCACAGTACTAAAGAATCACTGTACTGTTCTTGAGGGTTTATAAAATTTCATAACAATACTAACACCACAGTGAAGACAACACTAATGTATACTATACATAACAGGGACCTCATATTCATAAATTACATTTCAATCACTTTAGCAATGCAAGTAAGCATTGCTAAAAACTCAAATGTAAAGCTGGGCACACACCTGGACGACCAGGCGACCCAGAAACGCGGTGATGTAATGCTATATTGCATCGCCATACACACTGCACATCCGGCGTATGATGGTGTGATATATCGTTACATGACTGATGTCTGCACCGCATCATCCACGGGTGAAGATCCCAAAGCTAGAAAGGTAAGTATTAACTAACCTATTTTTACCCCCTAACCCTCCCCCCAAGTGCCTAACCCCGTTCTAAGTGCATAAACCTAGTCCCCCCCTTCCCTGCAGCCTAACTGTAAGTCTCCCGGGGGGTGCCTAACCCTAAGTGATCCCCGGGAGCCCCTAACCCTCCCCCTCAGCGGCTGTCCACGCCCCGCTTACCTTCGATCGGTAAGCCGGGTGTCGGGCTCCAGGCGTAGGTCTAATGACAGGCGTGGGGATTTAGATGCCTGTCATTTGTACCTTGCCGGGATTAGACAGTCGGGAAGCCGGCAGTTGGGATTTCGTTTGTCAGCTTCCCGACTGCTTCCCGGAAAGATGCAACCAGACAATTCATTGTAAGATGACTTGGGTGGTTTTCAGGGTACATGCTATATCAGTGGTTCCCAAACTTTCTTGAATCACGGCGCCCTAGAGTATCTTATTAAGAAATTCAGCAAAATATTTAAAATTAAGTTTGTTGTATTTACCTGTCACCCTTAGGTTCAGTTATGTGGTGGAGGACAGGGCTGCACTTCTGTTTATCCACATATTTAATTATTGACAGCTGCCACCATTGGTTTTGCCCATCACTCTGACCATAAATATTTTAATTCAGTCCTGCACCACCAATCCAAGGAACCCCTGCATGTGCCCCAAGGCACCCAGTTTGGAAACCACTGTACTATACGATGGTGGATCCGAACCATTTTGGACGATATATCATATAGTACCCAGTTTAAGATTTACAACATGCAGGCTGAACCAAGATTTAATTTGGAGCATAAGCTTCAAGGAACAGTTTGTTAACATTACTACTTTGTTGAATCTGGGGCTGTAAGTATGATGAGGGTGCTATACAGTATGTGCTGAGTTCTGTCTGTGTTTCAATAGGTACCATCTAGGTACTATACTCTGAATTTCTCACTAAAATCTATAGGCATACACTTCCTGGTAGATTGGCTTCTAACTAAATACAGACATTGTATACGTGCAAGAGAAATTAAATTGTAAGCTCAACTACGGTGGAGACAGATGGGCCTGTATACACATACGTCTCAAGATTTCCAGATTCATGAATCGGCACAGGGGGCATGACCATGAAGCCCCCTGTTGTCCCTCACTACCTTCCCCACCTAATCATTGTGGAACACACCAAGAGGGCACCTGCTCGACGATGCAGAGCAGCAGGTAACGGGACATACCATACCACGGAACAGACGGGAGGCATGTGCATAAAGTACTCTGATTATAAAGTGATGTGGAATTGGTACTAAATGTAAAATCCACAAAAGAGGAAACATGAATGATACCGCTACTCAGAAAATATTATAAACGGGGCTGATATGTAACAGCCTGCAATTTATGGTCTTGACGTGATTTTGCTAGATTTAAAACGGCAATTCGTTTTAATGCAAAAAACAATCACCTGGTATTGCTGTAAAACTAATTGCCTTTTTAAATCTAGCACCTACAGTACTGTGGACCTCATTCAGAGTCGGTCGAAGCAGCCGCACGGTCGTACGCCACCGATGTTCGCTATACTGCGCATGCGTAAAGTTAGCAATGCGCGTGCACAAACTAGGCGCTACGATCAGAAATTTCTCTCTCCTTGAACACAGCCAGGTCGGTAGTTTGAGTGACAGATTGAGGCGTTTGTGGGTGGTAACAGGGGAAGGTGCTTGAAAACAGGGGAGTGGAGATCCGAACGCAGGCGTGCCTAATTATGCGAACGGCGTTTATGGGAGTGCATACGGTTTATGGGAGTGCATAATTAACAAAGTAGCGTCATGGCACATGTGACATGGGAGGTTTTTACACTGACATAATCGTAGAGCTTATGAGAGGGTATGGTCAACCTTAAGCTCTACGACCAGTTCCGATGGTCTCGATTAATCCTTATATGCCCGGAGATGACGTGCAATGCGTACGAGAAGGGGGCGTATTTTTTTAAAATTCCGGCCGCTTCCTCCCCTTGGTCGGCCAGCTACCGATCCGAACTTAGGGACGCAACTTGCGAGGGAATCATTTGCATATCCGGCCCCTTTTCCCATACGACCGTGCGGCCGCTTCGACCGACTCTGAATGAGGTCCTGTATCTCGCCGGGACCAACAAATCATAGTCCACTACAATTGGTCCTAGCAAATTCAGGGATTCATCCGACAATAAACTGGCTACTCACAATAACGTGGTCATTCAGGTCATTAACAACAATCCCTCCCCTTTTTACGATTTGATGCGCATTGCATTCCATCAGGTGGGGACAGCAAACTAGTCAAGTCTGGTCTTTCTGGTGCATGCAGGGTTAATCCCAAAACAATGAAGTAACCATCTGTGTAGCTTCCAAATGAGTGTTTAATGGCAGCCTCAATCTTGTATGTAATGAAAGAGGAGCCGATGAGAATAATATTCTTTGACTCATCCGAAATCAATCCAATTCATTCTGTGCACAGATGGAGGAAGCGATCTGCTACTGCCCAAGCAGCTAATGCCTGGCGCAGTGGAAGAGACAAACATCCGATAAATTAACTAACTTATTCTCCAAGCTGCAGACAGTGCATCAAGTAGTGTATAGAGGTGCAATTACAAATGATGGAATGCTATAAACTCTAGGCTTTAAAATGGTTTAATTTGTAACCCTTTCTGCATTTTTTTTTTGTTTAGTATGAGGTGACAGTTTTTGAATAGTATTTATTTCTGCTTTATTTCTATCAAACTGCTCAATAAAATCATGTAGGCATCGTCATCATGTTTAACAAAAATGTTATTAAGTGGCATATTTATACCATTTTGCACCATTCATTTTCACTGATGTCACCAAGAAGCCACAAGCCGTTCAGGTAATGTTAGATAACCTCTACTGGAGAGTGTATCTAACTAATAACTGTAGATAAGTAGGAACTCATTAATCAATGATTGATATATTTTTATCACTCGTTACTAATCTTAAATGGTGCAACTAATCAGCTCGTAAATGTTGTGTGTTTGAAAAAATTACAGGAGCTGATTGGTTGGAGCAACATTTAAGATTAGTAACAAGAACCACTTGTTGATAAATGAAGCCACTAATTTGAAAAGTGACCATCTAGGTAATTTACATCAAGATTACGTTTCTAAACGGTGATAAATATGGTAGTATTTTTGTATCCTGTACAGAATATTGAGTAGATTTACCAAAATTTTGAAGGCCACCACTTACTACTTTCTTAACTTTGAGAAAACACAGGAAACTAGAGGGAGCGCTGCACAGAGGATAAAAAAACAGGCCATGACTGAAGCCTTTGTCCTCTGTGTGGTTTATGCTCTCAATATTTAGAGAATAAGCCCCCAAGGTATTTCATAATGCATTGTAATGTGTGTAATGTGTGTAATGTGTGTTGTTGTGTGGCTGCTGTACAGCATCAGTATGTGTAGCTTGGAAGGCAGAGGCGATGATAAAGTGAAGAACAAATAATCCACAGGTATCAGTGTAAATTCCTTTGGTATTTAGACTGCACATGGGCTGGGCTAATGACACATGGAAAAACAGCCAAGATGACACCATCACATGAAGCTGCACTACTGCTGTCAGACCACAACTGTTGGCTGGGTGTGCTTAGTATGCTGCACAAAATTAAATACTGCTATACATGGGGCGACTGATTCATTTGTAATGTTGTACAAAGTATGGAGCCTGTGTACCTAACTTAGTGTTTGCTCTAGCACCCCGCACTTGTCACAAACCGTGCAGTTCTGCTTTCCTGCCTGGGGTGTCGCTCTCTGCTCTCGTGCTTCTAGCAGGTAGGAAGGAGGAACTGCACGGGGTGTGACAGGTACAGGCAGCTAGAATGAATACTACTAGTGCTGGCAGATATATCTGTCCATCGTGCTGTGTGTAGGGGGGCTGCGGGGAGGGGGCACAACACGCCCCCCGGTCAGAAAACAAATTATGTTTGTTCAGTGTGTATGAACAACCGTCATCTGCAGATATATCTGTCATATGTGTACCTAGCTTAACTAAACAATGAACCTGGAAGAGAAGTAAATCTACTGCGTTTCGTCAATGGACATCGACGAAGTCCATTGACAAAACGCGTTAGCGTGGCCTAGTGACACAATGCCATTCCTTCCAGCGATGTCCCCTACTCTTGTGATCAGTGTAGGTCCCGGCACACCGTGCCCTTCTGTGGAAGTCAGTGGCGTGAGTCGTGTTGCCGGTCGGTATCCCGGAGGAAGAGTGCCTAGTTGGTTAATTATAACCAGTCCATCCCGTTTTTAACATTGGTACGATCAAATGTCATGTGAAGCCCGATTCTTTTACCATGTTTGAATAAAACACACTTTTATGCACTACGGAGCGTCCTCATATGTTTTCTATTAACATATAAATCTTGTTTTACTTTAGCTAAGCAAATATTCGTTAAATATCGCAGTCATTGCTAAAAACGGGGTCACTATCAGACATGTTGGTAAGCTCTGTCAGAAGACGACTGCTGATGATCTTTAATGACCGAATCTTCTACCGGCATTAACATGCCCACTTCAAAATGTTGTTCCATTCGGTAGTTACATGTGTGTTCAAACTGGTCTGATCCTGCTGCTCAGCGTACACACTAAACGCCCCCTTAGAATGTAAGCTCTCACGAGCAGGGACCTCTTCCCTCATGTGCTTCTCTTTACATTTTCTTCTACTCTTTACTCCCCATTAGGGCACCTAACACGGGACCGCCAACTCCCGGCAGCTTATTGTGAGTGCTTTAATCACTATTTCAGCAATGTATATAAGTCGTGTCCTTGTCCTGCACTGTAATGTACTGTAAGTTACTTGTTTCTTGTTCACCTATTAGTTCTATGTACTATGTAAGGCGCTGCGGTACACTTGTGGCGCCATATAAATAAAGGATAATAATAATAATAATGACAACAACATGAACAGTACCCGAAGAAAACCAGTTCATGCTGCCACTAATATGCCAATCGTGGTATATACACAATGCTAGGGAATCTACTGAACCAACAGTAAAAGATAATAATAAAGAATAACACTAACAACATTTATTTATGAAGCGCCAGCATAGGCCGTAATTAAGAACAAACACCGTAATAAAACAAGACTGCTTACTGACAGACAGACAAACAGGTAAGTGGGTTTTGTATATATGAAATATTAAAGTATATGAACAGATAGTCTGCTATGCACTCCCTGCAATAAAATACTATAACAGACAATTATAGATGAAAATGAAGTGTTACAGAAGGACAGATATTTCATGGAATGCTCTCAATAACAGCTTCATTATGGCATATTTAGCCCACAGCATAGCAGATTCCTTGTTAGTAAGAGCACTGAATGGTACTATAGTTATCCTATATCGGCCTAAAATGACCGATGACAAGGATAATAGCTTGCAGCGACATACAGAACGGTAAATTGCATTGCCATATAGGTCCTGGAAGCAGAGCAGTCCCACAATGCTATTTAATCTCGGACTAACTTATATTTATGGCTTAGTGGAACAGTAGCTGCAGACCTTAATGTTAGCAGCTCATTTGTGAGACGTGTCTCAAATTGTGTCATTCAACTACACAGTGACCTGTGACACATTAGCTGTACCTCCATTTATTCTCTTTTTGTTTTTTTAAGCCCTTGTTTACCTCAGTAATAACCCTACTAGGAGTGTGACTGGGCAGACTGGGTGGAATTTGTGCGTCATTTATTCATTATAATGACTGGTTACTAGGAAAAGGACTGTAGTAGCATTGTCATGAATATTATTTTAGGTGCCTTCTTGCGTATACTTCTAACTTCTATTTAACTATAAATAACTTTACTTTGTTATTCTATAAATGTTCAGTTAAAAATTGGCATAAATTACTTTGCACAGAGAAAAATGTTTCTCAACATTTGTTTTTTATAGCTATGAGCAGGACTGTGATACTGAGGGGAGATAAAGTATAATCTATTGCCTTCAATGGGTAAGGGGCCAGACACATTTACTTGCTGCTCTCCAGCTACTGTGGAACTACAAGTCTCAACATGCCACGAAAATCTTGGCCTAGCAAGGCATAGAAGCTATCATTCTAACTCCTTGCTACATGCTCCTTCGTCCCCATCTACCCCATCTGTGTCAACCCAGTTTGTCTTCCCCCACCTTTTTAGAATGTAAGCTCTCACGAGCAGGGCCATCTACCCTCTTGTGCTTCTCCTTACTATAGTGTCATTTACTTCTTACTCACCACTAAGGCACCTAACACTTGGTTGCTTATGCTCTGTTGCTTATCTGGGTGATATGGTCACTAATGTAGCAATATATATTATCCATGTCCTGTATTGTATTGTTCTGTAAGTCACTTGTATACAATTTGTTTTAGTACTTTGTAAGGCGCTGCGGAACACTTGTGGCGCCATATAAATAAATGATAATAATAATAGAAGACAGTTATCTACAGGAAGCATGAAAACTCTCAGATGAAAGGGAATGTTGTCATGTGACGTTCCACAATAGGTTGGAGTTGCAGGATGCCTAATCCTTTGCTGGCTATGGAGAACCGATATGAATTGGACATTATACAGCAATATGGTGGGAATAAAGAACTCCTTACTGTAAAATAGAAGAATATGGACAGTCACCAAGGAGTTCTGACATTAATATATTTAAACAAGTGAGTTGTCAGGTTTAAGAATCATTTGAGATGTTTAGGTCAATATACACAGTATTGATAATGACTGCAGGTAGTAAACTTGAAAATTGGTGTGAGAAGGGGTTAGTGCTGTTGGCCCCCAACTGGGTTATTATTGTATCCTTCAATTATGTGCCACTGATACCCCCATCTCCTCAAACTTCCTAGCCTACCCTATATATGGGATGCAGTTAAAATACAGGCGGTAGGGACGCCGACACACAGAACCCCGGTTCCGGAATCCCGACACGTCAGAATCCCGACACCAGCACCCGACGGTAAGTACTGGGATTAGGGGTTAGGCACTAGGATTATGGTTAGGCACTAAGGTGGGAGGGTTAAGGTAAGGTACTGGTGGGGGGGGGGGGATAGGTTTAGGGTGCAGGGAGGGTGGGTTAGTGGTAGGATACTTACCCAACAGGTGTCGGTATCCTAACTCTGTCAGGATACCGGCATTGGCATTTGCCGTTATCCCGTACCCAAGCCCTATATACTTTGCATTCCCATGATACCACCACAGAGCCTTAACATTTATTAGCTGCGTATACAGACGCTAGAATAAGTAAAAAATATGTGGAAATATTGAAATGCCAGTCTGCACATACAACCATATATATTTTACTGAGTAGTTACAGATAAAGTATTTCACCTTTTTAGAATCTTTGAGATAGGTTACACACACACACATTGTATATATATATATATATATATATATATATATAAAACCTATCACATATTTATACACACACCTTTTTAAAGGAGCCCAACTTGTCATTTGCTGAATTACTATGATCTTACAGTCAACTGCCTGTAAATATTGGGACACATTCCATAATATCTACGCTGGCTGGAAGGCAAATTGTACCTGAAAGAAAACTACAGGTGATGGCACACATATCTGGCACACATTCATTTACTATATGTTCAGTGAAAATATTTGGGGAATTTAAAGGTGTAACGGGGTCACTCAACACTTTGCTGCTAGCAGTATTCTGAACACAAAAGACATTTTATTTTTGGAATGTGTGAATGTGCCCTTGGACCACAGAGAGTAACGTCGACACAAAACTACCAGCATGTGAGAAGATGGTGGGATCACAAGTCATGGTCAAACCCATTATCCAACACTGGCGCTTCTTTAGTTATTTATAGAATGTGCTAATATTTCCATTTGCCTGTTTACTTGAATGATCATAAATCACTTGTTTAAATGAATGCTTCTATTCATACAGCTGCAAGCCTGCTGTGCATTGTACAGTCCTGATCCACACGGCAAGAACGCAGATGTAGTACAGGCTACCTGGTGCCACCAATATCTGTAGTTATCCTCATAACTTTGGTTACATTTTACTTAACCTCAAAAACCTTGTACTTAATACGTGACAATAATAAAACGTCCTCAATGGAGAGCCAGAAAGTGGCCAAACGATCATATAATGACCCTAATTGATAAGGAAATGGTCAGATAATGTGTTAACCAAGGAGAAAAGTTTATTACGTCTGGGGAGTAGTAGTTCTGTCTATACAACATTCGCATTCATACGCAATGCTTATACACAGATAACTACAGCCCTCTACATCACGCACGCCGTACACATTGCACAATCCGGCGTATGATGGCGCAGCATGCTGCATATAACAGCACTGCGTCATTCATTGTATCATCCCATTTGCTGTGCAGTACAGCAGATGGGATGATGCAGTGATTAACGGATCGGGTGTACATACTGTACGATGTGTACGATATAGCGTTCAGATAAGTGTTGGAACTATGGCCCTCATTCAGAGCCGGACGCTCTGAGCAGAGCGCTCGCTCTGAATGAGGGCCGTCCTCCATAAAAATGGAGCGTCCTCCTGGACGCTCGTATAGCTGTGGGTCACCACCCACAGCACATACGAGCGTGCAGGATGATGGTCGCGATGGTCTTGACCATCGCGACCATCGCCAGTGCGACCAGAAGCCTGTGGTCGGGGTTTTCGACCACAAGCCCTGGAGTGATTTTGGCTCTATCAGAGCCAAAATCACTCCCACTGACATCACTAGTGATGTCAGTGGGGCCGGCTTCTGACGGTAGGCGTTCCCTTGGGAATGCCTCCGTCTGGCAGGCACGCCCCCGGCACGCCCACCAAAGGGGGCGTGCTGTCAATCAACATCGACAGCACGCCCCCTTTGATCAGACACAACGAGCGAGGGAAAGTCCTTTGCTCGTCACGTCTGGCGCATGCGCACGACGGAGCTCCCTCCGTCGTGCGCATGCGCAGTGCACACCATCGACCCACTTGCGAGCGGACAGCCGCTTGCGAGTGGGTCTGAATGAGGCCCTATATACTGTATCGTACGATACATCATATAGTGTGTACCCAGCTTAGCCGAATCTATGTTTGAAGACACATAGAAAGTAAAGGAACTACTCTACAAAAAGCAAGAAAAAATATTTTAGACTATTTCATTGCACAGGGTCTATCCATCTCTACCTTAAACTCAGTTATTAATTACAGTGTAACTTTGTCTCTGACTTACGTGACATTGTTGATTTTCTATCCAGGGAGGGACAGTGCAGTTGGCAACATTTTGCCATAAAATGAGATGATTATTGGAGCATACACACGGTCAGATTTGTCAGATGAACGATTTGAACGATTTTTGACTGCATTAAAATGAATGGAATCGTCCAAGTCTGACTGCAAACCCATCAGATGTCAGATATCGTTATCTGACAAACGGGAACGCGCATCGTTCATCGTCCAGGCACGTCAGATATGTCAGATTTTCCTTCAGATATGAACGACTGAATGATTTTTAAATCGTTATCGTTCATATCTGAAGGAAAAATCTGACCGTGTGTATGCACCAAATATTGCAAAAGCAATTTTAAATGTACAGGTCACATTAGACATAATTATCTCACACTGCCCATTTATGGGACCCAATTACAGAAATCTTGTTTTGCAGATTTCCTATTATTAACGGAGTATACACATATAAATTAGTGACCGAATCATTCTAACATGTCCATGTGAAGTCTCTTTCCCCAAAAGCCCCAACATTTCCTAATGCTACAGGGGATTCAATCCTCCAGTCCAAACCAAAACTGTCTAATAGAAGCACCTAATACTCTAATACTGCCCTGCTGACTAGGACTAGAAGGATGGAGACCTTCTGCGCTGCATTCACCAATCACCTGCTCCAACTGCCAGCATTAGGTAACAGATATAAAGAGGGTGAGATGGAGACACTCCTTGAACAGTGTTTTCAGACCAATCCGTATTGCTAATCCCCACTTTCACAATTCGAGAGGACTAAGGACACAGTTTGCTCATTAAACTCAGATACATTAACGAGTTGCAATGTCGACTTCACTTTGCAGATGCACAAATTCCATAGTTGTCATTTTGACTCAACTATTAATTGTTCATTATAGGTTGTCATGAGAGGTAGGTCAAAGGGTCATGTCACAGATGAATCTATTGTAAGATATGAGGTGGGGTTCAGGTTATAAACATTATAACATATCCAATTGGACGTGCATATACAGCTAGACATTAGCACTTAGAAATACATCAGGAATATTATTACACAAGAAATAGCAATGAACATAGAGTAGCTCTGAACACTAAGGTGGGGCAGTTACATAAGTGAAGATTGGATTGGGAAGAGGCTTTAGTGTGGACGTGTATGTGGGTCTGCAGCCATGACTTGTGTCTTATAGCTGGTACGCCACAAGTAGTTTAGTTTTTCTGACAGACAGATCAGTCATAAAGTTTAAAGTCAATATAATGCACGGAGATCTAAAAACATCTTGATTTGCTAAGTAACACCAGGAAATTTCAGCTAACTGTACGGAGTTTAGTAAGTTAACATTACAACTTACCCAGCTTTGAGGCACCCTCTGGTGGGTATTCTGGAAACTGCCCCTCCGAGGGAACACTCACTGTCCTGCGGAGGCTCCGACTCTTGCTGGATTCCGGAGGTGGATCCTGCGCGGTTTCACCAGACATCTACAAGAAGACGAAGAAAAGGACTCAAGATGACTATGTACAGTAACGATTGCTGCTAATCTCCTTGCAGCTCAAACAGATAACTCATCCCCCCCTCTTGATCTCTTTATCCTGGTGTGATTACAAAGCCCGAATGAAGGACCAGAATAGTTGCTGCTTTTGTAATTCAAGCACTCCCTCTAGTGGAGAAAGGCAGGTAGTGACATGTTACATGTGATGTTATATATTTGTTACCACACTGACGGGTCTGCATGGAAAGTGTACACATGTGAATGGAATGAAAACAAGAAGCACTGTGCACATTCCGCAAGAGTCACGCTTCTTATCTTATCCAAACAGTGTTTGTGTAAATTATATTGTAAAATATGTGTCAGGTTGTCTAGAAGGAATGTGTGTCATTCAATCTAATGACAGAATACCTTGTTAGAACCAGGCAAGACTTACACATTTGTATAACTCTTAAAAAGGGCCATGGTTTAATAAGGGAGGAACATAACTTCCGATCACATAATAGTACAAAATGTGCAAGATCAATACGTTTCAGTAGGATGGTACAATTGTTACCCAAAACTGGAGTTCTGCATATTTAATGCTTTGACTAACAGCACCATAACCATGACCATAAAGGTAAATAGACATAATATTGTATTATATATACAACATGTATACTCTGGAAGAAAACAGGGATCCTTGTGGTAATGGGCAACGTTGTTTTGTCAGGGCTTTGGCGCTGGTATCGCCAGCCCCAAAAATTAAAGTTGATCAATTAACAGGTCTTAAGATCAGTAACCTTGCGAATGTTTAGTGTAAAGCCTAAATTAATCCCCCACTATAATT
The DNA here is from genome assembly GCA_031769625.1 of Taudactylus pleione. Classification (NCBI taxonomy): domain Eukaryota; kingdom Metazoa; phylum Chordata; class Amphibia; order Anura; family Myobatrachidae; genus Taudactylus; species Taudactylus pleione. The sequence continues at coordinate 3,361,131 of JAUIMM010000422.1, forward strand.
TCCTTTAAATGCTCAGTAAAACTATCAGTAAGTTTGTATATAAACAGTATGGATGGGAACTGCCATGCTTCTTGCTACATAGAATCTAACATTCATTTGTATCTGTACATTTAACAGCACAGAGCCCCTTGTAGATGTAACCCAAAGCCCAGTCTTATCTAAATAAACTGCATCCTTTACACGAGTACAAACAAAATTTTGATATCCGTGTTCTAAGCTCTATAGGTGTCCATACATCAGCGAGTGTGTTTCGCGATCCAGCGATGCGATGGGAAATGCCGGCCATCGATGTTCTGCGATCCCTCGCCGGATCGCAGACATTTGTCATGTTAAATGTCAGCAATTTGACAATTGCCATAATTTTTTGATCGCGATCGTCAAATCACCGAAATCCTATATGCTGGATTTCTGCGATCTTGCGAAGCCGGGTTGCAGCATCGTGGTATCACGGGAATCCGTCACTGATGTATGGGCCCCATTAGTCAGTGTTTCCCAAACTCATTCCTCGGGGAGCCCTAACAGGGCAAGTTTTCCAGGTCTCCTCACAGAATCACAAGTTGAATAATAAGGTCCACCTGTGAATCTTTAAAAATGTGTCAGCCAGTAATGAATATACCTGTGCACAAAGTAGGAAAAATGGAAACCATGCACTATTAGTGCTCCCTGTGGAATGAGTTGGGAAACATTGCTCTGTGTAATTGCTGGCAGGGACCAAACACGTCTATTAGTTCTGCGTTTTTATACATTGCTATAAGCAACAGGTCTGTAAATATATTAAGATAAATAAATCAGCATTTTTTTTTTATGCTTCTGCTTACGTGAAATAGGTGTCATACGTGTCTGAAATATGCAGAGCACCAATATTTTTTTTTATGTATGTTTTGAATTCCGAAGGTTATAACTAGCGAATACCAAGGTAGCATTCCATTACTGAGTTAGTTCAATGTAACTACACAAAAGCGTCAATGATTAATCATTACAACTGTATGGGTGTCAATATTTATAGATGCTTTATTGGAATTAAATATGTTACAGGTACACAGACACTAACTTAAGTGACTTGGATTTTCCTTCAACTCAATATCTGCCCAGTTCAAATCATGTATTTTGCAGCCTAGATGTTTTTATGCTTAATATTGATTATACACTTGCACAGCTTTACAAGACGCTACAATACGATTGTCATTTAACAAGTGCAGAACCCAGTCTTGAATGTAAACTGACGCAATCGCACTTTAGGATATCTCCAGAGAATTCAAAATACATTTATTTAAGCTGGTTTTCATGGTAGGTAATAATTAGGCACATATGAAGAGAAAAAACACAGGCATGGACTGCGCTGAGCCGTGGGAACTTTCCACAATAAAATGAGCATGTCAGGCTCAATAGTGTTGAAACTACGGGACTCAAGCAGTGTGCTGGGCTCCTGTATACACTCAGGCACATTAAATATCCTGTCATCACACTTCAGCCCACACGAGCGGTTCTCATAAGCATATCATTACTATAAATACTAACCCAAAGCATTTGACACTGACAGTGGCTGATTTAGGAAGATTTACCCCAGGCCCAGCAGAAAAAAATAGCGCACACACTAATAGATCCACCTGTGGGCTTCCTCGCAAGTGCCAATCACTACTTTCTTTCTCAGAGGAGTGCGTAATCGTAATTACACGGCTACTCGCCAGCACTGGGCACAGACAGCAACAGGAAAGCAAGCTTTTGGCAGGAAGGCCGGATTTTTGGAGAGCTCCCTTCCGTGTGTTTGTTATCATTAGTGCGCTGAGTAATGTGCTCAGCCTACTGACGACTTGTTATGCAGAGAGCAATGGTGACGTGGTGCTCCAAGAATGATCACCTGGAAAAGGGAAAACTTATGCATAGAGAAGAGACTAATAAGCTTGCCCAATCATTTTCATATCATTAAATTCAATGAAGACAGATAGGTGGATTAGTTACCTATGCTGCCTGTTACCGAGGTGTATGCAATCCTATATGGAAATGTACTGGACACTGCAGGTTTCCGCTCAGTGGCTAATCCAAGTTTGTCCTATAACCATAGTAGTTTTCTTTTAACTACGTATTTTAAAAATATTTCAACATTTATACCCCTTTTACACCGGAGCTAAAACCTGGGTTATTGCAGGGTTAACCCGGGCAGCTTCTTAGTGTAAAAGGGGTGAGGGTTGGATCGCCGGGTCGAGTGACCCGGCAATCCAACCCAGGTAAATAGCAGGGTTTAACACGGGAGTAACCCATGAAACCCTGCTGTGTGTACGGCGCACTCCGGGTCTGGATGCGCCGTACACACAGTGCGCCGCAAGCCGGCCGATTGGTCCGGCTTCAGTGGCGCTTGGAGATGACGTCATCTCCAAGCGTCCACTTTCACGCCGGAAAAGCCAGGTCTATGCAGACCCGACTGCGGTGTGAGCGGCGCAGACTCTGGAATATCCCGAGTCGGCGCCGGCTAAATTCCGGGTCTGATCCGGATAGGAACCCTGTTCCAACTCCAGGTCACACCCAGAATTTTGGTGGAAAAGGGGTATTAGTGTCATTTTCTTCCTATATGTCCTAGAGATGGGATGAACAAAGAGGTCAAAAGTGAATGTAGAAAAAGGTTAGGTGCTATAAGAAAATGGCAGGCCATTAGCTAATGCATGGCTGGAATTACACAATTGCATGTTGGCAAGCTTATACTATAGAAGCTGGCAATAAACAGGTTTAAGTCACGTGAACCTGATGACCGTATATAAGGCTATATATTAAAAGCTCTGTTCCTATCTACCTGTACACTAGTTGGGCATAGGTGGTTGCGAGAGTATCTATTTACCCCCCCCCCCCCCCCCCCCCACACTTCCCTTGTGTAGCTGGATGAAAGGTAGACAGTAAAAAGGTCGACAACGGAGCCGTAACTAGACTCTTTGGTGCCCTGGGCCAGAAAGTTCATTGTTGCCCCCCAATTCTTCAAATAGGGACATGACATCCGCTCAAAAAAGGGGTTTGATACCAAATGGTCAACAGGTACAAAAGGTCAACTGTCAAAAGGTCGACAGTTATAATTGGTCGCCACAAAAACGATCAAAGCTTTTTTCCCCAAACATTTTTAAGGTTTAGGCACTTGGGGGACAGTTAGGGTTAGGCTGCCAGAGTGGACAGTTAGGGTTAGGCACTAGGGGGAGGGTTAGGCTACGGTTAGGTTTAGGCACTTAGAGGAGGGTTAGGGTTAATATACACACAAAAAATGTGTTGACCATATGAATGTGTCGATCTTTTGTCCCCATCGACCATTTGGCGTTGGCTTATTCATTGTCGACCTTTTTCCTGTTAATCTCTTATACCACACCACTTCCCTTATCATTATTTGCTTTACTACACCCACAGAGCCACTCTATCCGTCCCCTTCACTTCTTCCATACTCCGCCCTATGGTGTTCAATTGTTATCCTATGTCGACCGATGGACTGTGTATAAATGTTTCATCCCTGTACGGCTCTGTGGGCACTTGACTCGGTTATGATTTTATATATACATATATATATATACATATATATATATATACATACATACACACACACACACACACCATAATAATAATGTCTTTCAGAACACGTGTTAGACATTTGTCTTTATATGGTGGATATTTGTGTCTGATGTGTACACCTTCTGTTTGTTTACTAGGTTACGCGTGTTAAATATTTACATTGCTAGCACAACACACCACCCACTTGCGAAGTATTCACATTGATGTTGCAATATGTACATACTTTTTTGCAACACCCAGAATGTGAAATATATATTAGTAATTACATTCCTTCGTTGTCACTCCAACATTCATTTCCTGCACTGCAATTCATAAGCTGCCAGGGTCACACTGAGATAAATTCTCACACTGGCAGGTCTGCCAATGGATGGCTGTCAGGCGACAGAAGATAATATTACACTTTACAGAGTGGTCAAACTGCTGTGTTGGTAATTAGAGCTGCCTGTAACAAATGTGTCACAGAGCACCAAAAGGAGAGCGAGTGTGTTTTCTCTCTAGTCAATCAACACGTACAACCCACTAGGTCCATATCACAGCATCAGGCTGAGGTGTAAATCCATGTACACAGCTGAAGGATATCCTTGGCCAGCACCAGTGTCATCAGTCAGAAGTGAAAGGAAAAACTGATGGAGCAGCCCTCCCTTCCCCACACTATGGAGACCTGTGAGGTCCATAACGGAGATATGTAACGTTCTGCTTACACTGTGCGTAATGATAAGCCAGAGAAGTAGGAAAGTAAGCTGGAAACATTGGATAGTTGTGGATCCAGAGGCCTCTGTCCAATCAGTGTTATTGATTCAGTACGGATTGCAATAGCGATTATGCACGCATTCTGACTGCGAAGATATGCTAATCCTCTGTGATCGCTATGCCGTCGCAGCACAACATAAGGACGCCCACCTTACACATATCCGTAATACTTAGCAAGACTACGAAACCATCTGTAACATCGAGAGCAATCGCAGCCTCACACACACTTGCACAAGCTCTGACCTTACTCAGGAATTGCTAACCTCGTCGCACGCAGTGAGTACACAACTGCATATGGCATCGCGGTGGCTAATTTATGCACACCCCTGCAATGGTGTTCAAACGCACTGGTAGACCTGCGTTTTGCCGACCACCCCCCGTCACCACCCTTAAACATGTACTTCCTGTCAATCACTGTCTCTCAGCAGTCTCCCTTACAACACTCTACTCTCAACCACCCTTCCTGTTCCTACACTCTTAAGCACCTCCCTCCCTCCATGGACTTGCTACCCCACCACTAAGCCCTATGCCCTACTGTCTCTGCTGGTCCCCTCTAGGGGTGCCGTGAGAAATCCTTGACCAGAGTATCGCAACATCCCGGGGGTCCCCCCCTGGAGGGGGCATGGCCACTGCATTTTGGGGATGGCTGCACCTCTCTGTGGGTGGGCCTAGCATGTAAGAAGCACCCACTTACAGGAGCATGGCATAGCATCCAGCAGACGGGACTATAGTACTCACTATTAGGATGGCGGGGCAGTCCCATAATAGCCATATTTTAGCTGGATGTATTTAGATGCTAAAATGTAACAGACAAAAATTAAAGGGCAAACTACTTTATTTTGTACATTTGTCATGCGAATTACACATAAATAAAATCTATTTTTGTCATAGAGATAGATAAATGGGCTTCATTGTGACATAACACAAGGTCATCTTATACACATTCCGTGGCATATATCCTAACCCACTGCTCCATGCTCCTTCCTCACTATCTACCCCATCTGTGTTGCCCCTGGCTGTCTGCCCCCCCCCTTTAGAATGTAAGCTCTCACGAGCAGGGCCCTCATCCCTCATGTGCTTTTCCTTCCTTATTTATACTATCATGTACTCCAACTCCCCAATTGGCACCTAACACTTGGTTGCTTATGCCCTGCTGCTTGTGGTATATAGCTATGTTTATAAACCATGTCCTTGTCCTGCATTGTTTTGTACTACTATTACTGTTTTTTCTTGTGTGCTCATTTATGTACTGTGTAAGGCGCTGCGGAACCTTTGTTGCGCCATATAAATAAAGGATAATGGGATTTTGGTACTTACCGGTAAATCCTTTTCTCTGATTCCACAGGGGACACTGGAGGTGCTTACGCTGGGGGGTATAGAGGCGTGGATAGCTGGAGCTGGCACTAATTAATTCAAAAGTGTGAAGCTCTTCCCCCTCTGTTCCCCACCAGCCCTCAGTTTAGAAAATGAAGACCGAGAGGAGATGGAGAACAATAGGAGTGAAAAGGAGAAATATCACACAACAACAAAACCATACAACATACGGAACTAACAGGCAGGCGAAGAGCGCTGAGGTGGGCGTCCAGTGTCCCCTGTGGAATCAGAGAAAAGGATTTACCGGTAAGTACCAAAATCCCATTTTCTCTTTCATCCACTAGGGGACACTGGAGGTGCTTACGCTGCGGACGTCCCAAAGTTCTCCCTACGGGCGGGAGCGCTCTGAGGAAACCTGCAGAACAAGGCGGCCAAAACTTGATGCTGAAGCCGCAAACGTATCAAATCTGTAAAACTTCACAAACGTGTGAACAGAAGACCAAGTGGTCTCACAGCACAATTACAAGGTGGAGGCACCTCTACCGGCCGCCCGCGACGCACCCACAGAACGTGTGGAAGGAGCCGAAAAAGACCAAGGAGGCTGACTCATTGTTGACATAAGCCTGACGGATAGTCAGTATAAACCAATGAGCCAATGTCTGTTTTGGAAGCTGGCCAAGCCCTCCGAACAGCATCATAGAGGACAGAAAGAGCCTCCAGTCTGCGGAGGGACGCCGTCCAAGAAACAAATGTGAAAAGCTCGAACAACCACCAGGGTAGAAGGAACACCTGAATCCTCTACGAAAGAAGGCACCACAATAGGTTGGTTTATGTGGAAAGCCGACACCAAAGCGGCTACTGTCCTGAGTTCCGCCCCACCCTCATGAAACACAAGGTAAGGAAGCTTATAGGACAGAACCCCCAATTCCGAGGCTGTGAGCCGAAGCCCAAAGTGAGGAGGAGTACCGTCTTCCAAGACAAAAACTTAATATCAACCTCCTCCAAGGGTTCAAACATGGAAGACTGAAAAGACCAGAGTACCAAGATCAAATAACATGGTGCTATTGGAGGCACAAAAGGAGGCTGCACACGCAAGACCCCCTGAAGGAACGTCTGCACACAGGAATATGAGCCAATTTTCCTTGAAAGAAAATGGAAAGAGCAGAAACCTGCCCTTTTAGAGTTCCAAGGTGAAGGCCAGAATCTAATCCTGTCTGGAGAAGAAACAAAAACAGGGATAATCGATAAGTCCTAGACGGAAGGCCCCGACCGGAACACCATGAAATATAAGATCGCCAGATGCTATAATAATGCGCAGCCGAAACAGGCTTTCTGGCGCGAAGCATGGTGGGAATAATAGAGTCTGGGATGCCTCTGCATCTTAAAATATCGGTCTCAAGAGCCACCCCATCAACACAGCTGTGCTAAGTTGGGGTGTGCGAAAAGACCCTGCAACAGAAGGTCCGGGTGAAGAGGAAGGGGCCACAGCTCGTCTGCCAAGAGGGACCGAAGGTCCGAAAACCAACTACACCAAGGCCATTTCGTAGCCACGAGAATGAGTGACGCCGACTCGTGTTTTATTCTTAGTATACGAGGAAGAAGTGTAATCGGAGGAAAACGGTAACGAAGTTGTAAGTCCACGGCACTGTCAGAGCGTTGACCGCCTCCGCCTGCGGATCCAGAGTCCGTGACACGTATACCGGGAGCTGATGATTTAATTGAGACGCTATAAGATCCGCCCGAGAATGACCCCCAGCACCGTACTAGAGCCTGAAACACGTGTAGGTGAAGCTTCCATCCCCCAGGATGGATATCCTGACGACTCAGGTAATCTGCTTCCCAGTTGTCTACTCTCGGGAAGAAAACTGCCGACAGGATCGCCGACTGACTCTCAGCCCACCTGAGAATCTGAGTTACTTCTCGCATGGCCATGCAACTAAGAGTCCCGCCCAGGCGGTTGATGTATGCAACGGCTGTCGCATTGTCTGACTGAACTCTTACCAGAAGAGACGTCAGAACTGTGTTGCTTCTATGAGAGCATTGGAAAACGCTCTGAGTTCCAACACCTTTATGGGCCACCGTTGTTCCAGAGGAGGCCAACGACCCTGAAATTCATAGTCGAGGACCACTGCTAAGAGATTGCCGGATTGCGTTAACCAGAGGAGAGCTACCCTGGTAGCCGGGTTCAAACGGATCAGTCGATTCGAATTATAGTGCCTCGAAGGCAGCTATCATCTTCCCCAATAGACGCCAAGAAGCATGGACACCTTCTTTGGTCTGAGAATGAACTGAACTAGCAACCGGATATCCCGTGCTCTGTCTTCCGGAAGGAAAATCCTCTGTGATGCCGTATCCAGAATTATCCCCAGAAACAGAAGTCTCTGGGATGGAATGAGATTTGTCCAACCGTGCTGTGATTAGAGTATGATACAGTAAGTCAGTGAAGTGTGGTCCAAGAGAAGGAATTCTGATGGAGCTTTGATTAATAGGTCGTCCAAATAAGGAATTATGTTCAGTCCTGATGACCGAAGATGAGCATTCATAACTGACATAATCTTGGTTAAAATGCGTGGAACAGAGGATAATCCGAATGGCAAGGCCCGAAACTGATAGTGATTTGCAATATGGCAAAGCGCAGGAAGGCCCGATGCGGTTCCCAAATTGGAACATGAAGATAGGCATCTTTGATATCCAGGGATATCAGGAACTCCGTTGGTTCTAAGCTTGCTATGACAGACTGAAGAGACTCCATTTTAAAATGATACATCTTCAGGTACCGGTTTAAGGACTTGAAGTTTAAGATGGGTCTGACCGAACCATCCGGTTTGGGCACTACAAAAAGGTTTGAGTAAAAACCCCATCTTGATTCACTGGAACCGGAACTATCACAGCCGATACTATTAGAGACTGGCTAGTCTCTTGTAGAACCTTCCGTAGGTATTTGCAGACTCGTAGTGACGAACTGAGCTGGAGGGGAGAATTCAAAGTTTATTTGGTACCTCAGGGAAAGCAGTTTGCGAATCCATGGGTCTGAAGAGGTTTGGTTTCAAACTTGTTGAAAATTCTATAAGCGAGCTCCCACCACAGGAGACCCCAGGTGGGACGGAAGACCGTCATGCCACCTGTTGCTCAGCTGGCATCGGTTCCCATCTACGTGCAACTGTATGTAGTAGACCTCCACCACCCCTTGTCTGAGTGGGAGCCCCTCGGGATCTACCACGAAAGGTCTGTGGCGCACTAAAGGACTGAAACGAGCGTCCTCTGTAAGTTCACCTGGGAACCAGAGCCGTTGAAGGGAGGAAGGTAGACTTACTCCCAGTGGCCCAAGATATCCATCTAATGCCGGCCCAAAAAGCATGTCACCAGTGTGCATTCTGCTTCGGCCTGCCAAGAACGCAACCAGGTAACGTCGGCCTGCCAAGACTCTGCGGCCAGAAATAGCATAAGCGGATATTGAACTGACTGATATACTTGGATGCTTCTCCTAGATAAACTGCAGACTCACGGATGTGTTCTGCTAGTAGATCCAAACCCGAAATGAACTGATCAGTCCAGCAAACCACAGCCTGGTTAACCCAGGCGGTAATAAGCGTAGGTCTAAACTGAGCCCCTGCTGCAGTATAAATACACCTTAGCTTTGACTCCAACTTATGATCAGAAGGGTCCTTCAGCAATGTAGCCCCCATACTGGAAGCGTAGCCTTTTTTGAGAGACGGGAAACAGACGTATCAACAGAGTAGGGAGTTTCCCACTTTTCCATCATAGATGACGGAAAATAGCTGGACGGGAACCGACGAGGAATTTTGGAACCTCTTATCCTGATGTTTCCAGGCCACTGAAAACTGCTGTTGAAGTTGTTTTGAGAACGGGAAAACTGACGACCTTTTTGGTGGTTCAGTGAATAACTCACACTCCTGGGAAGCAGGAACAATATCCTCAGGTACATTAAGGACCCGCCTGAAGCCAGAATTAGAGGTTCTACCCCCGTGGAGGTAGATCCTAAGTTTTGACCGACATCATTCAAAACTTCCTGTAATTCACCTTCCTCGGTATCCTCATGTGCGAGGAGTACCTCTTACAAATCCTCTGATTGGAGGACGGTTATAAGAGGACGCTTCTGAGTAGGAAGTGAAGGGAATAGTAGCAGTGGTACCCATTTTAAGTCTACAGCACCTGGTATCCCCAGGCGGTCTCCCATCCAAGTACTAACCAGACCTGACCCTGCTTAGCTTCCAAGATCAGACGAGATCGGGTGTGTTCAGGGTGGTGTGGCCATAGGCTAACCTGTACCAGGCTGCCTAGAGACTTGGTTAACCCTGCCACCCAGGGGGGATGAGACTTACGAGCCTCCTTAATTCTGTCATAACACCTACCATGTCAGCAGCCCATGGAGGGGTGGGTGAGTTAGTAATGTCCATAACTAAACAAGCATCACCTAACGTGGAGCCCATAAAATGTGGCTTGGTCTGTTTGTTGCTACACTTGGAACAAACGTCTTTTGAGAAGCCTTAGACATTTATACATCACCCACACAGACAGTGCAGAAATAAGGAGACTGTATACTTGTACAGATGCAGACAGTATACAGAAGGCTGATTAAGAGAGAAGACACCCTCCCATAGCAATAAATTCCCTGCTCTTTACTAAATGCACCCCAGTAGCACTCACAGCCCTCTTTGTGAAGGATCCTGTAGTCTAGAAATGCCTGGAGCAAGAGAATCCAGCCTTCTGTTACATATGCTGCACATCTCCTGAATCAGGGAGAGATGCAGTTATTCATTGAGGAAAACGGCATGGACGCTGTTTTACACAGCTGTTTGCCGCGTGTAGAGGAGAGAGAGTGCGTGCTGGCTTAGGCTCCGCCCCTTCTACATGCCCTAAGGGCTCCCATTATGGCTGGTATTAGCGGCAATATCTTCCCCCTCCGCGCTACACTGCGGGCATAAGCGGGGAATGCTAGAGCCGGAAGCTGCGCTGAAGCGCTATTCTAATAACAACAGACACAGCTTATTAAGCTGTGTCAGCGCCGGGCAGCGTGTAGGGGGCCGGGGAATGCGCAGCTGTTACTCACTGCGTGTCCCTGAAGTCTCTCTCTCCATGCAGCAAAGCCTTCTCTTCTTTAGCTTCATGCTGTGTGAAGGCTTGCTGGGGCGATAAGGAGCTGTCAGGTTCTTTTAGGATAAGCCCTGTGCACTCCTTCCTGATTTTTATTTTCATATTAAAAAACCAGGGCGCCCAGTACCCGGACCCCACCTTTGATATAGGTGGCGAAGGGTACCTGTAGTGTAAAAGATGCATAAAATATAAATAAATAAAATTAAATGTATTGCTGGAGCACAGCCTGTAGTGACGAGCTCCTAGGGCACATTTTCTAAACTGAGGGCTGGTGGGGAATAGAGGGGGAGGAGCTTCACACTTTCGAATTAATTAGTGCCAGCTCCAGCTATCCACGCCTCTATGACCCCCAGCGTAAGCACCTCCAGTGTCCCCTAGTGGATGAAAGAGAAAATAATAATAATAATCACTCTGGGATGGGTCTGCATAGTCACTGTGATCACAGTCCCGATCGCGGTGGAGTGTTTGCGCACTGCGATGCATACGAATGCGCAGAAGAAATCAATCGGCTGATTGCATGCAGGCCCAAAGTGCGTAGAGTCTTTCTCAAAAAGGTTGTCCATTTTATAATACTCCTTTATTCAATTATGCCCCTCGCTATAGTAAGTTGGGAACATTATTTGATCTTCCCTTTCACCTGAAGTGATGACATGACTAGCACCATGGCCTAAGGCTCAGAAATAAAAAAATTAAATACTGAAAAAAAACAGGACTTGTGCTTGCCCTACTTATCGTATATGGACCATCTGCGCGTTCCCGTGGTCCCATGCGATATTGTCCGTTCGGCCTGGTGCGCGGCCAACTGCACGATAGCACATGCGGCACCGTTGCAAGTAATGAAGGACGGAATAAGGGATCGTTCAGTCATTCATAAAATCGCTCTGGCCGACCTATCGTACAGGTACAGATCGCCAAGTGTGTACTCAGCTTTAAACAGTACAGAGGGTTGACAGGTAAAAAAGGTTGACAGGTTCAAAAGGTTGTCATGGAAATGATCGACACAAATGGTCTACACGTGTTTTTTTTCCTAAACCTAATCTTCACCCTAACCCTCCCCTTGGTGCCTAACCCTAACCCTCCCTCCTAGTGCCTAACCATAACACTCACCCTCCGGTAAGTGCATAACCTTAACAATAAAATAAAATCACAATGTGTCGACCATTTCCGTGTCAACCTTTTGTACACGTTGATCTTCTTCAATGTTGACCTGGTGTCGACCAAACCATTGTCGACTTTTTGAAGGGAACCTTTCCTCCGATAGTGAACAAAACAAATGTTATATTAACAAAAGAAAGCATTTTTCATATTATTTATTTTTGAACAATATACATTGCATACGGAAAATATTCACAACGCTTCACTTTTTCCTCATTTTGTTATGTTACAGCCTTATTCCAAAATGGAATAAATTAATTTTTGTCCACAAAATTTTACACACAATACCCCATAATGACAAGGTGTAAAACATTTTTTTTTAGATTTTTGCTAATTTAATTTAAAAAAAAAAACAACAACCCCAAAACACTAAGAAATCACATGCACATAAGTATTCACAGCCTTTGCCATGAAGCTCAAAATTGCTCAGGTGCATCCTGTTTCTACTGATCATCCTTTAGATGTTCCTACAGCTTAATTAGAGTCCACCTGTGATAAATTCAGTTGATTGAACATGATTTTTAAGGGCATACACCTGTCTATATAAGGCCCCACACTTGACAGTGCATGTCAGAGCACAAACCAAGTACGAAGTCCAAGGAATTGTCTGTACACCTCCGAGACAGGATTGTCTCGAGGCACAAATCTGGGGAACGGTACAGAAAAATATCTGCTGCTTTGAAGGTCCCAATGAGTGGCCTCCCATCATCCGTAAATGGAACGTTTGGAACCACCAGGACTCTTCCTAGAGTTGGCCGGCCATCTAAACTGAGTGATCGTGGGAGAAGGGCCCTAGTGAGGGAGGTGACCAAGAACCCGATGGTCACTCTGTCAGAGCTACAGCATTCCTATGTGTAGAGAGGAGAACCTTCCAGAAGGACAACCATCTCTGCAGCAATCCACCAATCAGGCCTGTATATTAGAATGGCCAGACGGAAGCCACTCCTTAGTAAAAAGCACATGGCAGCCCACCTGGAGTTTGCCAAAATGCACCTGAAGGACTCTCTGGTCTGATGAGACAAAGATTGAACTCTTTGGCGTGAATGCCAGGCATTATTGTTTGGAGCAAACCAGGCACCGCTCATCACCAGAATACCATCCCTACAGTGAAGCATGGTGGTGGCAGCATCATGCTGTGGGGATGTTTTTCAGCGGCAGGAACTGGGAGACTAGTCAGCATATAGGGAAAGATGAATGCAGCAATGTACAGACATCCTGGATGAAAACCTGACCTCAGACAGGGCGACGGTTCATCTTTCAGCAAGACAACGACCCTAAGCCTAGATATCAAAGGAGTGGCTTTAGGATAACTCTGTGAATGTCCATGAGTGGCCCAGCCAGAGTCTAGACTTGAATCCAATTGAACATCTCTGGAGAGATCTGAAAATGGCTGTGCACCGATGCTTCACATCCAACCTGATGGAGCTTAAGAGGTGCTGCAAAGAGGAATGGGCGAAACTGCCCAAAAATAGGTGTGCCAAGCTTGTGGCATCATATTCAAAAAGAGTTGAGGATGTAATTGCTGCCAAAGGTGCATCAACAAAGTATTGAGCAATGGTTGTGAATACTTATGTACGTGTGATTTATTTTTTATTAAATTTGCAAAAAATCATAAAAAACTTTTTACAAGTTGTCATTATGGGGTACTGTGTGTAGAATTTTGAGGACAAAAAAGAATTTATTCCATTTTGGAATAAGGCTGTAACATAAAAAAACATGGAAAAAGTGAAGCGTTGTGAATACTTTCGAGAGAGATCGAGAGAGAGAGAGAGAGAGAGAGAGAGATCGAGAGAGAGAGAGATCGAGAGAGAGAGAGAGAGAGAGAGAGAGAGAGAGAGAGAGATCGAGAGAGAGAGAGAGAGAGAGTGTGTGTGTGTGTGTGTGTGTGTGTTCCATGTACCATACAGCTGCTTAGGAGCCTTTACAAAAACACCACATGTAGATTACAGCAAGCAGGACGGCACTCAAAGTCTTTCAACAGAATGCAAGATTAACTCCACACAAATCTGTGTACATGCATTATATATATATATATATATATATATATATATATATATATATATATTTTTTTTTTTTGTTTTATATTGTTAGGTTCATATAGATTTGGACACTGACACAATTTTTGTTATATTAGCTATTTACCATTTTAGCTAAACATATTCAAGCTTCAGTTATATAATGTATATAGTTTTAAAGTGGAGACTATCAGCTTTAATTTTAACTTCACATACAAAGTGATTGAAGATTTTAGGAATTGCAGCTGTTTAATATGTAGCCCTCTCCTTTCCAAGGGACCAAAAGTAATTGGACAAATGACACTTTCATGGACAGGTGTGGCCTATTCAGTCTTTATTTATTTATCAATTAAGCAGGCAAAAGGTCTGGAGATGATTCCAAGTGTGGTATTTGCATTTAGAAGCTGTTGCCGTAAATCCACAAGATGTGGTCAATGGAGCTCTCAATGAAATCTGCCATGCTTAGGCTGCAAAAACAAAAAAAAATCCATCAGCGATATAGGGCGGTATTCAATTAGTTTCACGTCCGTGATAAAGTTCCGCCTGCCAGACTTTTCACCACATCTTTTGGACGTGGAAACTTATCGTGCGCGTCCCCGCTATTCGCTTTATTCAATTCCTAAAGACGTGAAAACGGTGACCCGCGAAATCAGAACAGGCGGAAAGTGGTGTCAGAATCGGAGAAATAAGCCTGAACTTTGGGGGGTTCTTAAGTTTATTTTCAGGAATTTTTTATGCATTTGTCCTTTGGGGGGGTGTCCCAATGGTTCTGAGTGGTTTCCCCACCCTTGCACCCCAAAATAAAAAATTTGCACTCTTTTTTTACTGCTATTCAGAGGTGAATCTTTTTCGCCTATAACATTGCATTGATTTTCCGCGTACGCGAAAAGTGGGTGGAATTGAATACGGAGATAAGTTAGCACCACGCGAAAAGATGCAATCGGCGATACTTTTTCACGGATCTCGGCTTTTCGCGTCTGATTGATACGGCCCACAGTGGGAACCTTAGGAGTGGGCAAATCAGCAGTTTGGTACTTTCTGAGAAAATATGAATGCTCTGGTGAGCTCAGCAACACAAAAAGGCCTACGTGAGACAGTAGTGTTGGATGAACGCAGGATCCTTTCCATGGTAAAGAAAAACTCCTTCACAAAATTCAGCTAAGTGAAAAACACTCTCCAGGAGGTAGGTAGTATTATTATTTATTTATTTATATATCAAAATCCAAGTCTACCATAAAGAGAAGACTTCACAAGAGCAAATAGGGTTCACCACAAGGTGCAAACCATTCATAAGCCTCACCAATAGAAAGGCCAGATTAGACTTTGCCAAAACACATCTAAAAAAAAAAAACCAGCTCAGTTCTGCAACAGCATTCTTTCAACAGATGAATATTAGATCAACCTGTACCAGAACGATAAGTAAAAAGTATGGAGGATACTTGGAACAGCTCATGATCCAAAGCATACCACATCATCTGTGAAACACAGTGGTGGCAGTATTATGGTATGGGCATGTATGGTTTCCAATGGAAACGGGTCATTAGCATTTATTGACGATGATGACAGAAGATAGAAACTGTCGGATGAACACTGAAGTGTATAGGGATATACTGACTGCTCAGATTCAGCCAAATCCAGCAAAGCTGATTGGACAGCACTTCACAGTACAGATGGATAATGACCTAAAACAAACTGCGAAAGCAACCCAGGAGTTTTCTTAAAGCAAATAAGAGGAATATTCTGCAATGGTCGAGTCAATCACTCTCAACCCTCAATTCTCAGCACGACTGAGCATGTATTTCACTTGCTGAATACGAAACTAAAGGCAGAAAGACCCATGAACAAACAACAATTGATGACAGCTGCAGTAAAGACCTGGCAAAGCACAACAAAGGAGGAAACCCAGCATTTGCTGATGTCCATGGGTTCCAGACTTCAGGCAGTCATTGTCTGCAAAGGGATCTCACAAAGTATGAAAAATGTAAATTTTATTTATGATCGTGGTAATTTGTCCAATTACATTTGAGTCCCTGAAAATACTGGATCATGTATAAAAATAGCTGCAATTCCAAAACATTTCATACAATATTTTTGTTCAACCCCTTGAATTAAAGCTGAAAGTCTGCACTTCAATTGCATCTCCATTGCTTAATATCAACTGTATACATTTGGAACTCTGAGACCAGGCTTCCATTCCCAGTGGGAACTGATGATCTAGCTTATATATGGGCTCCTTGACACCTAATTGGCCTGACAAGCGGTAAGGCTACTCTTACAGCTGCCAATCAGTGCCGCCGGGGAGATGGGTATATCTCAGCTGCCCAGTGACTCATTTTTATTTATTAAGTGTCGGGTGATTTTGGTGAGACACGTGATACCCAGAGAAGATCAGAACAAAACTTTAACTACGATAAACAAGTTTTTGGACTTTACCTTTGGACTTTTGGTCTTTGAAAAAATATATATGTACTATCTATTAGCACCCTCTAGGTGTATTGTGTAGTTTCTGTTTATTGGACCCTACTAACAGGTTCCACTGTGAGGTGCAGCTGTTTAGTCTTTTAGCATAAGATAAGGGCATATTATATTATATATATAATTAGCTCATATATACGGCAGTTTTCCCAACAGTGTCCAGATACTTTTCTCAGGTGTATTGCAGCTCAATCCACAAACTCCTCTTACCAGAAGGATCCAATTTTTCTAGAGATGCAAACAATAGGTCTCACATTAGCTGCCCACACACAACGCGTTTCATCAACGAAACGTGTTGGGCGTGGCCGGCTATTGTGAGACGTCACGTCATCTGCTACCTCTAGAAGCAGCGTTGCTCCGGGTGCTCCTTAGATGGCTGTGAGATCTATAAGCTGATGGGGGCTGATTACCGGGGCTGTGTGTGAAGTCTTTTAACTTGATGAAGATGAGCATTATTATAAGTAGAAGTCGTTTTTTTATACTATTCTCACAACTGCGCTCTCCATATTGTTTTCATATTATATATATATTTCCACTTCGCCATGTACATCGTAGCATGGCTAATACCTGCAGTAACCCCCGCTTGTGGTAAGATTCACCAGCTTTCCCAGCCAATGTCTTCCCCATGTAAATGCTATTTAACAATTATTGTGGGGCCTAAGTATCAAGCTGATTTTTACATAAAATTAAGCAGAAACTGCAGTTTCTGCATAATTTTATGTATTGTTGCTATGTACTAATAGCACAATGCAGATTTCACTGA
The DNA here is from genome assembly GCA_031769625.1 of Taudactylus pleione. Classification (NCBI taxonomy): domain Eukaryota; kingdom Metazoa; phylum Chordata; class Amphibia; order Anura; family Myobatrachidae; genus Taudactylus; species Taudactylus pleione. The sequence goes on from JAUIMM010000422.1 coordinate 3,378,258, forward strand.
AATCTCCAGTAAAGTGCTAATTAGCACTTCAGATCGCAGTCCCCATTATTGTCAATGGGGACTACGATCTGACCACTATGTACTAAACTCCAAAAAGCTAAGCTTTTCTGAGTTTAGCCCCGATAGTTGACACCATCTTCAGATAGTGTAAAGTACTGTAAGCCTATGGAGGCTCCAAGAACAGGAGAGAGATCCTTCTGTGAAAGACTTCTTCTAAATGCCGGGAATATAACTCACGGGGACAGCAGTTACTGCGACCGTTGTCCCTGCGAGTTTCCCATAATACATAGCCAGGATATTTTTTATTACAAATGAAAATATCCCCAGCGAGTTCGGAACATAATATTCGCGGCTGGTCCGCCACTATTAGTACATAGACCAGTGTTCTCCCCAGGCTGTTTTTTGCGGGTGCACCTCCTGGCAAGAAACAGCCTACCACCCGGCTCTGTGGAAGCCTGCAAGTGGGGATAGTATCTGGGATCTTTATAGAAAGGACCAGATCCTACAGACTTTGCAGCTTTTTCATAATCCAACAACTGAGCCTTTAATAAGAAGAGGAGAATTAATATATGAAATGTTATTTCAAGTTTAAATCATTATAAGGTCACGGTATAAAACAATTTTATTATTGGGAACCTCCCCCCACCCGGCTACTTCTTGATGCCACCTGGCTGGATACATTTTCTGGGGAGTACACTGTAGACCCATGTGACTGCATGTTAACGCTCTGGGACAGTGCTAGTACTCAGCTGTCCCAGAGCTATTTTCTTGATAAATTACAGTGGTAAGTGATTTTTTTTTTTTTAACATTATGAAGTAATAAAAATAAATCATCCTTATTGATACTTCGGAACCCCAGACACTTTTTTTGTGTGATTTTTCATTAAGGCTACTTGTCATTTGCTCAGTCCAGCAAGGTTCTGATAGACACAACCACTTGGGACCTCTCCTGAATATCCCCTGCAATCAACGCCGAGAACCAGAGGCGGAAAGGAACTGGCGCAGGGCTACATGATGATATTGTAACTCGGAGTAACGTGATTGCAAAACTAGCTGACAATGTGCTACAGCATTAATCAAGGCTTCATTTTGAAAATCCTGGTACAGGAAAGCTCCATTCTGATTTCACACAAGCAAAAGCGAAGCATTAAGGTTTAAGCCTTGAAAAAAATGTGGACGTAAGAACCATATTAAATCAAGTGCCTGGAAACCAGTAGCACATAATGTAAAATGAAATACTGTGCTGGTATCTGCTGCCTTGTGTGTGTTGAGAGCACTTTCATATAATTAGGTTAGGCTCATGATATTAACGATGTGTGAATAGATGTATTCTTTACATGTGGGATGACAGAGAAAAAAAAAAAAAAGAATAAAGTGAAAGCCATCCTGTCTAACGCTCAGGAGACTATTTTCAACTTCTGTGCAGTAAAAGTGAATACGTTTGTTATTAGAATACATCAATAAAGTGGAACTAGCTGCCATTTGTGCACAGCGTGGATATCTTATAGCTCTGTAGATAGATCCCAGTTCCGGCCTCACCTCGTCCTCTCGGTTGAGAAGCACCAGCTGGCTCTCGGTCAGGATACAGTACTTCCTCTCCCATGTGGTGCTCTCAGTGTAAGGCGACTGGCCGCACGACAGCCTGTGAGTGGGGGGTCCCTTCACATCTAGAATAAACAAGCAGAGAAGACAAGTCAGCATGAGTATAATAAAAAACAACTGCAATAGAGATCTTAGTTGTACATGGAATGCATTTAGAGGCTCTCTATGTGTGCATTATTATTAGAGCCGAATGCACAACTAAAAAAGGAAAATATAACCTTTAATCATCCAAAAATTATTTTCTTATAAAACATAGTGGAATTATTTCACAATTCTCACACATTAATCACATTAGTAATCTCTGGGAATTCTTGTATTATGTATAATATAAAATGTACAACAAATTAGCCTAGATGCTGCATTGTTGTCTCTGAAGATTATCAGCCTGATCTTGAATAAATGAGCAACCAGAAAGTTGATGTGAGCTTCATATTAATGGCAAAGAACTACAAAGAGGGGAACCAACATACAAAGGTGGTGCTGTAACCCACATACACAGAATGGAAGCTACTCAGATCAATTTATAGTCCCATCACAGGTGCATGTAAGGGAGGGGTTAATCCAGACAAGAAAGAAACCCACCCTTACATGCACGTGTGATGGGCCTATAAAAGGATCCGAGTAACTTCCAATCTGTGTATCATTACCCAGTGGGCACAGATAGGATCAGTAGTTGGAGGGTATGCTGATCCTTGTAGTACCATATTGGAGGATCTTGTGGTGCCTCCAGGTACGTTAGTCTCAATTTAGAAATACATAAGTATATGACCCAAAGTAGGTGCTATTATCTTGTAAGCTCAGGACCACCAGAACAGGGACACCTTGCCGTATCTGGCGGCTTACCGTATATTTGCAAATGTATGTAACTAAGGGATGCAATTCAAATATCGGCATGCGGGATGCTGGTGCTCAGAATGTCAGCACCCTGGCACCGGCATCCTGACCGTAAGTACTGCGGTTAGGGTTAGGCACTAAGGGGGAAGGTTTAAGGCAAGGGGGGTACTTGGGTTTAGGGGGCGGGGAGGGAAGGTTAGGGGGTAGGGTTAGGATACTTACCTGACAGGTGTCGGTATCCTAACCCTGTCAGGATGCCGGCGTCGGGACTTTGATCGCCGTAACCGAGATCTCTGCATTGCTATGATCAGGTACAATGTACAACTCTTTATGTAGGCCTATTTAAAGTGTACTGAGGGATTCTGTTTTGCTCTTTTCTCGCTGTAACGCACAGTAAGCACAGGTTTGGATATCAGAAGCGGGTTGGTTATTATTGGTTCACTTTACGTGCACTAGTTTCGATAATGGTCTACCTAAGTTTCTACCACAATACTTAAGTAGTCCATTTCTAAATTTTATTATATGTATACTGAAGTGCCGAAAGTCAAGAGATAAGTGTAGTAAAGGTAGGAGGCATCACCATACTGTGACATCTTGGAAACGCCCAGACCTGCATAAATTGTAATCCGACATCTCACGAGTCAGCATGAACACCGCTAAGCTGCTTATGGCAACGCAACATGAATTATTGGAGGGGCATGATAGTGGGTGCCCGACGAATGGGACATCATTTCCAAAGTTGTATGGTCATTCTTACATTCCTCGATGTGGTGTCATGTGAGTATCGGGATACCTCATGGAGGGAATTACTACCCACCGGGGACAGCGTAGCGGCTGATCACATGTGCTTAACAATCGAGACCAGCGGCGTCTGGCCAGAATTGTCCGTGTTAACAGACAAGTGACACTGGCTCAAATCACATCCACATTCAATGCAGGAGGTACCAGACAGATAGCCAGCAGGTCAGTGCAGCATTCTTTAGCTTCCATGGGACATGGGAGTAGAAGACCCACCAGAGTGCTCCTGTTCACAATACGACACCGGTCACAGCGCCTCACCTGGGCTTGTGACGTTGCTAATTGGACCCCAGAGGACTGGCAACATGTGGCATGGTCAAATGAGTCCCGGCTCCAGTTGCTTCGGGTTGATAGTAGAGTTTGGTTGTGTTGCAGACCCTATGAGGCCATGGACCCCAGTTGTCAACAAGGCACTGTGCAGGCTGGTGGTGGTTCCATAATGGTGTGGGGTGTGTTCACGTGGCATGTGTTAAGTCCGCCTGAAAACGTTATTTTCCTGGTAACCGCTACCTTGCATTGCATGATGACCATTTGCAGCCCATCATGGACTTCATGTACCCCCACAAAGATGGAACACTCCAGCAGGATAACGCACTTTGTCATTGGTTCCAAGTTGTCCATAATTGATTAGAGAAGCATTCTGGAGAGTTCCGGCAAATGGTTTATCCACCTTGGGTGCGATGGGAGAAGTCCCAACACACCAAAGATTGTGTACCTACAAAAGAAGGTATCAAGGAGCTGTGGGAAGCTATCTAGACGGCATGGGCGAACATCTATCCAGAGGTCTTCCATCCACTTGCGGAATCTATGCCACGTCATACTGCTGCACTTCGCCAGGCTAAAGGGGGTACTACCTATATTAGGCATCTATCCCATGACTTTTGGCACTTCAGTGTATAAGGAATATCAGGAATTTTTCCAAACTGAAGCATAATATCTATTATTCCCCTGTATACTAAACTTTCTGTGTGAAAAACTATTTAAGAGAACTGGGAGGAAGCCCTAGGCACTCATGGGTGTTATAATTATGTATTTAATAAAAACAAACAAACAAAATTAGTTAAATGCATGCAAACGCAATTGAAACTAAAAATCAGTGAGACTATGTATAAAACAGAGGCCCTGATTCAGACCCACTCGCAAGCGGCTGTCCGCTCGCAAGTGGGTCGATGGTCTGCACTGAGCATGCGCACGACGGAGGGAGCTCCGTCGTGCGCATGCGCCAGACGCGACGAGTGAAGGAAAGTCCTTCGCTCGTTGTGTCTGATCAAAGGGGGCGTGCTGTCGATGTTGATTGACAGCACGCCCCCTTTGGTAGGCGTGCCGGGGGCGTGCCTCCCTGACGGGGGCATTCCCAAGGGAACGCCTCCCGTCAGAAGCCGGCCCACTGACATCACTAGTGATGTCAGTGGGAGTGATTTTGGCTCTGATAGAGCCAAAATCACTCGGGGCCTTGCGGTTGAAAACCTCAACCGCAGGCTCCGGCTCGCAGTTTCGATGGTCGCGACCATCGCGGCCATCAAACTGCACGCTCGTATAGGCTGTGGGTGGTGACCCACAGCTATACGAGCGTCCAGGAGGACGCTCCATTTTTATGGAGGGCGGCCCTCATTCAGAGCGTGCGCTCTGCTCAGAGCGTACGGCTCTGAATGAGGGCCAGAGACTTTACCTATTTACATTCCTTGCAGGAAGGAGTTTAACTTACTTTACCCTATTTGGAACTTTACTTGTTCCAGATCAGAACATATGAAGCACATCAGCACAGTTTAAGGCTATACACAACTGTAAACACATAACAAACACATTCTGAATGCCACTGGATATGTAGCCTTACATGGCTGCCTGCTTAAGAAAATTCCTTGTAGTCTACTAGCTATCGATATCATGCAATTTTAAAAAGATATACAAGGTTAGCTTTCACCTATTTTTATTATGACATTAACTGAAATTTTTTATTTTATGGTCATACGATAAAAAAAGATATAAATAAGAAAATAAAATTATCTTTCTTTTGGCTAGACATGAGAATCTGGAAATAAATCAGCATATTACAAAATCCTCTTGTTTTATAGAGTCAGGAACTGTGTGGTTGCCTCTTGACCACTAGATGGCAGTCATAACTTAACAAATCTCATGAATTTTGGACAGATAAATACTTGGTGATGGCTATTGTAAGGAACTTTGGGGCTTATTTATTAAGCGTCAGGTTCTAAAACCCTGTACTTCCAATCGGGTTTATTCCTGAAATGTAATAGGGCTAATGATTTACAAGCCGTGTTTTGCTAGTACAATCAGTGTCCAATCAGTCATAAACACGATCTGCAGCGCCGGGTTAAAGAACCTGATAATTAGAAACAAACCCCTTAGTCTGAGAACAAACCTCTCTCATAAATGTGCACGTAAACCGTGTGTTCTTTATAAATGCAGAGCGATGCTACAGAGGTGTCCTGCTACATATTTGCTGCGTACGCGGCAAATCGCGTCACGCATGGCACGAGGCATGCACCCACGATCGGATACGCGCACTGCATTTGCACCCACTCCATAGGATTGCATGGTGCGATCGCAGTGTGCGCTGTAGCGTAAGCTGCTGCGGGTAACCGCATGGTGCAATCGGGAAAGATGTAAGAGAATACATCTGTATGTTTATATGTTAAGCAATAAACAGATACAGTACCAAATCGCATATCTCCATATCATAATTGTGATTAATTTTAGACATTTTATAGTCTAAGGTGGAATTCAATAGTTTTTCTGGGCACTAGACAGAGAAATTTAATTGTTGCTCCGTTCGGGCGCAAGAGTCACTGGCACCGACATTTCCGCTCGCAGCTTCTTGAGCAGAAATGTGCATAAAGTCTGTGTTTTGGGCACCCAAATGGCAATTTCGATGCCCTAATCATGGGACGGGTTTAGCCGTGTCTGCTTTTGGGCGCAGCAAGCGCGATAATGCATGCCAAAAACAATTCAATTGCTCCATTGGGCATCCATTATCGCCAACAATAAAGCTATTGAATTCCCCCCTAAATGCACAACTGCAATAAGCAGTTTACATTTAAAAAAATCTGTTCAATACGATGAACAAGTATATGTCCATGTTAAATGTTTAGACCACAAGTAGCCAACCTCGGTTAGCAATTGAGAACTAGAGAAAGTACTATATGTGCTATAACTACATAATGGTAAATACTCATGATGAGTAGCGATACTGCTGTCTGTGATGCAATGCTTTGCACTGTAATCATCTGACCTCGAACACAGCATGAACATATAAAAAATATAAATCATTGATCCAGTTGAGAAACTATTAACTACTTACCGCAGTAGTTTTAGTGCATGCAAGACCAAAAACACATCAGTGTTGGATTTGTCTACTCCTAGATTCATTAAAATGACTCTTGTCTAACGGGTGTCTCGAGAAACAGCCGATATAGTGGAAATCATAAGTTCCAGTGTGGCAGCGGACATCACAAACGACACAAGGGAGCGCGCAATAGTGTGTACACTGGACGATTAGTCGTTTCGATTGGCTGAAAACGACAAATCGTCTAATATATTGTCTAGTGGTTATCTAGCTTTATACTTTATTGTCCTGGATAACAGGTCCCACAACTGTACCATTTTCTACAGCAATATGCGGATTTGCAGTATTGTGCCGCAATGTAGCTGCTGATTGCAACAATATTAGACTCATGCATGCAGATTCCATGTTGCAGTTAGGGATGTAGTCCTCTGACCGCCGGGCTAAATGCCGACACTGATATCCCGAAAAGGGAGTTAAGATAGGCGTCGAAATACCGATGCCTATCTTAAACCCAACGCCGAAATATAGACGGAAGGATGCCCGACCGAGGTAAGTCCAGGGCGCCTGTCCTCTTAGGCAGAGCCGGCCCTAGGCAAAGGCATTATAAGAAAATGCTTAGGGGCGACTCAGTATGCTAGGGGCATTCCAGGGCTGAGCTCTGCCTGTCTGTCCTCAGTCCTCCCCCTGCCGCTAGCTGTTGCCCACTGCTCCCAGTCCCACCTACCCCAGAGCCGGCGGCGCAGCTACCCACTTTCTTCCCCATAACGCTGCCGGATCTCTCCGATCGGGCAGCGCAGCGGATGGCCAGGCCGGCCATTTTCACCCTGCAATATACAGCTGTAGGTTGTGATGAGACGAGGCTGCGATCAGAGGAGGCTGTGATTCTGTGTCAGCCCATATTGCAGGGTGAAAATGGATTGCATATCTTGATAATGGTCTTCGTTTAGACCGAAACGTCAGTATTTATATATGTATATATTTGCAACCTGGATTGAACTGTTTTACTGCAGATGAAAAATAAATGTGAACATTGACTGTTTAAATCTGATGAGTGCACTTGCAACTGCACTTTTTTCATGTGTAGTTTGGATTCTATATATATATATATATATATATATATATATATATATATACACACACACACAGAAAAAAGTGTGAATTGGCAGTTTGAGCGACAAGTTTGCTACAAGTATTAGGCGTAATCTGCAATGTGAATGATACAGTATATCTCCTGTAAATTAGGTATATACCAAGTGAACATGACTTCTTTAAAAACGTATAAGAAGTTCAAAGCGTTAGGAGAATGTGCTCCTGGCAAGTGAATGATTTATATCAATATGAGAACAAAAAAGTGCTAGTGCAGATTTGATTAAATAGGAGTATAAAAATATGACAATTTATTAAAGCACAATAAAAGAATAGGCAATTAAAAATTAATAGAATACCATAAGGACTTGCATGATTCTTTTAGACATATAGAAGACACTAAAAAGTTGAATAAATAAATTTACACTGCCATTAATGTTAAGAAAAGAATGAGTTGATATTTTAGCAGCTTATCTGAATATAAGAGAGAGGTAGTATTCCACAGTTGATGAGGCAGCAAACACCTGAACATTTGTAGGCCCAGTTGCTCTAATTGTATACTGCACACACTACATTTTGTTCACTCACTAAACATACAAGTAGTGGCGCTGTACCCACCTATTTCTTGGAGATATATACATATATATATATATATGTATATATATATGTATATATATATGTGTGTGTTTATATATGAAACATATATATATATATATATATATATATATATATATGTTTCATATATAAACACACACATATATATATACACATATATATACATCTAGTGCTCCAGATACTTTCAATAACACACTCCGCTATACCATGGCTAATGACAATCTTTCAGAGCCCACGCAATATGTCTGTGAACATATCACTGATACACAGTGGTCGACGGGCAACCGATACATTGGTCGATCAATTGATGGGTTATTTTTGGCGTCCGCGTATAAACAATAAGATTGGTGGTGGGATTATATGCTAGGGGGCACCAGTCAAAATTTTGCCTAGAGCACCAAACTGGCTAGGGCCGGCTCTACTCTTAGGCGCGTGGGGTGGAAGGGAAAGGGTTAGGGCAGTTAGCGGGGTTAGCATTAGGGTATGGGGGGGACAATTATGGTAAGGCACCCCTAGGGAGGAGGGTTAGGGTCAGGCACCCCTGGGGGGGGGTTAGATTTAGGCACTAAGGGGGGGTTAGGTTTAGGCACGAAGGACGGGTACTTAGGTTCAGGAACTAAAGGAGAGGGTTAAGGTTAGGGTGCAGGGTGGGGAGGGTAAGGGTTAGGCTACCGGAAGGGAGGGTTAAGGGGGGAGGTGGAAGGGTAAGTATACTTACCCGACCCCTGTCGGGATACCAAAAATCGGGATGCCGCTGCCGGTATTCTGACAAGAGGCATCCAAACAGCCGGCATTACATACAGATTCCTGCAGTTATTATAGATTCCTCTGCTACCATTATAAGTACCCAAATAAAAAAAGACAACGTATAAAACATTAAACAAAACATAGCTTTACCTGTAAAATTAATTCTGAAAATGTCTTTCACATAGCATTTCATTAACCAAATTTTTCTTAAGTTAATCATCTGTGGGCAGCAATGGGTTACATCTCACCAGCCTAATTGTTAGCTAAAAATCTACTGCAATGCAGAATAATAAGGGAGTCATTAACCTTTTGGAAGATGAACCAGAGACCAGAACACTGAACGGGCAGTTCTTTCCCAGAGCACTAGACAATTGGTCAGAACCACACCCAGCACAACCCAGACGTTTGGCTGCAGTTATATTATCCGGGGATTTGGAGAAAAAGTGTGTTCTTTTATTGTTGTCCATTAGCTTATGGCACTGTGTATTGGTGATCTAGAAGGGAGCAGGAAATGAGTCAGTCTATGGTGTGAATCTTCAACACAGCTCAGAGGAAGATGGGAATATTTTTTTCCAGAACAGTAAGAAAAAAATCCCTGATGTGACAAGAAGCTACCGTGTGTGACTAAACTGCTTTAAGCCCCACATAAAAATGCAAAAAATTCTTTTTAGCATTAAACACTTTTTTAATCTGCAATAAAACTTTAAATTACTGTACAAAATATTAGTCAGACCCCTGGTTTCACTTTTAAATGATTGCCCCTTTAAAACATTGGGCAGACATCCCGGGAAATCACTGATGCCTACAAGTTGTAAGCTATTACCCCTGAAAGTTCAGATCTGGGACTGTAATCACATTTTATCCGATAATCAGCAATAAATCCAGGAGAATTTACCTTTCTCAAACGCCAATGTTATCAGCTTCACAAATCTAGCTCTTGTAAGACAAAGAACAGAAAATATGAAAACGCCAGGAAGTTAAAACATTTAGGGGGAAATTCAATTGCTTTGATTCTCGAGATGTCTGCAAGGGGTATTAGAAGCTGATTGGTTGGTGATATGTATCTCACAATTTTATCTCACATCAAGCTTTGATACATATGTCCCTGGGTGCCCAACGGAGCAATTCAATTGTTGCTCCGTTCGAAAGCCTAAAGCCGAGGGGGGACACATTTCTTCTCACAGCCTCCTGAGGTGCGAGAAGAAATGTATGCAGAGTCCGTTGTTTGGACGCCCTAACCACTTCTTAAAAACGGGTTTTGTGCTGTTAGATGCGTTAAGTACTAATGGACGCCCGAAGGGGAAACAAATGAATTGCTCCGTCGGGTGCCAATTCATATGGACGCCCAAGCAAGGGGCGCGCAAACACTTGAATCGCCCCCCTACAGTTTTGGTGCATGCTCTGTTTTCCATAAACTATAATGTGTCACTATATTGGTCACTGCAGCTTCCCTACATACGCTCCGTACAGAACACAACAGAGGAGATGAATAAACAAGCTCATGTCAAAGAACCAAAAAACAAAAACTATTGCGATACAGAACAATGGACGTATGAACTGAATTTAATACAGCGCTACAGTACATTTTGCACAACAATTGTCTTGTGATCATATAACAGGAGTCACGCATAACTACTCTTTGGGGTCTATTCAATTAGGTGTGATTTAGCAGAAGCAAGTTTCTATCATGAAACCTGCATACATCACGTGAATGTGCGCACCCGAGAAATGCCAGATACAATTAGAAATGCCAATTTGTGGGGCTTGTGGCAAAGTTGCACAACTGTTCTACAAAAAGTAAACTGGGAGAAGTGCATGAAAAAGTAATAGCAAGTAAGTGTTTTATTGTCAAATTAAAGTCTGTCCCGAATCTTGGGGTACAGAAAATTGCCTACAAAGTGATTTTTCTTTTGTTTAATACCATTTTGTAAAAAAACAAGTCTTTTTTTAGTTCCCATCTGCAAGTTCCAAGACCCCATTCTCATCAACACAACACCTCCACATACATACCGGTACCACATAATTGAGTTTTTGTAGGGAAACTCCCCTGAAAACGAATGTTTTTATTGGCCAAATAAAGCTATTTAAACCACTCCAAGTGCACAATTAGGTACCAGAGGTTCAGTACTGTGTCACAACATTTTTACCTTACAACAATTGTCCCTACCTTTTTACCTGCTCAAAGGGAAGAACAAAAAAAAAAAAAACACAAATTTCCTTGGAAAAAGCAATGCGAGTTTGGAATTGAACTGTAATTCCCAGTGCGAGTCTGCGGTGAAAATGGCTTGCAGAACCCAACTCGCTCCTAATTGGATTGACTTATATTGGAGACCCTGCTCTTTTACTCTAAAGGTGCGTACACACGGTACAATATCTATGAACGATAACGATATATCTTTCATGTTTATGCAGGGAACGACCAACGATGCGCGTTCCTGCATGAACGATAACGATATCTATGGTCGACAGTACATGCAGGCCAACTTTGACGATTGTGCCAAGATTTGCCTTTAAAGACATAACTACACTGAAATATCTATCATAGATATCTATCAGTGTGTACACCCAAAATCGTTTGCCCTGCACTAAAGAAAGTTGGAGGGAAATCTGTCAGCAATATCTTTGTTTGTGCAGGTTTGTACCCTGTGTATGCAGCATAAGGTTGATGGCTTCCCACTCCCCTCTTTAAACGTATAACATGAACAGTCCGATGATCTGACTGGCAATGGTGTAAACATTCCAATGATTTTATTGGCTATGGTGTGAACAATATGATAGTCTGACTGGCTATGGTGTGAACATTATGATGATTTTGATTTACTATGCTATGAATATTCCGATTATTTTACTAACTAACAAACATGGTACACACTGACAAACAGGAGCTAAATGAAGAGTGAATACATTGCACCCTAATAAAACTGGATAGCAAACATTTTGGGTGCAATTCAATAGTTTTTTTTTAAGTTGCACTAATTAATGAACGTCCAGTGTTGTAATTGAAATGTTTTTGGGCACCCATTAATTATCTCACTTGTCGCGTCCAGATAGACTGGGTTTAGTCGTGTAAAACATCTAGGAGTCCTGGTTAGGAGCGCCAAAACAGTATTTAGGTGCACGAAAGCAGGACTTAACGCACATTTCTGCTCGCCACCTCAGGAGGGTGTGTGCAGAAATGGCGGCACCTCTTCACGCCCAAATGGAGCAACAATTAAATCGCCCCCTATGTTTTGCTTATTTGGTGATTGGGGCGAATATTGTTTGCAAACTTCTTCGGTAATGTATTACAGTGGCCGATACGCACAGAGTTACAGCACCAGGAGGGGATGGGGTTTATTGTTATAGCAATTAAATGTGTTGCAGCTGTCTAAAATCAACATTAAGAAAGGCAATATGGGCAAAACCAATGCAATTTTATACTAAAAGAAAACTAACCTGTAGTCAATTTATGCTCGTCACCAGAATTGTAACTATGGGTATGCGACCATGTCATAGCACAGGGGGCGCAACCATCGCTGCCCCACGGCACCTGCATGAGACTGGAACGGCACAATGCAGCCAGTAGCACTACTGCAGGGTTGCTCCAGGCAGGCATCCTGCAGCCTATAGAGCTGCCCAGGGCATCCTTAGTGCTCTACTTTCCAGATCTGGTGGCCCTGCCCCCTATATGTGAAGTCATGTCATCACAAGTTTAGGGGGCTCCCTGCCGCACTGTTACGATGACGATGATCACTTTCGATGTACAATAATAATGGTACTAGGAGTAATAAAATAGCAAAACAAGGGTCCTTGAATCCATAACTGCTAAGCTCCACCTCCCCATACATTCACATGAGACCCTGGTCACACTCTGGTGTCTTGTAAATGTTTTGAATTTGTTCTCCTGAAAATATTTACTAAAACGATTTAAAAAAAAATGTTCCGTTCCCAAGTCATGCTGTACCTTAGAGGATATACCACCTACACAGTCACCCTGAATGGAACAAGTCAAATTAGCAGAGCAATTATATATGCCGCTAAAATGGAATCTCAGGAAATGTTTCATCCTAATGAATAATTTTTCCACAACTGTGAAACAATGAAATGATGTCTTTCCAAACCAGTGCAGCTAATAGGGTAATGGAAAGAGAATTATATATTTACATCAGTGTTACAGCGAGCCCAGGCTCGCATACAGGCAGCAGACAAAGAAAAATTCCAGCACAGTGGGAGAATAGGGAACTCGTTTTCTTTAATAATTCACAAGCATTCAAAAGTCCCCCCTGCACCACATAATGAGGCATTGACCAAAAAACGGGGTCATCTCTTCTCCTTAGGAGAGCAAAGGTCACCCAGTTCCTGTTCATATGCTAATATGGGATAAGGGGCAGAACAACGCACACAGAAGTCTCTATTGCCTACGTTCAGCTTGTTAGCTCGCCTAATATAATGGAAGAGATAGACAACTACATCTAGCTTTCCCATGCATTGCCTGGATCTAGGAAGGGGTTATAAATATTCAAAGCTTGCCTTGTGTTTCAGAGGCAAAGACATAGATAGACGGTCACTGGGTCAGAAAGAATTATTATATATTACACCGAAATAGACACTACTGGAAAAATATAAAAGTATGGTCATTACGGCAAGGCTTGGCTACAAAGAATCAATTAAAGATATTGGGGGTTTAAAGGTAAATTAACTTTACATTTCTTTATATTTATTTTGGATATTTTTTGTTACAGCAGACAGGCAACATGTGAGCAGGCAGCAGGAGCCATTGTAAATATAGGTGCCCATGAAGTGTTTTAGCTCTACACAGACTGGAAATGAACGCTAAGGGGCTGATTCTGAGTTGGGAATAAAGTATACTTACCGACTCTCCTGGAAGTTGGAGTGCGCCAAGAAGAGTATACGGATCTCCTGCATTCCTAGTGAAGTGGGCAGGATGGGGAGAGAATTGGCGGGAATCACGGCTCCGAATGGAGGGGATGGGACTAAATACTGTGATAACGCGTCATTTAGCCCTGCCCCCTCCTCGCCCTCCCGTGATTTGTGGCAGTTTCCCATGATGGGGTGGAGCCTAATGATATAGGAACCTGACCCTGCCCCCCAAAGTGGCCACCTCTGTCTGCTCTCCGGACATCTCCCGGGGAGCAGATAATAAAAGTCGGCAAGTATGGAACAACTGGAAAAGAGCAAGTAACTTTGCACCTTGGCAATACCATGCTGCACTGCAGCTGGGGAAGATGTAAAATATGTATAGAGATTTAAGGAGCCCATACCATACTTGTCCGCCCCCACAAGTCGATGCAGCCGGGAGCTGGAAAGGCAGGCAAGCATCTCTCCCCCGCAGCGGGAGGGGGTGGGGGGGGCGGTGAACCGCATAATTTTGGCCCTGGCCCCTACTTCAAAATGCCGGTAATCTCGGCATCATGTAGCAGGGGCGTGTCCAAAGTGACACGATTGCGTGCCTTGCCCCTCAATACCGGCCGATCTGGCTGCCCCCTCCCGGAAGGGGCAGCCAGAGAGCCGGCAACCCTTGCCCATACCTCCGATTTTTTTTTTCCACCCAATTTAAAGACTCCCCAATCCATCAATTGCCGTCCATACATTAGATATTTTTCAGTGATTTGCAATAATTTTCAGCAAATCACAGACTTGCCAATCTAGAAAGGCTCCTCATTTTACTAGTAACGGTCAGAAAATCGACTGATCGTCTTCATACACTACCAACCTGATTTAGCGATTCCGGTCACTCTTTAATCGGAATCGGTGAATTCCAACCATAATCGTCAGGTCCATGTAATTTTCATCCTGTGCACGAGTGTACCAGGTGAGGCAGCCATGTTGGGCGCATCACAAAGGTTACACTGTGGGAGATAAGCCATACAAGGACCCAAGGCATATATGGGAAAAGTGACACATGTGCGACAGTATTATATACCCTGTGTGAATAGATCCATGTAAAGTACATCCTGCCCATGGAGAACGCACTTCAGTGGAGGTACGGTATAGCACACTGGCATAGCATACAGTGGGGCAGAAGTACATGGTACAAAACAGGCCTTTAGAACTGAGAGGGGCGCTTACAGTGTAAAAATAAAACTGTCCCATATTAGCGCGTTACATGTAGAAGCAGCCAGTATTTACTCTGCATGCAAAGAATAATGTATTTGCACCCCTTGTAATGCAACATGGCTTGTTCCATTATTTTTGCACTATGGGATAAATCTTATTAGCTGCGATGTTCTCATCCCCGCGAGTAAGTGCGGACTTGCAGATTTTGTTCACAGCCCCTTAGGGCTGTTCACAAAATTTCTCTAAATCTGGGGCAAGATAGGGCAGCGAGGGGGGTTGAGATCTGATGCCGTTGCCGGTGTTTACACACCTGTGCAACTTCAATTCGCCCGCGCACACAATTTTTGGATTGAGCCCTTTCACACAGAATAAGACATGAAAGCAGATAGAAACGATGAACATGGTAGTGCAGCATCTAATGCAGTTTAATATAAGAATACGATGTTCTGATGTTTTGCTCACAGCACCTTTTTTACTTCACAATAGTTTTCCCAAAAGTACCTCAATTATCTTTACACTTCAGTATTTGCAGCCCAATATTACCCACTGTGACATAAATCAACATGTCAGCTTCCAGTTCATCATAAGTTTACGTTCGTGGTGTATCAGTTGCATTTAAAAAATATAATTACTTGATAGTGCTGTTGAAAAGAAATCGAATGTATAAGCATAGAAGATAACGCATTGTTTTTTGACTAAAGCAGAGATGCAATTTACTAACTAGACCCTTTTTCTATACCTCAGTCAGATTCACTGGAAGAGAGTATAGTGCAAATTGCACTTGCGGCTATTAAGGCAATTGTAATGTTAACCACAGGAAAAAGTTGAGTCTGCTAAGTTGGTTGCTGCATTTTAACACACATTAGCCTGTTATGGATGGCTTGTAAAAGGGTCACATGACGTGGGCCATTAGTGACATCTGACTTGCTGATCAAACACAATAGAGAGTTTTTAATTTAATATTACAGAGCTTTTAAAGTACAGTCTAAATCGAAGAATTACAGAATATGTAATATGATTTAATGTCTGTCTAATCCATCTATAACTGCTTACAATGATTGTGAGTGCCATTAGAATGACCTATTAGAAAGTATATCAGTGATGGAAGTTAATGCAATGTATGAGACCTTCTTTATCTCTCTATTACAGATGGGATCCGCATGAAATCAGGACGCCGCTTTTGAACAAGTTCTTTTGTGTTCTCTTAATGGGTTTATTTCTGAACAGTCAAATCAATCTAAAGAGACACATTTAAGAGGTTTCATGTGCTGCCCCCTTCTGGCTACATGATAGATGTATATACTTTTGTCACTTTATCACAGTTCGTGTTGAGTTTGTGGTTCTGTCCAGTTTTCACACATTTTTGTATTCTTTTAATGGCAATCTGTATAGTAAAATATTTAAAGAAAATATAAAAAATATTGAGCACTGACAGAAGAAAATATCAGCATATTGTGGTATAAGAAGAATATAATACCAGACAGCAAGAACAGATGAAGACACAAGTAGACGGTTATGCCGGAAATGCGCATTCTGATCATGTCGGCTAAATGGCACAGTCTAACGGCCGGCCAAAAATCCTCGTAAATAACCAAAAAAGTGAATCCTGTAAGGCAATCAGCCATTCTGGTCGGCTGGTGATCCCCCCAGTGACACACATGTGAGGTATCAGCTGACCCATGAAATAGGTGGATACAGGAAGATCAATCCAACCTTTCTAACTGCCGCTCACTTTAAAAAAAAAAAAAAAAATATGACCAATTTAGTGCTTTGTGGCTGAATTGGCTACAGATAAAGGCGGTCAGCTATAATCAACATCATTGTTTATTTGTAATACAGCAAATTTGCACACAAGGGGGTTGAATGTACTCTCGTTTGAATAGATATCGCTTATCGTAGTGCAAATTCTCCAGAACTAAGCGTACGCAAGTACAGGCAATGCAGACTCGTGCACAATTTAGACTCATCACCACTTGAAACTAAAGGGACATAACTGGCTGTACCGGGGTGTTCTCATGCAGGAAATGGTCAGAGAAGATATTTCGACAAAACTGTGGGCTAGGCAGGAGTCCGCCCCAAGTGTAAATAAGCATTTGTACCAAGAATAGGACTGGAATAAGTGCACACTGGTAATAAATGATGGTGGATCTCAAACCCAGCGCAACCCCTAGCACAGACGCACATGCGCGAATATAGCTCCAAAAACGCAATGCAGGAACAATTATGGACAACTTTCGTTCAACTCTGTTTAAGTCTTAAAAAGAGAACAAACACATATGAGGCTGTCTCAGGAAGTGCTGACATTAGATCAAGGTATAGAGGGGGCCCTGATCATGAGGGCCTACATCAAGCTGAACAACTGGATCGCTCATTGTGCGTCCGCCATAGAGAAAAAGTGAAACAGACAATATTTACATTAATAGAAAATAAAACATCTTGCATCTCCTTACAGTGTGATATAGCTACTACTATACTTAGTTTAAACTAAATGCGTGTCCATCCTTTATCCCTAATCCCACGTCATTGTTTTTCACATCAGTAATCACATGCATTCACTCAGGGTTAATTTAAAATTATCCAGGCAAAATATAAATTAATTGGGACATGAACATGTCATGACTGCCATAATGAGAACATGACTCCTCTACAGAGGTTTGGAAGATCAGATTAAGAAACAGCTTTGCTAGATAAGTCAAGGAGCTAAAAGTTAGTGAAATAGTTTATAAACCTCTAGACTGTAAAGGTGCCTATCCACTAGAAGACAGGCAAAAGACTGCACGATTACGACATCGTAATCGTGCAGTCGTTTGTCAGTCTGTGATGTTCCTACACTGAACGAACAGTCATTCAGTGAAGGCACATCAATCATCTGCAAACATGCTCAACCTGATGTTATCGTCAGGTTGACCAGCATGTTTGCACAATGATAGATGTCTAAAAGACCAATTTTTTTAAACAATCTGCAAACGATTATCGAACGATATCGATATAGTTCAATCGCTCATTTTAATAGTCTAGTGGATAGGCACCTTAAGCTCTCATGAGCAGTGCCATCTTCCCTTGTACTCCTCCCATGCCCACATTGGCACCAAACCTTTAGGCTCAACAGGCACTACTACCTCTGTGGGTACTGTGACTACACATAAAACGATGTTTCTAAAGGGTGTATCCCATCTGCAGTGTTTTGTAATGTTATGGGGCTTATACATCAATCAATTTGCCCAATTCTACGTTTTGCAGATGATTTTGTAAAAAAACAAAAAACAAATTGGAAATCCTAATTTGCCAAATCCAATCAATTTTTGGTGAATCCAGCGATCAGTAAGCCCCATACATTGCCGGGTTGTTGTTTTTTTTTCCTTTTAAATCGTATAAACGATTGTAGCGCCATATAAATAATGGATAATAATAATAATCTACAATCTCAAGCCTACTCTATCAGTGACTGCATATGTAACCATCTAGCTATCCATGACCTAGCAAGGGACAAAGGACACTTGCAGAAGAACTAATGCGGTTACGGCCCCACAATAAAGTAAGGTTAGTAAAACTATTAAACTCATGATTGATAGAGCCAGCCAACACCAAATGTGGAAGTAGCTGTGTATCATGGGAGCTGTAATGAAGTTATAGAAGGTTAATGATCTTTACTTAATAGTACTAGATCCTAAAAACTTCAAGAGAAGAGTTTAACGAGTTGGAATGGTCTTGTAGCCGTTCTCATGATAATACAGTATGGTCAGAACCTGGAGCCCATCCAGGAAAGTCATACAGAGATGAAAATGTAAAATGCTTAACATGAAATCATAAAGCTGCCATCTGAGGGATCAGAGATTTGTTTCCCAGAGAAGCCAGGCCATGCTTTGGTATAAAAAGCCCAACTGAGCAACTGGCGACCATCCCACACCTCCAAGAGTACGCTGCTTAAATGTAACGCAACTGCTTGCCAAATGTAAACTGCAATTATCTACTTAGGAGCTGTGCGTAGCATGACAGGATTCCCTGATCAGACACCCACACAGCAATCTGGAGAGAAAAGGCTGTTGTTGCCTGCTATTCTATTTCAATGAACTCCCATCGAAAGGAAGCGGCGTGTTAAAAGTACGGCAGATACGTGCACACTGGCTGATTGCGCTGAATATTTCAACATGCTCGTTCTTTATACACTAGGTTTGTTTTCTTTGATGGGGAAAATTGTGCTAATTAGGCATTGTTAAGCCAGACTCAAGATCACTAATTATTTATTTCTCACCCCAAGTGACAATTTCGTGATAGGATAACTGTTACATTTGTAGAGAAAAAAAAACAAAAAACAAACAGTATTAAAGCTTCTCAAAGCTTTGCGCGAGAAAAGCAAAGTACAAATAAACAACAATGTAAAAAAGTAGTAAAATAATAGAGTAGCATGCAAAATAATAGAATTACCATGACTAAGTATCACATGGCAGAATCTTAACTTCCCAGACTAAATAATTAATGATTGTGAGCTGTGCTCGAAATTTTCCCAGTTCAATGATCTCCATCACCCTTCCTGAAAGACCGAAGAATGCATGGGAGGGAGCAACGCAAAAAGAACAAGTAACTGCACCTTGGTAAATACATGCTGCACAGCAGGTGGGGCCGATATAAAATGTGCAGATATTTAGATTTGGTAGGAGTGTGTCCAAACGGATATATTTACTAAAGTGTGGGTTTATAGCAGTGGAGATGTTGCCCATAGCAACCAATGGGGACATGCTGCTGATAATGCTTACGGTAGCTGTAATACAAATCTCTCATCCATGGTCCTCTTGCAGTGGCGTAACTAGGGTCTTTGGAGCCCAGGGCAAGTTGAAAAATGGCAGACCCCCCCCCTCCCCCACACACATATGAAAATATATATCGGTGCGCGGCAAAAAAATTTGGCATGACCACTGAAAATGGGGCGTGCCAGCATGACACGCCACATATTTCTCATTACTCTGGGAACATTCCTTTCCATTCTCTATGCACCTTACCTATACTGTAGTTTCTCACGTGGAACCTCTGAAGAAATGTATCCTCCCTGGGAAAACGGCGTCTTCAGTCAGTATTCACTATTCGTGTAGGTCACATCATCCGGAAGATTTCGGTTTGTGTAGGAATATTAAGGTCATCATCATACAACAGCGGTTCAACCAGACTCGTTTCCCCTGTGTAACTTCTTGCCCAGTGTCTCTCAGCCACACAATCTCCCCCTGCGTTGTCTCTCAGCCACACCATCGCCCCCCTCCGCGTTGTCTCTCAGCACACCATCGCCTCGCCCCCTACCTCGTCTCTTAGCCACACCATTGCCTCCCCCCTGCATAGTCTCTCAGCACACCAATGCCTCCCCCCTACGTCGTCTCTCAGCCACACTATCGCCACCCCCCGCTTCGTCTCTCAGCCACACCATCGCCTCCCCCCGTGTCATCTCAGTCACACCATTGCCCCCCCTTTGTCATCTCCCAGCCACACCATCGCCTCCCTGTGTCGTTTCTCAGCCACATCATTGCCTCCTCCCCTTTGTCGTCTCTCAGCCACACCATCGCCTCCCCCATGGCGTCTCTGAGCCACACCATCGCCTCCCACCTTTGTCGACTCAGTCACACCATTGCCTCCCCACTTGTCATCTCTCGGCCACACAATCACCTCCCCCTTTGTCATCTCTCAGCCACACCATCGCCTCCCCTGTGTCATCTCTCAGCCACACCATCGCCTCCTCCCCCTTTGTCATCTCTCAGCCACACCAACACCTCCCCCCTTTGTCGTCTCTAAGCCACACCACCACCTCTCTCAGCATACCATCACAGATACACACACTGATAAAGATACACACATGACGACACAGATACATAGACTGACACACACACACACTCACAGACACTGATAAACACATACTAACACACACACACACACTGACACAGATACACACACTGACACAGACTGACAAAGATACAAAAACCTCTTTCAAATTCAGACAAATGCCCCTCCTCCCCCCACCCACGGCAGTCCGCCTCCCCCTCGCAAAAAACTTAAGACAAACCTGGTTCTCCGGAGCTGAGAGAGCGCCAGGGAAGGAAGTCACCCAGCAGCTCTCAAGATGGGAATGACTGCCTGGTAGGGACTGCGCACTTCTGCTGCAGCTCCCCCTACAGTCATCCCCAGCAGGCACAGTTGCCTGATCATCACAAGAAAAGTCATCTTCTTCGGTCCGGGTGCAATGGCGGGAGGGTACGATGCCCTGGCCGGCGGCGCCCCCCTCTGCTGGGCCTGCCACGGCTCCCAGGGCACGTGCCCTGTCCACCCTGCCCTAGTTACGCCACTGTCCTCTTGCCCTTCCCAGCACACACCCAGTGGCAGGGCCCCAGTCAGCTGCAGGCCAGCAGCAGTGGGGGTTGTGGTGAGATGCAGGTGACTGTGGTGACATGGCCTCGGTTGTTATAAGATGCAGAGGGCTTTGGCGAGCTGAAATTGCTCCCGTGCAAAGCCGGTGCGGGTCGCTAGCTACTATCTATACTTTTAAAATACATTTTTGGTTTAAAGAGTGAAGGAATAGTTAGAATTAGGCAACAAAAAACAGGAATAGTGTAGATATTACTACTGAATGAATACCCAATGCTAGCAAATGAACAGACAAGTCCAGTAAATGAATAAGTCTATAGTCAATAGATCTTATCTAAGATTGTATGCATTAAATTTAAAAATTACTGTATTAAACCTGAAAATTATCATTTTACTGGTAGTGTTCATTCACTGGCTAATTCACCCTAATTCCATTTTCCTTGTTTCTGATGCCATTGTTGCTAGAATTACGATTGGTCGCATTGAATTGTTTTTGTCCATCATATTGGACCAAGTTGGGGCCTCTGCTAAATGAATATGCACTTGAGGTGAGAGAGTTCCTTTTCATTTTGCCTCTGGATATTCCTTGTGAACTCTGTGCTGTTTTCCCAACACTAAGAACTTTTGTACAACATTGAAAGCAGGAAGCCATGTGATAGGCAAAGAAAAAGCTATCTTTTACTAGGCTTTTAATCAGATTGTTAGGAAATGTAAACCAAGGGAATCCAATTTAGCTATGACGGCAGTGCTTCTCTGTGTGGGAATGGAAATAAATGCTTCTCAGAACATGCTCTTTGACCTTTAGCAAATGGCACCCATTTAAAAACTGCACGCGCCTTCTGTAGTGTGGATGATTTTAGATCTACATCAAGGAAAAAAAAAAGTCTCTAGGTACATATCGCTGTTTTGGCTGGCAGTGTAAAAAAAGCAGTTTGTACCCGAGGAAAAAGTACACCAAATGTATTTATTTATATATGTTAACTTATGTCACGCAGGGTGAAGTCAGCCATTTTGTGGCAGAAGCACTGTGCCTTAAAATGCAGCCTTCTGATCACTAGGCAATATGACTGTGATGTCACCTGTTCCTAATTAATTGATAGGCTGCAGCCTCACGAATATTAACTATGCCACCAAGTGACTCCCACTATTGTAACAGGTACACTTGATCAGTGTGAAATAGGAAGTCACAATATAACTATTCGTTATCTGTAGTACTGGATTGTTGAGCAGAGCATAAAAATGGGGTTCCAGACCACCCCCTGCACGTTCACCTCCTCTAAAAACACAATTTTCATGCTGCTCACATCAACCGTTCACCTCTGCTCTACTGTGCCAAGCAACAGTTATAGGAACATACCTGCTGAACTTCTGGCCAGACTGGGACAGAGCTGTCCCACTTCGAGAAGGGGGGACAGAACTCTCAAATTGGGAAGTACTTTATGTATATGAGAGGTGGGGCACAGAGCTGATTTAAATTTAATGCATACATTAGATCTATTGACTATGGATTTATTAATTTACTGGACTTGTCTGTTCATTGCTAGCATTGGGTATTCATTCAGTAGTAATTTCTACACTATTCCTGATTTTTGGTTGCCAAATGCTAACTATTCCTTTACTCTTTACTCTGTATTTTAAAAGTATACATAGTAACTAGCGACCCACACCGGCTTTGCATGGGAGCAAGCCCTCTGCATCTTATAACAACCGAGGCCATGTCACCACAGTCACCTGCATCTCACCACAACCCCCACTGCTGCTGGCCTGCAGCTGACTGGGGCCCTGCCACTGGGATGTGCTGGGAAGGGCAGGAGGACCATGGATGAGAGATTTGTATTACAGCTACCGTAAGCAATATCAGCAGCATGTCCCCAGGGCTGGGGTACCTGTGCATATTTCCACAGCCTCCATGCGCATCCCTCCCCAGCTGCTGAACATGGCGATGAGCAATGTCCTCTCTGCATATTGTACACTGAATTTCCTGGGCTTCCGGTTGAGCTTCCTCGCCATGGTGCCCATGTCAGAGAACAGCGCTGACTTCCATGAGAGGAGCCTCCTGTTCACAGCGGACGTGTGGTTCAGCCGCAACATCACTCTAGGGAGGGAGCACGTCATTGATAGTTTTCCGATGTTTTTTTTTTTTTATTTTTTTATTTTAATTCCTGATAAGCTATGCCTCCCCTGGCTCCTTCCTGGCTAATGTGCTGAATCAGGGCATCTTCATAGGTTTAAAGGCCATCTCTCATTCTGTCTCCCTCAGACGTGACCCTGCTCAGTCCCTTATTACCTCCCCTCTCTAGGCTGCTGTAAGCAACAGCGCACATTGAGACAATGAGAGCCATCAGAGATAGCAAAGAGCCAATCAGAGCACTGCCCTCAGCCCTGCAGCAGCAGTCAGTCAGTCACTCACACAGCACAACAGTTTTTTCTGTGTCTTTCCCTAAAAACGCACATGCACTACCACAAACACCAGTAACAGTTATGCACAGTACCAATTCACAGCTGTTCTGCTCTAGCCACAGCATTCCAACCGTTTGGACACAAATATGCCAGACTGTTCCATCTAAATCAGTTTAAAGGAGTGTTGCTCTGTAGGTGGTAAGATTAGCTACACATTTGATGATTACATGTATGTATATATGATGAACATAGTGATGCAACGCACAACTTGGCGCTGGTACTCGTCAGATGCTTACAACGCACAGCCTAATCCTACCGCTTATGCCGAGAACATGCGTGTGTCACAGGGCATGTATGTCCTAAGTATGTACAGAAAATAAGGCATGGTGGGCATTTCTTACTACTAATATCTAACCTTCCCTCCTCAAACAAGTTAGTGTGCAGAACAGAGTTATATTTGTTTTCCTATAGCAGTCGCTCATCCAGGTAAATTCCAATTAAGATTCAGCTGTGACTTTGCTCTGCATTATATAAGTCTTCCGTATGCAAACAAGATTTACTGTTCTTATGAGGTACAACCTCAGCAACGCACAATAGCAGCAAAACAGATTTATTACCCAAGAGACACAATGGAGGCAGGGTGTTATGACAGCTCATATTCCAGCTACAGCCTTTTATAAAAGTCCCATTGTATAAAGGAGTAAACTGACATCATTGAAATACAATCTGTATTTCACAAACATTCTGTTTCTATAGCTGTATTTAAAGAGAAAAAAAAATCCCTAACCCTGTACAGACCTGAGGCAACAAATAGTTCATGAGTCATGTCCCAAAATCCCATTGGGGCTTTCCTGCTGTACTGTGCCAGCCGATCTCCTCACCTGGCATCACATGATCCACCTGGTGTGCAGTGCTATGGCATACAGCAGGAGCCCATTCACACTGCTAATTCATCGGAAATGTGTTTTTCATGTTTTTTTCCCCCACATTTAATAAAATGCATTAGCAAGTCAAGTGTGAACGAACGGTCTACCCACACAAGTACACTAGACAGGAGCTCCTACACAGATTCTGCATTTGCTACAATTCAAGTTATTCTACGTTAATTAATGATATCCAGCATAGTAAAAATGTACAGCCCAGGTACAAGCCAAACAGGATGTGTGGTTGTCATAGCAACAAGCTAGATATCTCGCCAAGTGAAGTGCGACACTTTTTGTTACATTGCCTTAGTATTTTTCTAGGCACAAAGCCAAGGCAAAAATGCAGATCACGTTTTTTAAATACAGCAGTAATAGTGCTATTTATTATTCAAACAATACTTGTGTAGTTATCAGATGCAATGTAAAACAAACATTTATAACCAATGTCACAACCAGTTAATACAGTGTTTACTGATGGAGGTGGCACAACAAACCGCAAGTAACTAATGTTTACTTTAATCTGTAGGCTTTAATAGGCAAACTTCACCAGGAGACAAACATCTTTTACACATAGAGGTGCTGTCAAGTTGCAGAATGCTATAACTTAATAAGTGAAGCGTTCATACCAATAAATAAAAAAAAAATAGTTTGTGCCAGATTTAACACACAGTAGTCAGGAAAGTTTAGGCAGAAGAAACAAGCATGGCAATGCAGACAATGAATACGGTAATGCACACCGGAACCGTTTTTGTTAAAGTGAAACGCTGACTAATGTTCTGATATGTTGTAGATAGTGCATAGCACGTCACAAAGCAAAGGAGGATCGCAGTGTCCCACCAAAACCAGATATCACAGCTATTAGGTAAATGCATGTGCACTTTTAGTGAACACTAGGCTGGAGAAAGTATACATGCTATAGTACACACAATATACTTTTTCTATTATGGCAAAAATATTTAACGGGCATAGTATGGAAAATGAATAACGTACATCATACCTAATGGTACCTTGAACAGTGTCCATAAACGCTTACAATCACCACATATAATGTCAATATACCTCCATATAGAATCACCGCTTTATATCCACATATAAAGCTACTACATGGCTAGTATCCTCCATATTTGTCCACGTGGCCCCAACACACCTATAGATCGTTAATGTTATCTAGCGTCACAGTAAGGATCTTGGACATCACATCATCACATTACCTCATGGCCCAGAATGGTTTCTGGTCACAATTAACCATTGGTTTCTGAATTCGCACGTACTGGCTTTGTACCAGCTAGTCTGCTATAAAAGGGTGATTCTATGTGGAGGTATATTGGCTTTATATGTGGTGGTATATAAAGGTTTATGGAGGCATTGCAAGGTACAATCGGGTCTGATGTACATATATTTTTCTTCTGGGGCAGTTATTGGGTACGAGAGATTGGTCTAACCTATTGGGACTTCAGGATAAATCCACGAAATTCCAGAGTCTCAAAGATATTCTGGGAGAGCAGAAAAGTATGGTGCGTGCACTTTCTCTATTGGTCAATCAAGCCTAGAAACCCAGTCGTCATGGCCCACTCACAGTCCAGGTACTAAGGATTTCCATGCATAAGTACATATGGGTTAATTATTACCTTGGTCAGTTTGATTTACCCACCTGTGCTGAAGCAGGGATATCCCTAATGTCTGGACTGTGACTGGCCCATGAGGACCGGGTATGGAAAAGACAGCACTAACCCCTTTATGAACACCCCCCCCCCACCAAAAAAAAAAATAATACAAAAAAGCACCATGGGATAACCACAGTAAATAAAAAAATGACTATGAAACTATGTGGCAATCCTGTGCCTCTTTCCAACAAAGACCAATAAAAGCAGCTGCATCTCTGTAGTATTGCTCACATACAGACTGAAGTTCCTCTTTAGGGACTTACAGCTGATAAAAACATCAGGACTGAGAGGACTATCATTCCGAGAATGTGCTCATGCAACGTGGCTAAATTTATCCTCCTTGTTAAGGAAGACATTTCAGCTTAGGAGCTGCGCACAGCCTTGAAAGCAGACATGTGAACAATATGACCCACAAGCCATACAACGCAGCATAGGTAACAGGATATCACAGCAAGTGCGGGTTGGTTTCAGGCAGGTCTGACATCTCACAATTCAGTAGCTATGTCTGACACACACACACATAAACCATGCTATAAATATACAACAACCAAGTCTATTCAAAAGAGTCTAACACCAAAACTGCTCGCTGCATAATTGTGACTTGAACAGGGGAATGTATATATAAGGAATTTGCACTGAAATGTATTTACCCCATTATGTCACCCTTTTTATGACACCAATCTCACTCTATAAAACAAACTTTGTTCCTTCATTAAAGGCTAACTGGCCCTCTATAAGGTATCAAACATAAATATACATAATTTAAAGAGACAGTACCAACAATTTACTAATTATTCACCTGTGCCCCAGCATGGTTATCCTTAAAACCTGGACTGTTAAAGTGCCTTGAGAACAGAGTTAGGAACCTCTGTATTACAGACTTCAGATGTGAAAAAAAATAACAATTAAAAGCATTGAATGTTTCAAACAGATAAATAATACACTATTGGGATATGCTAAGTCCAACTGTAGTGCCACTAAAAAAAATAATAAAAAAATATATATATATAACGGGATATAGTTAATTGGACGCCGGCGGTCAGAATCCCGGCACCCAACATCAGTTGAGATTTTTATGTTGGGATCCTGACATCCAGCATCCCACACGTATAGCGGGCCGGGATAGCTTTACGCCGTGGGTGGGTTGGGTTCAGGCACAATCGGGGGGGTTTAGGGTTAAGCACTAAGGGGGGAGGATTGGGTTTAGACACAACCGGGGGGGGGGTTAAGGAGTGAAAGGGGGAGGGTTAGTATACTTACAGAGTACCTGTCGGGATTCTAAGCATCGGGATGCCGCTGTTGGTGTTTTGACAGACGGCATACCGACTGCCGGCCTCCCTTACCCAACCCATTAGTGACATATGGCTGCATGAGGATCAGAAAACAAGAGATATGGTAAGAACTTACCTTTGTTATCTCTGTTTCTACGAAGTCCATAGGGTCCACAGGGTTGACCTTGGGGTATAGCTTGGATCTGGATCCACGGGCACCATACAGTTAAAGCTTTAGCTCCCAGGATGCACTTGGATCCTCCTCTATACCCCGCCCCCGAGCCACAGGCACCTCAGTTGGTAAGTAGCCTAGGCCGAAGGAGGAGACTAAACAGAGAGAAGGAAGACTGGAACACACAAGAAACCATACTCACAGAAATGGGAGACGGAAACACCGGTGACCAGTACCACAGCCCATTGGAAGCCAGGTGCGTCAGGGCGGGCGCCCTGTGGACCCTATGGACTTCGTAGAAACAGAGATAACAAAGGTAAGTTCTTACCATATCTCTTGTTTTCTACTTCAGGGTCCATAGGGGGTCCACAGGGTTGACCTTGGGGATGTCCCAAAGCAGTTCAACTAAGGGCGGGGACGCTCCTGAGCAGAAAGGAGAATCCTGCGCCTGAAGGATGCATCCTGAGAGGCAAAGGTGTCAAACGCATAAAACCTCAAAAATGTCTGAATTGAAGACCAAGTGGCTGCCTTGCACAGCTGAACAGCGGAGGCACCACGTCTAGCAGCCCAAGAAGGGCCTACAGACCGAGTGGAATGAGCCTTAACCGAGGCTGGAACAGGCAAACGTTCCTGTATATAAGCCTCCCTAATAACAGAACAAAGCCAACGGGCTAAAGTTTGTTTGTTGGCAGGCCAACCCCTCTTATGGAAACCAAAGAGGATGAACAACGAATCGGACTTCCTAACAGAGGCCGTCCGTTCAACATAAATTCTGAGAGCCCGGACCACGTCCAGCGAAGCCTCGCCAGCCGTAAGACCCGGAGCCTGAAAAGCTGGCACCACAAGTTCCTGATCTATGTGGAACTTAGCAACCACTTTAGGCAAAAACTCAGGAAGGGGGAGATACAGGAAAGTGCCCCCAACTCGGATACCCTCCTGGCCGAAGCAAGAGCCAGGAGAAACACACAGTCTTTAAGTGTTAACCACTTGAGGCCAACCGACTCAAGAGGCTCAAAAGGAGGTCCCTGCAGGACCCGAAGAACCACCGCCAAGTCCCACGGAGCCACTGGAGGCACAAAGGGAGGCTGGATCCTCAGAACACCTTGGAACAAAGTGTGAACGTCAGGCAGTGTGGCAATCCTTCGTTGGAACCACACTGACAGGGCCGATACATAAACTTTTAGGGAAGCAAGCCGTAAACCCAGGTCAAGACCTGACTGCAGAAATGCCAAAATCCTAGAAACTCTGAACACCCGAGGGTCATAGCTTCTAGACTCGCACCACTTGAAAGTAAGTGTGCCACACTCTGTGGTAAATCCGTGCAGAGGCAGGTTTACGTGCCCTAAGCATGGTACTGTTGACAGAGCTTGAAAAGCCCCGGGACCTTAAGACGGCTGTCTCAAGAGCCACGCCGTCAAAGACAGTCGACCCAGATCCGGGTAAAGGCAGGGACCCTGAGACAGCAGATCCCGACGTTGAGGCAGAAGGTACGGAGCGTCTACAGACAGGCCCCTGAGATCAGAGTACCAAGGACGTCTGGGCCAAGCTGGAGCCACCAGCAGAAACGTGCCTCCGTCCTGTTAGATCTTTCTGAGTACCCAAGGGAGCAGGGAGACTGGAGGAAAAAGATACGCTAGGTGAAACGACCATTTCACTGGCAACGCATCCACTAGGCTTGCGCCTGCGTCCCTTGTCCTTGAGCCATATATGGGCAACTTGTAATTGTGACGAGAGGCCATCAGGTCCAATTCCGGCAGTCCCCACCTGTCCACGAGAAGTTGAAACACCTCTGGGTGAAGCGACCATTCCCCGGGATGCACGTCGTGACGGCTGAGGAAGTCTGCCTCCCAATTGAGGACTCCCGGGACGAAGACTGCCAATATTGCTGGAAGGTGGCACTCCGCCCAAGTCAGGATTTGGAACACTTCCAACATCGCAGCTCGACTGCGAGTTCCTCCCTGGTGATTTATGTATGCCACCGTGGTGGCGTTGTCTGATTGCACCTGAACTGCTCTTCCGAGAAGAACGGTGCCTGACGCCAGAAGAGCACGGTACACTGCCCGTAGCTCTAGAATGTTTATGGGAAGGACGGCCTCCTCCGCCGACCAACAGCCCTGAAGAGACAACGAGCCGGTCACTGCCCCTCAACCCCGGAGACTGACATCTGTCATGAGCAGAACCCAGTCCGGAATCCAAAAGGGGCGACCCTGGCTGAGATGAGCTGACTGCAGCCACCACGCCAAGGACCTGCGCACTTCCGGGGACAATACCAGTATCTGGGATCGTATCCAGCGGTACAACCCGTTCCATTCCACAACAATCTGCCCCTGCAGGGGTCTGGAATGGAACTGGGCGAACTCCACCATGTCGAATGCCGACACCATGGACCCCAGGACTCATTGCCGAATGTATTGACACCCTGCCACTGCTTAGGCAACCGTGTATCCTCAGGTGTAGGGAGGATACCTTTTTCAAAGTCAAGAAAATCCTTTGTTGACTGGAGTCCAGAAGTGCTCCCACATGGACCATCCGTTGAGATGGGATCAAAGACTACTTCTTCCAATTTATTAACCACCCATGTGCTTGAAGACAAGCAATTGTCAGGTGGTGATGATGAAGAAGCACCTCCGGGGAGCTCGCCAGCAGCAGCAGATCGTCCAGGTACGGCAGCAACCGTATACCCTGACCCCGAAGGTGGGCAGCCATGACTGCCATCACCTTGGTGAAAACCCTCGGAGCCGTGGAAAGAACGAAAGGCAACGCCCGAAATTGGTAGTGATGGTTTAGGATAGCAAACCTCAGGTACCGCTGATGTGCCGGTGCCATGGGCACATGGAGATAGGCGTCCTGGATATCGAGGGAGACCATGAAGTCCCCCGGTTCCATCGCCAGGATGATGGACCGCAATGTTTCCATCCTGAACTTGGGAACTCTGAGGTACTTGTTCAGAGACCTTAAATTCAGAATAGGGCGATGAGACCCATTGGGTCTCTGCACCAGAAACAGAGATGCGAAGCTTTGGACTCGTCCAGCGAAGGACTCGTGCAAAAAAAAAATTGGTGGGGCGGCCTGCACCGTAACGACAGGGCGTACCCTTGAGAGACTACTTCTCAAACCCAAGCATCCGTGGTGGTACTGAACCAACATTGGGCGAATCTGAGAAGTCGGCCTCCCACTCTGGGGTCCCCCAGGGAGAGGCCTGTCCCGTCAGGCAGCAGGTTTATCCTCCTGTTTGGAAGAGAGGCGCTAAGCATTCCATATGCTTCTTGGGTTTGGATGAGGCTTTGGTCGCTGAATGTCTCGGGAAGGACTGGCCCTTGGCCTTACCCTGAACCCGAAAGGACCGAACGGCAGTGCTCCTCACCCTAGCCGGCGCAGAAGCCGAAGGGAGGAAAGCCGACTTGGACTTAGCCAAGGTATCCACTATTTTGTCCAAATCTGGACCAAATAGCAAATCTCCATTAAAGGGGAGAGCCTCCAGACACTTTTTAGAGTCCGCATCAGCCCTCCAGGACCGCAGCCACAAGGATCTCCGAGCAGACACAGCCGCAGCCGAAACTCTAGGAGGTTAACATGCTTGCGTCCAATGACGCTTCCCCAATATAGGAATCGGCATCCCTCATTTGTGCCACTAATGCTCTCTAAACATCCGGAACACCGTCCGTAAGAGAATCCTCCAAGGCTTTGGCCCAGTTCTCAATGGCTTTAGCCACGCAGGAAATGGCCATGGACGGGCGCGCCACCGCTCCGGAGAGCGACTTCAAACAAATCTCCACTTTCCTGTCCGTTGAATCCTTTAAAGAGGAAATAGACGGCAATGGTAGCGTAGCGGGTTTAACCAAGCGAGTGACATGTGAATCCACCGCCGGTGGAGTCTCCCATTTCCTGCAATGATCCTCAGGAAAGGGATAATGAGAAGCCAACCCTTTCTGCGGTTGGAATCTCTTTGCTGGGTAATTGCCAGGCCGCCGCCATATGATCCGCCAACTGATCGGACAGAGGGAACTCATTAGAAGTAACCTCAGCTTTCTTGAAGTCAGGAAACTTCGACTTAGGGACCGGTGCCTCCTCCTCTATATTGAGAATAGCCCGCACCACCCTAACTAATGCTGGAACATTAATGGAGGACCTAGGTTCAACCTCCAGTCCCACAGCATCCAAATCAGAATCCTCATGGACCTCTCCATCATCTGAAGAGGGATCCGATTCTGATACCTGAGCAGTGAGTAAACTCACAACAGGCCGCTTAGTCGCCTTCTGTGGCACATCACCCTGCATAAATGACTGAAAAGCCAAGGATGAAGGCGCCAAACTCTGTACCGAGTTGGAGAGAACATCCACCCAAGGCGGAGGAGCCGACTGAGGGAAGCCCTGAAAAGGCACTACAGACTGTTGTGATACAGGGGGAAGCTGGACATACACAGGCAGCCCCGAATACTATCTCACAGTCTGGGCCCCGGAGGGAGACCGCAATATCTGCGGAATATCCTGGGAATGGGAGATAGAGTGCTGGGACAATGCCCCAGAAGGGTCACTGTAGGGATCGACATCTGCAATAGATGTCAGCACTTGTGAAAACATCGCCCAAGGGGGGTCCTGCTGCATAGGGGGTATAGAGGAGCCTGGTGCCAGCTGGCACTGCCCGCAAAGACCATCCTGAGATAAATCCTCCCATTAACACCAGCAGAACAGCGTCTGCAGGAAAGCAACACAGGAGCCCCGGAGTGCTCAGTCTCCTCATCAGACATGATACAGTAATTATACAATAAATACTTGCACCCTCGCACTCACCAGCATGCAACACAAACAGGCCCAAAAATATGGTACTGTGTAGCACACAACAGTATGTGACGGACCTCACAAATACATGATTTATAAAAGTGAGGTTAATAGAAAAACGCCCCTCCCCCACACACCTTCGGGCTGTAGGAGAAGCAAAGGGATAGATATAAGCTGACAGCAAGTAGAAAATGAATACAGACAGCAGCACTAGCAAAGTCACATACAATGCAGGAAGATTGTACTTACTGCACCAATCGCTGCCCTCAACCACCCCGATTCAGTGTCTGGGGGGAGTTATAGCGCCGTGTACACTGTCCTTTAGGTAGGGGAGAGGTACACAGGGGGACCTGACCATGCACCTGCCTGGGAGCCTGCGTTATAGCCGGAGAGCTCTGAGGAGGAGTGGCCAGCAGAGGAGCAGCTCAGCGACGCCAGTACACGTGAGAAAAGGCGCGCTGAGCTGAGGGGAGGAGCCGCTAAACCAGGGAAGGCTGCCTCCCCTGGCTAGTATTTAACCCCAGGGATGCCAGTTCCCCTCCGGAACTTCTACCCTGGTGGTCCAGCGGAGCGCGGGGTATGCCTGCATGAGGGGGAGCCCGCAGGCCGCTACTAGCGCCGCCGGTCTGTCCCCAGAGACCGGCGGCAACTGACTGCATTTTCCCCAACGAGCGGCGCTAAGAGCGCTGCTCACGGCTTACCTGTTCCCCATAGAGTCCGGCAGCAGTCAGAGGGAGGTCCCGGAGCCATGCTAGGACTAACTCCGGGGTCCCGCTGCGATCGCCAGATCAGTACTGGCGTCGCAGCACCAGCGGGGTGTTGAAGCGGCAGCATGGACTTCCAGAAGGGCAGTCCTATGCTGCTGCATTAAGTGTAAAACAAGAGAAAAAAATAAAAAACTTTTCTTCTGTAAAAATAAAGCTTAGGGGCTGCTCCTGCAGCCCCACTGCACAGTGCAACCGACTTCGGCCGGCACCAAACTGAAACTGAGGTGCCTGTGGCTCGGGGGCGGGGTATAGAGGAGGATCCAAGTGCATCCTGGGAGCTAAAGCTTTAACTGTATGGTGCCCGTGGATCCAGATCCAAGCTATACCCCAAGGTCAACCCTGTGGACCCCCTATGGACCCTGAAGTAGAAAAATGGTTATCTGGACTGACCTTAGTGGTTATCAGGGTTGCTTCTTTTGTGAATGGCAATGCTGTTATGATACACCCCTGCATATGTATAAGACCCCTAGAGCCTCCTACTGAGATATTCTGCCTATAACAACCACCCATTGTTCCCATACACTCACCGGTCGCTAAGTCTTAAGCTCTGGCAACATACATAAAAAGGTCAGGGTAATTGCAGAACTAGAACCAGCATCAACAGGGTAAATTGCTGGACAGATCGTGTCGATATGAAACAGGTCAATTAGCAGACAGCAACAATTATCCACAACAGCAAGTCTTGCAGGTGTAACTAGAACACAGAATCCAACACAGTATATAAACTTCATATATAACTTGAATGGCTTGCAGATATAGCAGCAGCACAGAATCCAACACAGCATATACAGTATATTGAATGGCAGAGATACTATAGCTCAAAGTTGGTAATTAGCAGAATAGCATTCACTGAGGCTTTGTACTTGCAGAGCTAAACAGCGTGGATTATATTTATATATATATATATATATATATATATATATACACACACACATATACATACACATATACATACACACACACATACATTTGTGCAAGGCAGATATTTGTATTTGCAGAAATACAACTGCAGAGATGATATTCACTGTGTGAGCATAGGTACATATAACTTACAGTTGGAAAACAGCAGAGATTGAATTCACTGTGTAGATCTGGTAGCACTTGCAGTTGGTAGAAACAATAATTAAAGTTCCACAAGAACGTAGTAAACTGGAAAGACACGGGTGGGCAAATGCAGAGCATTAGACCAGAACGATGATACACATGGAACAGACCAGGCAGCAGTACTGAGAGAATCGGGAATCTTTGCGGCGGTTCAAATCCCGACAGCGGCTGCCTGACATGGGTGAAAATTCTGATCGTCCCCAGGTAAGTATTTACTAACCCAACCTCCCCCCCTAACCCTCCTTAGGGGTGCCTTACCCTAACCTTCACCACAGTGCTTACCCTAATCCCCCCTCTAACAGGGTATTCAATATGAAACGTTAACTTCACTGTCGAAGTTAACGTTTCATATCAGAGTTTTTTTCTGCGTTAAGGTATGGTGCGTGTAGTTACAAATTTTTCCTTAAAATAATTGTAAGACCCTCCTAAAGTTGTAAAAACATGGGGGACCACTATGGGTACTCCCGTTTTAGCCTTTAATTGAAAGTCGGGGATTTAAATAGCCGCAGCAGGTGTTTTTTTCCCGACATTGAATAAGTGATGCAGAAGAGCACTTAGGTTATTTTTTTCCTTTTTTTAAGTGGTCCCATCAAATTTGGGGTACATGACAATGGGTACTAGCATATTTTTAAGTCCCTAAAGTAATTTTTAAAAAATTCGGCATTTGTGCACCTGCCGCTATAATTCTATTCTAGAAAACATCTGCCGCATACTTGCAGAATAGCCCTGAACCTATTTCCCTATTGTTAAACAATTTTTTCCTATTTTTTTTTGTCACCCCAATTTTTAAAATAATTTTTTGGGGTGTCCCTATTTTTTTTTTTTTTTTTTAACTTTTTTTAACATAGTTCTTTTTTAAATGTCATTCCCAGGGGATAGCCTGCACCCCTAAACCCCAATTCTGCACTTTTTTTCGACACCTATTCAATGGTGAAAAGTTATCCACGTTTTTTATCAAAGACTTTTCAAAACTGCGATAAGTCTTTGAAATTGAATACGGTGTAAAAGTAAAACCTGCGATAATGACGTCATACCTCCGATATTAACGCAAAAACGATGTTATCGCACCCATATTGAATACCCCTGTTAGTGCCTAAACCTAAACCCCCCCTTCCCCTCCGCCTAAACCTAAGTCCCTGGGGGGGGATACCTAACCCTAACCCTCCCTCCCCCTAGCCTAACCCTAACCTCCCAGGGGGGTGCCTAACCCTAAGCCCCCCCCCGGGCGCCCTAAACATAACCCTCCCCCCACCGCGGCTGTCCACGGTCGGCATCACTTCGATCAGGATGCCGGGGACGCCGGTTTCCCAGCGTCGGTAAAATGACAGGCGTCTAGATTTAGATGCCTGTCATTTAACCCTCGCCGGGATAAAGCAGTCGGAAAGCCGCCGTTGGGATTACGTCCGCCGGCTTCCCGACTGCATACCGTACTGAAGTATAAGCTATCACCGGCGTGGAAGTGCAGCAATGCCTGGGTAATAACAAGAGTATGAACCAATTGCCAGATGAGGAGAGGACCAGCCCCTCTAATGATATGCCAATAGCAGCTGCGCAAAGGCACGTACAGCCAGACCCTGGCTGTCAAGTTACTTCAGAACCAGAGTGTCCTGCGGCCACCCGGCATCTCAGTCACTCAACAATTGGCGAGACCAGCGGCCCTTGCGGAAGTGTGATGCGGTGTCACACTGCGGTGTGATGCGGTGTCACACTGCCAGCACCAGCCGGAACCCGCTGAAGTGATGAGCCGCATTGGCGACTCATAATAAATGCTTTATATTCTGGGTCCTCCCATGAAGCATGAGACAAAGCTAATAAAATTACTGTAGATCCTGGTGTGTCAGTGCATTTTGGTGCTCTGTGGATTGATAGTAAGCGATTCATCAGGTATCTTGTCTCCTCACTGAATGGACACCGGGAAACTCCAATGTCTATTTTAAATCCTTTATGGATTGCCTGATTGAGGCTGTTGAACACACATATCAGCAGGTACACTGAGCTGAATCATCTTTCTCTTGTATTAACACATGCATGCATATTACTTTAAGATAAAGTCAACATTTTGAACAAGTTGACATTTTGTCAGTGTTGATATTACTGTGTCGACATTTTCAATGTTGACATTCTGACTACATACCATAACTAAATGCCCCGTGTCATTTTTAAATTCTCTAATCCAGAGGTCCCAAACTCGGTCCTCAAGGCACCTTAACAGTCTAGGTGCAACCTCCAGGTGCTGTGCATATAATACCACTTAGAAATAAAAACCTATGCAGCCTTATAACAGGCCTGCAGCCTTTCTTCACCACTTATGCAAAGGCGCGAAATAGCAGTTAAAGAGAGCATTTAAGTACCCCTAATACATTCAGCATGCCTATTCAGGGGTATCTAGAGTGATCCCCAATGTCAGTGCATCTTTTGGGGGGTGTCAGGCTGATTTCCCCAAATCTTACAGTACTTTTCGCATGTTACAGTTTCGCCGGCTCCCGTTTTCGCAGATTTCTAATTGAATAGGGCAAAAAGTAGACACGTGATCGATACTTTTTCGCATTGAAAACCCGCGACGTAGGCGAAAAGTCCAGAATGCGAAAAGTACGGGACTTTTTCGAAACTAATTGAGTTTTAAGGATGTCCATACTTGACCACAGGTGACTTAATTAGTACCTCAGTCAATTTGATTTAACCACCTGTGCTCAACCATGGATATCTCTAAAACCTCACATGTTGAGGTTCCTTGAGGACCGCGTTTGGGAACCTTTGCTCTAATTGATTTATCCTAATACATATGCAACAAGGAAATAAATTAGCTTAATTCTTCATTTCAGAGTAGTATATAGTAGAAGTGTTGCTAATGAAGGGCAAATGGCCACGATTAGAGTGTAACAAACATCATATAATCTACAAACACGGAAATGTATAATATATTTTATCAATGTATAAATAGGGATACATTAAAGTCATAATCTAAACCCACAGGTTTTAATGACTCATTTAATGCAACATGAATCCAATTCAACACTCCATTGTGTTTCGAGGCAAACATGACAAGGCACTGAAAGACTCTTATCCTTGTTTCGCACATGTTCTCAAGAGTTCTTTGGCCATTTGACCTACTGTAAACCACATTTGCAAGATAGAAAATAAACAACACCCATTGTAACACAGTTATAGAAACCTTGATTTGGAATTTCTCTCCTGTATTGAAACTTTGATTGTTTTGCTAAAGGGCAACGCACATTTCTTGGCACCCCATGATGACAATAGTGAGATTTCTAGCCAAGTGTGAATGACGTTTTTCTTCTCAAATATTTACTTGGGGAAAAATAAAACTAAAACAAAAAAATATGAGATATGGTAAGAACTTACCCTTGTTATCTCTATTTCTACGAAGTCCATAGGGTTCCACAGGATACCTTGGGGTATAGGCGATGGCGGCAGACATCCAGGCACCACAGAGTTAAATGTTCAGCCTCCCAGGATGCACTGGGGTCCCTCTCCTATACCCCGCCCCCGAGCCTCAGGCCACTCAGTTTCGTAACAAGCCATAGGCCGGAGCAGGAGCAAAAAAGAGAGAGAAGACAGTCTGGAACACACAAGAATCACATTCTCACCAGAAGGAGACGGAGAAACCGGTGACCAGATCAAGGCCCATCTGCAGTACAGGTGTGACAGGGCGGGAGTCCTGTGGAACCCTATGGACTTCGTAGAAATAGAGATAACAAGGGTAAGTTCTTACCATATCTCATATTTTCTACTTCAGGGTCCATAGGGTATCCACAGGATACCTTGGGGATGTCCCAAAGCAGTACCCTTTAAGGGTGGGGACGCTCCTGTGCTGTAAGGAGAATCCGCCGCCGAAAGGAAGCATCCTGAGAGGCGAAGGTATCAAAAGCATAATACCTTACCAAAAATATGGACAGATGACCACGTGGCTGCCAATCACCGCTGAAGCGCCACGTCGAGCTGTCCACGAAGGACCCACAGACCTAGTGGAAGAGCTTTAATAGAGGATGGAACAGGAAGACCTGTGAATCCATCCTGCCAAAGTTAGCGTAGTGGCAGGCCAACCCTTTTTATGGAAACCAGAAAGGACAAAACCGAGAGTCTGATTTCCTAAATGGACTGGTATGGTCAACTTAAATTCTTAGCGCCCGTACCACAGCCAAATAGGCCTCACCAGCTGACAGGACTGGGGAAGTAAAGGCAAGCACTGCCCTGTTCCTAGGAAAGATGAGAAAAAGGGAGGTCTACATGACAGAGCCTCCCATTCTGAGATCCTACTGGCCAAATTAAAAGCCAGAAGGAATACAGTCCTAGCCGTAAGCCATTTGAAATCCACTGAGCCCAGTGGATCAAATGGCGGTCCTCAGAGAGCCCTAAGGACCACAGCCAAATCCCAAGGAGCCACAGGTGGAACAAAGGGATGCTGAATATAACGTACACCCTGCACAAAGGTGCGGACATCAGGAAGAGTAGCAATCCTACACTGAAACCATACTAACAGGGCAGAAACCTGCACCTTGAGGTAAGCAAGGCGAAGACCGTTATCTAAGGCCACCTGTAGGAAAGCCAACCTCTGGATATTCGGAATACCCGAGGAGCCTAGCCTCTAGGGCGACACCTGAAAGAAAGTATACCATACCTAATGGTAAATTCTTGCAGATAAAGACTTCCGAGCTCTTAGCATGGACACAGCCCCTGCTAACTATAGAGCTGGAAAAAACTCCTAGACCTTAAGAGGGCAGTCTCCACCACAGACAACCCAGGTCTGGGTATCAGCCAGGATCCTGAGACAACAGGTCCGGGCGTAGAGGCAACAGCTTCGGAGTGTTAACTGAGAGGCTCCGAAGATCTGAGTAATAGTGCCATCTGGCCTACGCTGGAGCTATCAGCAGGAGCGTGCCTCCTTCTTGCCATTACTGGAGGAAGAAGGGATAACGGAGGGACGAGGTACACAATTTGGAAGGTCCACTGGACCGACCTACGTCTATCAGAAGAGTCTCATCTCTGAAAGGCTCCACTTGTTCACCAGAAGATTGAACACCTCCTGATAAAGAGGACATTTCCCTGAATGCACGTCTTGACGGCTGAGAAAGCCTGCTTTCCATCTGAGGATTCCTGAATGAACACTGCCGATAATGGCAGGGATATAGCCTTCCACCCAAGCCAGAATTCGCGACACCACTGTTAGTGTCGCCTGACTTCGGGAACCTACTAGGTGGTTTACATAAGCCATCATGATGGCGTTGTCAGACTGTACCTGCACGGTATTTCCGTGGAGGACCTGTCCTGCATGCTGGAGAACCCTGAATACTGCTCAGAGTTCTCATATGTTTATGGGAAGCGCAAAAACTACTGGTGTCCACCTGCCCTGGAACAAGTGTGGACCCGTCATGCTTCCCAGCCACGGATACTGGCGTCCGTCGTCAGAAGGACCCTGTCCGCAATCCCAAAGGGGGTGCCCCTTGTTTTTAGGTGAGCTTTCTGCAGCCACCAGGCCAGAGAGAGACAAACCTCCGGGGAAAGCCTATTGACTTTATCCTATGGGGCAACCCATCCCATCCGGAGAGGATCAAGTTCTTTAGAGTGAAGCTGGGTACTCTCCACCATGTCGAACAGCGACATCCTGGAACCCAGGAACCACATTGCCAAGTGAATAGACACTCGGCGACTCTGCAGGCAACTGCGTACCTTTGCCTGTAATGCAGAGATCTTTTCCTCAATCACAAAGATCCTCAGATGTTGGGATATGGAGCATCCTCTGTGAAGAATCAGAGAGGACCATTTCCAGTTTATCAGTCAGCCCTAACGTAGCAACACAGATATTGTCCGTTGCATATGGCACTGAAGTATCTCTGGAGACCGTGGTAACAACAGGAGGTCACTCGGATAGGGTAACAAGCGGACCCCCTGCATCCGCAGGTGGGCTGCCATAACTACCATGACCCTGGTAAACTGTGAGGCGCGGAGGCCAGACCAAGGGGCAATGCCAGAAACTGGGAATGCTTATCGACCACTGCAAACCTGAGGAAAACACTGGTGTGCTAAGAAAAGAGGGATATTCAGGTAGTCACCCTGAATATATCCAACGATACCACAAAATTCCCAGGCTCCATTGAATGATTGAATGCAGGGTCCCTCTCCCGAACCGAGGAACCCTTAAGAATTTGTTGAAGGATTCGAGGTTGAGAATGTCCTGGTAAGACCCATTGGGTGTCTGTACCAGAAAGAGGATGGAGTAATACCTCGTTCCCCTTTGGGGCAACAGAATAGGTACTATAACTCCTGCCTGGAGCATAGAGTGTAACACCCTCAAAAATTACAGGGCCTTGTCCTGAATTGACAGAAGACCTGTAACGAAAAACCTTCTGGGAGGCTTTTACCGGGAGGAAAGGACATACCTTCAAGAAAATACTTCTCTTACCCCATGGTGGTCAGACACCAGCACTGGGCGAACTGGAGAAGCCGGCCTCCAACTCTGGGGGCTCCCGAGAGGAGGCCCATCCCGTGAGGCTGAAGGCTTATATAGTCCAACTTGGGAGTAGGACGTCTTGTACTCCAAGCCTGTTCTTATGGCTGAGCAGATTTCCTGGCTACTGACTGTCTTGGAAAGCTGTATTTTAGACTTACCCTGTCCTCACAGGGCCGAAAAGACAAAGGCCCTCATTCAGAGCCGTACGCTCTGAGCAGAGCGCACGCTCTGAATGAGGGCCGGGCTCCATTTTCATGGAGCGTCCTCCTGGACGCTCGTATAGCTGTGGGTCACCACCCACAGGCTATACGAGCGTGCATTGTGATGGTCGCGATGGTCGAGACCATCGAATTTGCGAGCCGGAGCCTGCGGTTGAGGTTTTCAACCGCAAGCTCCGGAGTGATTTTGGCTCTATCACAGCCAAAATCACTCCCACTGACATCACTAGTGATGTCAGTGGGCCGGCTTCTGACGGGAGGCGTTCCCGTGGGAACGCCCCCGTCAGGGAGGCACGCCCTCCAAAGGGGGCGTGCTGTCAATCAACATTGACAGCACGCCCCCTTTGATCGGACACAACGAGCGAAGGACTTTCCTTCGCTCGTCGCGTCTGGCGCATGCGCACGACGGAGCTCCCTCCGTCGTGCGCATGCTCAGTCCATAACATCGACCCACTTGCGAGCGGACAGCCGCTCGCGAGTGGGTCTGAATCAGGCCCAAAGTCCCAGACCCTGATGGGACTGTAGCCGATGGCAGACACGCAGACGTAGCTGCTGCCTGCAGGGCCACAATTGCGTCCAGACGAGGGCCAAACAGGACTTGTCCCGTAAAAGGCAAAGCATTCCAAATGGAATCTGCGTCCGCTTTCCAAGAGCGCAACCACAGGGAGCGGCAAGCCGCTACTGCTGCCGAGGAGATTCTGGAAAGTAGGCTATATGTAAGACCGTCTCATTATGAACGTGGCAAAGTCTCTGAGAATTTGCCACTATCCACCTGCTCTGCTGGAGAGTCAGTGTGCAGAGATCCAGTTACCTACTCAGTGTTCCATGGCTCTGGCCCCCCAGCACACGGCCACAGCCGGCCTGGAAGCCCCTCCAGCAAGGGAATATTGGATTTTAGATATATTTGCACCTTGCAATCTGGAACCTCCTTCAAAGAGGACCTGTAGGGCATGGGCAACATAGCACTCCTCACTAGGCGTGTAACATGAGAATCTACCCGTAAAGGTAACTCCCATTCGGAAATGTAATTATCCGCAAAAGGGGTATGCA
The DNA here is from genome assembly GCA_031769625.1 of Taudactylus pleione. Lineage (NCBI taxonomy): Eukaryota > Metazoa > Chordata > Amphibia > Anura > Myobatrachidae > Taudactylus > Taudactylus pleione. The sequence goes on from JAUIMM010000422.1 coordinate 3,420,460, forward strand.
AAAGGTCAACCGTTTTTGAGGCTGGAACCGCTTACCCGGATTTTCCACGCCTCCTCTAAATGATCCACCTGACCAAATAGAGGAATTACAGTGGCAACACCCTTATCCTTAAAGAAGGCATATTTGGATTTAGCCACGGGGGATATGTAATAACCAAAGCCGCACGGACTGCCCGTAGAAGGCCAGGTATATAGACTTTAGACCCAGACTACGCCTCCTTTGCACTAAGGGGCTCGTGTCTGAAAAAGTCAATAATGTCACAGTCATCAGACGTCATGTCTTTACCCGTCTGAGACCCGAAAGGCCGTTTAGAAGGCCGAAATGGTGACTCCCCCTGTAAAACGTCCATCAGGTGCTATACCATTTGGACAATAAATTCACCCACACAGGCTCCTGCGAGACATGGGGGGGCGAAAAACAGGATACACTGGGGTACCATCAACTGTCCAGGGACCCCTGCATGTGATGAGACCACCACAGGCTGTGATAACCCCTTGGGGAAACGCAGGGGACGTTGCCCACAAAGGCTGTAAGCATTTTAGCCAGCCGAGGGCTGTCCCCTTTTTTGTGCAGGCACAGTGACAGAAATGGGGCGTGATATATAATACAACATGCCCTCCATAAACCCTCAGCGTCTACATATCCCTCCGCTAACTGCACATGATATCAGTACATTATAGCTGGAAGAGGATATCCTCGTTCACTTTCCGACATGAGGAGTGTGAACGGAGCGTATGTGACCTCCCACACAGAAAAACCACGTTTACTGTGAGGTAATAAACACCCTGCGACACCGCACCGCAAGGGCTGTAGCAGAAGAACAGGGATAGGAAAAGGCTGACAGTCAGAAATGAAAGTACAGGCAAACAGCGCTAGCATTTAAGTCACATACAATGCACAGATAACATCCTGCATTACAGGCACTGCGATCAACTACACAGACCAGAGCCTGGTAGGAAACAGTGCTGCATACACTGACCTTAATTGAAGTAGAGGTATGCGGGGGACCCGGACCGCAATGGCATCTGTATCAGCTTCCAGCAGCGTTTGCCATCCCCAGCACATGTAGTGAGAAAATGGCCACCGAGGAGCAGAGAGAAGGCAGGGCCCGGGGGAGGAGCGCTGACACAGCCCGCTTAGACTGCTGTGGAATGGCACTGTGCAGCGGGGGAGACGCCGGCTGTGAGACAGGGAAGGCGTTCTCCCCTGGCGTGCTATCAACCCCTGGGACGCCGCGCTGTACCGCACATGCTGCGGCCCGCTGTCCCTGGTGGTCTAGTGGAAGGCGCAGGATCAGTACCTGGCCCCACGCGCAGCCGGTCCCCAGGGAGCCCCCTGCCTGGGGACCAAACAGGACTGTGTTACCGGCGGGTGCCCACCGCGGGACCCCGCCGCTTACCTTGTTCCCCGTGCATCCGGCCACAGTCCAGGTAGCCGGGGATCACCGCTAGCTGTGACCCCAGCTACCTACCAGCATCCCTGGATCGGTACCGGCGTTCTGGTACCGGCAGGGTGTAGGAGTGACAGCATGGACATCAATACTGACTGTCCTATGCTGGAGCACTCTAGTTGTGCAGCCACAGCTGCGAAGAAATATTCAGGGGCCTTAAAAAGACCCCCCTCTGTACGGTGCGACTGGTCCGGCCAGGCACCTACGAAAACTGAGTGGCCTGAGGCTCGGGGGCGGGGTATAGGAGAGGGACCCCAGTGCTTCCTGGGAGGCTGAAAATTTAACTCTGTGGTGCCTGGATGTCTGCCGCCATCGCCTATACCCCAAGGTATCCTGTGGATACCCTATGGACCTTGAAGTAGAAACATGAATTATTAAAGACAGATAAAGAATTGTGAGAATATGTGGAGATTGGTGGTTGTTGTACATCTATGAAGGCTAATTTGGGGGAGCACTCTTAGGGGGTATATTTACTGTAGTGCAGATTTTTAGAAGTGGAGTTGTTGCCCATAGCTACCAATCGGATTCTACTTAACATTTATATGGCACCTTACAGAATAGCAAGGCTCTGATTGGTTGCTATGGGCAACATCTCCACTTCTAAAACCGGCACTTTAGTAAATATACCCCTTAGTGCAACCACCAATCTCAACAAATTCTCACAATATTTATCTATCTTTAATACTGTTTTTTCTTTAACAATTTTACAAACCTCATATTTCAAACTGCAATAGATTTCATAATCCTGATTAGAATGTAGTGGAACAATTGTTTTTTCTTCTGCGCATACGTCTAAATCTCAATGTGCATGTGTCCAGATAGCAAGCGACCAGAGTCGGTGATGAGATGCACAGTCTCAGAAATGTGCTAAAAATATATTGGCCGTTCCTGGGCAGTGACAGGGAGGTAGCTTAGCGGACACAGAGAGACAGTCCGTATTATGGGCATGCTATGGGAGAGACAGTCCGTATTATGGGCATGCTATGCGAGCGTCGTGGACGTGTCTCAGAGAGTGGTTGTGTCTCCCTATATATTTTTGTAAAGTGCGCAAGCGCCGGAGTAAAATTATTTTGGGTATCGGCTGGCGATATTGGTTCGGACGAATCTCAACCGGATCTCTCCGTCCGTGAAATGGGCAGCAACATTAACAAGCACACGAGATCTGTCCCGTGGGAGTGCCGGGGGTGTAGAGACCAGAGTTCCATGCTATTGTGAGGAGGGTGTATAGCGAAGGGACACGTTTTTGAGGGATCCCTTGCACCCAGCATGGGGCAGGTGTAAGTACCGATTCGAATGATGACTGTTGCAGCCGTAGATGGAAAAACAGTGGCCGGTGCGGCTTTCCACTTGAAGCTTTATGGATACTCACATTAGCATAAGGTAGTGCACCTGGTTGACGCCTCTGTCCACATTTGCATGTGACTCAGGATCAGGCCCAAGTACATACTAACATAGAGGATATAAAAGAGCATGTGTACAGAATGACAGATGGCTATGTCACTAAACATAAACGCAACTTACAGAGCAAGTACTACAATAATAATGAAGGAAATGCATATCCTACCTCCATTCAGCACAAGAGGGGATCACACTGGTAGGGGTATATTTACTAAAGTCTGGGTTGCCCATAGCAACCAATCCGATTCTCCTTATCATTTATCTAGCACCAGAAGATAATAGCTCCAATCTGATTGGTAGCTGTGCAAAACAATTCCACTTCTCAAAACCCACACTTAAGTAAATATACCCCGTAATGTTTGAGTATGATGTCCCTTAAACCTAACACACAAATGCAAACTTAGGTGCCATATTTCCCTGGCCTACTAGTTCCGGCATGCCTCGGCCACTTCTGGTTGGTAGATAAAGATGGGATCCTTATTGCCAATTTGTGATCAAATATGGTTAGAAGGAATCGGTATGTTATACCGCCGGATGTCAACCCGGTGGATGAAATACCAACGCTGGAAGTCTGGCAGATGAATATCCCGACAGGGGAGGTAAGTAGGCCATCCCTATCCCTCTCCCCCCATAACCCTAGCCCTCCCTTAGGAGTGCCTAAACCTAAACCTAACCGCCCCATCCCCTAGCCTAATCCTAACCCTAACCCTCCCAGGTGGGTGCCTAACCCAAAGTCCCCCCGGGAAACCCTAAACCTAACCCCCCCCGGGCTATCTCCTATCATTAGTCCCATGCCGGGATTTCACTGTCGGGAAGCCGTTGGTCGGCATTTCGACCACTGTATTCATGACTACATACCGGATAGAATTGGTGATAACTAAGCAATAACTTTTCGGAGCATCTCTCAGCTTTGGCAGTATGAATAGCGTCCATGTACTGTCAGACAAAAGGACTTTGAAGTCACATTGTGAACAGAGCGCTGTAAACATGAGAACCACAGAAACCTGAGGATGCAGCGCTGACTTTATAAAAAATATGAAACATTTTTTTTTCTTTTACATATTTCCAGCTGAAATGTTTCCACTGCTTATTATGTAAATGGAGAATAACTTGAGAAAGAGCACTCAACAGAATTCATTTTCATCACCAGACAATAGAAGGCACCAGGGAGAAAGAATGCTACTATGTGGCACAGAGCCATGCTGCCATCCCACTATGTACTGAACAGCAGTTTCCCGCTAGGTATAGATATCAAAGGCCAGTTTGGTGACTGAGCAGACCTGCTGCCACTGCTGCACTCACGCTCCCTACTTGACATGTGAACCCTGGAGAGCAACCTGTCAGGGCAGCAGCAGAACGCCAGATACGTTTACCAGAGGAATGTCAGCTGTCAGAAGGGAAGGAACAGACGTCTCTTTCAGAGCAGCAAATGTACACAAGTGCAGCCACAGAACAGAGGTTTATTAGTCACAGAGCACTACTGGCCAACCTGGCTGTGACATACAACGGTAATGTGACACTATGGAGGAATACACACTGCTTTCATAATGTGCACCTGTACATACTGTAACAGGAAACGTGTGCACTCCTGCAGACAGAGAGTGAATACGTTTCCTGTTACAGCCCTCCAGAGGACCAGGCTAATCATACACGTTTTCTCTGGCTTTATATATTAAGGCTTCTATAATGATCACAGACAGTTTCGGGCGATGAGCAGATGCAATGAGGCTTATATTTTCGGAGAGAAGTAAATCCTCAGTGAAATGTCAAGTAAATCAGGAGCACGTTCCGATGATACAATCTTTGCAGTTCAGAACTGTGGGCCTAATTCAGCTGCGTTCGCAAATGCAACTACATACGCAGATCGGGTGATTGTTCGCCACTGCACATGCATATAAGCCGCACTGCGCGTGCGCTGCGATCGCAATGCGATTAGGCAAGCACAAAGAAATCCATCGCAAAGTGAGCGACAGGCTGCGAGTGCTTGGGGGTGGTGACAGGGGAGTGGTCAGAAAAACGCAGGCGTCTGTCCGTTTGAACGCTATTGCACGGACAGCTTGAGTACTCACTGTGTGCGACGAGACTTGCAGTTTCTGCGGCTGATCAGACCTGGTGTAAATGTTGCGTGACATGCCGATGTGCGATGATGGTACCGATGTATACGCAGGACTGCGAGGTATTACGAATGTGAGAAAGCAGCAGTGGGCATCTCTGTGCTGGATGAGCTGTGGCAGGCATTAGCATATTTTCGCAGCTGTGGTCCGTGCGAAGTTGCAGCTGCGTAAGCAATAGCTATCCTTCCTGAATCAGGCCCTGCATTTGCATTCTGTGGAAACCTATTAATAAGACTTGTTGTTCTGCCGTGTGTTTGGAATAGGACTAGGAACACTTAAGTACAAAAGGGGAGAAGCCAGCCTTCTACATAATGGAGAAATCAACCATAGCAACAAATCAGCTTTTACCTATCATTTTCATTGTTTGATTTAACTAAATTGTCTGAACAACAGTTTATGTCTGTTTTCCGGCATTTGGGAGCAAATGGTCGATTGTCATTTGCTCCTGGACATTACCAGATTTTCCTTCCAAGCAGCCACGTTAGACAGATAAACTTATATAGTATGCACCTAGCTTTATATGGCATCAGCCATTGCAATCTGATATTTTCTGTACGTAGGCGTGATCACCTGAAGTGGTTATGAAAGGTCACAGAGAAGGTCATGTTCCTCACCAAGGCTGACCAAGTTAGTAGCTCATAAGTGAAAGCTACAGTATAGGCTCAATATAGTGGGAAACGGTCTAGAAATATGTTCACCTTGGGGGGCGGCAGTTAAGAAAGACACAGGAAAATGGGCTGAAAAATGGTAAATCCTATGTTTGCCAATAAAATCAAAGATCTATTACTCAAAGGTTAGAAGTCACCACCGCAGGCTGGGATGTATTGCTACAATAAATACTGAAAGCAGTTTAGCTGGTGAAATGGATCAGTTGCAATAACTGTAACTTGTGTGATTGCTGGAGATGCAGACTCCGGGGTAGACGCACATTGCAGACTCCTCCTGCCTCATGACAATAAATTAGATTGCTAGGTAACTGCTCAGGTCTGACTCACAGCTTGGTACAGTATATGGTCAGTCACAAATGAAATGTTGTTACAGTGAGGTAATGATGAGTTTTCAAGGACAAAGAAGAAAAAAGGTTTAGTTATAAGAAATGATTGTAGGTCAGCAGAGCTTTCACCTAAATTACATATATACAGGTAAACAGTCAGTATGTCAACATTGAGAATGTCGACATGGTTGAAATGTCGACAGTGAAAATGTCGACATAGCCATTATGTTGACATTGCGAATGTCAACAGTACATGCAAGTGTTAAGCTGGGCACACACCTGAACGACGCGCTAATCATTCGACGGTCCTTCCGATGGTTCGATCGTGTCCCGGCGTACACTCTGCGCAACCATTGTGAAAGACAACTGTGTGTACTCACATCGCACAGTCCCATTTGTGGTACAGCACATCAGATGGGACGTCGCGATGAACGATGTGTACAAATAACAGATTGGGAGTACACACTACATAGGGGGCGTACAGAGTATTACATTATTACCCGACAAACACAATATTGACACGACTACCATTTAAAGGACAGACTAGATGGGCCAAGAGGCTCTTATCTGCTGCCAAATGCTATGTTTCTATGTCGACACAACGTCCATGTCAAATTCAGATCTAGTCGACATTGTGGTGCCAGCATTCTGAATGTCGACATGATGTACCTCAACCCTCAACACACATAAATACAATGATGGTTTAAGTATTCCAACAGTGGGTAGAGTGTTAATGACTTCCCCAAATTCTGATCAGAGATTATATTTGTGAGAAAAATCAACATTTATCTTCCTGTTTTGTTTCTTGCTATACAATAATGTCATAAGACCAGAATATTATTCTTTAATTATAACAACATTGAAGACCTAAAACGGCTTGAACTCAATCTGTCCTCACGTGGCTGTGGCAGGTTTTCAGTTTTCCTGGCAACGGTCTAAAAAGTGCATTTGTTCTGATAAGTAGATAGTTTAATGCAAGGACATAATTCAACACATGGAATTAGGAAAGCATGGGTATATGTTAACATTTTGTACTTTGTGGTTTTTGTAAAAAGCTGTGGTTTCTTTTTGTACTCTTATAGCCTTAAAAATATTCTAAAATATCATGTTGTAGTTTTAAGTAGTGTATTAATGTTTTAACATTGCCATATTAATACTTTGTAATACTACACTTATATTGCTTTAATTAGTTCTAGAGCTCAGTGCTTTCATCTTGCACAAAGGACTGTTACTCCCCAATGTTAACTGTTAAGAAACTATAGCATTTGACATTCTGGTCTCTAAGCAACTTGAAAATTCATAAACTTTGCCAGATTTGATTACACTGGTTTGGATTAGCAGGGATACATAAAAACCTGGATCCTCACAGGAAATTTCAGACCTATATTTAATCCATATTAAAATCCCACTCTCTCCCCATGATTATTCCAATATAGTACCTTTTTGGCTATACTAACCTTCAGGGGCCAAAAGTATGATGCCTGGAGGTCGTTGATGGGGGAGAGAAGGCACTTTGCAGCATTAGGCCCCACCACTGCAGCATACAGTAATGCCACAAATCACAGCATAGTACCACCAGGCGGGAGGATGGGGCTCCAATCTGGGTACTCAGAAACCCCCTCTGTGTGTGCCACTCTTTAATCTTACTTTATACCTCACCTTAGACACATTTTTAGAAGTATCATCATCTTGGTTGTAGTTTTCTGGATTACTCTTCATTACACCACAATATTGATTTATCTGACAAAAACTCATTTATAGGGTCACATGGGTATGTAATCCCAGCAGTCAGGATGCCTACTGTCAATATACCGACAGCGGCATCCCGATGCTCAGGATCCAAACAAGGGTCGGGTAAGTATACTTACCCTCCTCCCCCATTTTCCCCCTAACCCTCTATTTGTACATACTAACACTAACTCTCCTCCTACCCTAGCCTAACCGTCCCCGTTAGTGCCTAAACCTAACCCACCCCGGGGGCAGAGGTGCAGTGTGTAGCCAGGGTGCCCGGAGCACGTGTGTGTTTTGGCACCCCCCCTTCAAGTGTTCCAGGGAGGAGACAGGTCCATATGGGATTAAAGTAAAGAAAAGTAAAAATAAAGATATGGGGCAGAATCAAGTGGAGGGCTAAATATATTCCACCTTCCACCCTGTCTCTCCATCCTTCTGCCCCAGCTTTCCAGCCTCCTTCTGTATCACTCCTGTAGCAGTACCCCTTATGCAGGGCCCTCTGTAGTAGTGCCCATATGCAGTGCCCCCTGTAGTGGTGCCCATATACAGTGCCCCTGTAGTTGTGCCCCAGCAGTTCTGCCCCTTAAAGTAGTGCCCCCCAGTGCTTACCTGATCCATCGTGGCCGTCGTCCGGGCTGTCGTTCCTGCTGCCGCGCTGACTGGATCTAACTATATCCAGCAGGCGCGGCCATGCAGGCTCCTCTGCGCACGGGTGACGTCATGACATCACCTACGCATGGCATCACTGGGAAAGCTGGCCTCTGAAGCAAACGCGGCTTCCTTAGCCTCCGATCACTTCAGAGGCCAGCGTTCACAGTTGCAGTGGGGAAGCAACGGCCCCGTAGCCCCCCAAGCCGCTGCGGGTGCCATTGTTACACCACTGCCCTGTTTTCTGCCCCTCTAACCCCCGGTGCCCCCTACGCACAAGGTACAAGATGGAGGTGCCTCTGATGCTGGCACCCGGCAGGCTGTCAGCTTAGTCAACTGCCGGTTAGACTCTGGCAAGCCAGCAGTCACAGCGCGGTCCACTAGAACCGCCCTCCCTACGCCCTTGCCTGGGTGTACCTAACCCTAACCTCCCCCTCACCTAGCCTAACCTCCCTGTCACGCCTAAACCTAACCCTCCCCCGGTGGCTAAGTCCAAGGCAGCCCCGCTATACTTTTGTTTGACATCCTGGCTGTCGGGATTCCGGCATCGGGATATCATCTCCTGTTGGTATTCCGGCGCCAGTCTTCTAGCCAAATAGGGCACCAGGATTTTTTCAGCCGGGATGGCGCACGTCGGTATTATAACTACATCCCAGTCAGATGCATATGTTGTAGGTTCTTTTTTTCGATTTTATTGTAATTGTAAAATAGAGCAAGTAAAGGCCCCCATACATCAGCAATCGATTGTGGTAATTCTGCAATTTGCAATCGATTGTGTATAAAAATCTTCAAAGATCGCAGTTTGCAACCAAAAAGTGATTGGAATTGTTAAATCAGATTGTCCAACATGTTAGATTTCACAGATCGATTGGGGCTGTAAATTGCTAGTATATGCAGACCATTACTAGTAAGATGATGGGCCTTTCAAGAATGGCAGAACTGTGTTTGCTGCAATCAATCTGCAAATCACTGAAAAAGATCTGTAATGTATGGGCGCAGATTGCTAGTTTGGGAAATTCTAAAATCGGGCAATAAATCTTCAAATTGTTCAATTGTGGGTTTCAGATTGCTGATGTATGGGGGCCTTTACTGTGCGTCTTGGTAAAGCCATGCTGCACTGCAGGTGGGGCAGATGTAAAATGTGCAGAGAGATTTAGATATGGGAGGGCGGTGTCCAAACTGACATCTAAATTTCAGTGTAACAATAAAGTTGTGCAGCACGTGTGGGCTACATGCAAAAGCAGCCAGTATTTATCCCACATGCAAAAACAATGTATTTGAACCCCTTGCATTGCAACATGGTTTGTACAGGTGCACAGTAATGCTGGCCATACACCTGCACGACCAGCATAATTTCAGGTTCACATACGATTCCCCGAAGCTCCCTGGCAGTCCCGGCGGCACGATTTGATATTTTGCACTGCACATGATCTGTCGTACGATCGCTCGTGTGCCTCACACGCTCATCAGGGAAGAGTCATTGAAATGACATGAATGGACGCACGATGCATCCCATGCACGGTACAATCTGCACACGATGCAATGGACAATATGGGCTGCACATCTGATCATACGATCCATTTTAGGAGCTGCGTGAGCGCGCATCGGATCATATCCTACTCCAAAAACACACGATTTCTATACGATTCATCGTAAGACTCGTCGAAAATCGGGAAATCGGCCTGAAATCGTGCAGGTGTATGGCTAGCATTACTTGCTATTTCTTACTCTATTCCCAACTCTGAATCAGGCCCTATATGTACAGGAATATGTAAATGCTGTGCCTGACTAGGCAGGTGCTGTGGTCACCCAATCAGTTGAACACATCCAGTGCTGGCAGGTTTCAATCTCTCTCCTCACAGAGATGCATCTAGATGTAAACATTTATACTCACACAAGCTCGCAAACAGCATGCTCAGAATAATTATGAGGTAACACTTTGGATACTAGTGGATGGCGCTAACTTAACTAGATGTGGGAAGAGGTACCAAGTGTAATGGGTAGTGAGAATTCTTATAAACTAAGCAACCCCCTTAAGGAACACCTCTACACCTTATAAGTTCTTGCAGCAAACGGATATTATACGTGCTTTTCCCTAAGGGGCAAATTTATTAATACATGCAGCCAGCCCCCAAGCTTCCTTATCACTGCAATTTGCGGCAATAAGGAATTCTTATGCACCTAAATGTAGTATTACTGAGTTGCCAAAACAGGGGCTCTGAGAGACAAGTAAAAGTAAAGTAATCGCTTTCCGATGCTTGGTAAATCTGAGAGCTTGGTAGCTCCCATAGAAACTTATGGGGGCTGAGGTTGCTGTTGAAAATGGAGGGACCACAGCAGATATGGAGGAACACTGGGGGAAGCTGTAACTTTTAAAAATAGTGATGAACCTTCCAAAGGTCTTCTGATTGGCATCTTTAAACATCCTTTGTGTTAGGTCTTCAATACCTTGCTCCATATCTGGGGGACCTGCTCTCGGTTCTTAGAGAAAAACATAAATCTTTAACTACAGTATTCCACTATTATATTCTTGCTACAAGGATACTCTACCTATACCCAATTTATGCTCAGTCAAGAAAATGTGTGTCCTTTTCCTCACACTAGTCATTGTTTGGCCTTCTTGTCTCTTTCCTCCCTATGATCTATTTTGCTTTCTCTACTTCCCTTCATAACTTTCCGTCCAACTGTAGTGTCATTCAGTACATTGCAAAGAATTGGAATAGACAAGGGTCAAAACGGGCAGGGGGAGAAGCATCCATCTTGCCAGCTGGACATACCTATTATAGACAAATCCAGAGAATGGTTTGTTTCCATGTACAGTGTGAGGTGGGCTCACTGAAACTTATCTCATAATAAACAGTACAAAAGAATGGAAGCCACGAGAGAAGGCAAAACACAAAGTGTTTATCAATGTAAGTCCAATAAAGCTTGAAAACAACCAAGCAAAGAGGGTTAAATGTAACATAATGAAAGCGATGCTCTGAAAACACTTGCTAATTAGCAGTGGAAAGTCATTATCAGACTGTTCAATCAGAGTTATATCTTCATGCATTAAGGATGCAGTAGTCCCACACAGTGAAGTGTCATCTGCGACAGCTGTTAATGTGCTTTGAAATTAGTATTACTTCTCTAGTATTAGCATTTTTGTATAAAGGTTAATTATGCAATCTTCCGCCAAAATATGTCCTCACTGTTCGATCTGGTTTCGTTTGGTCATGAAAAGTCTGAATTTCTACAATAATTTTCCACTTGTGGTGTTCAACTGGTACAATGGGTCACTCACGATGCATATACAGAGGACGGTTATTGGGCGCACGAGATTTCACGGCCAAAGAAGTTGTGATGTTTGGGCAGTGTTGCCAATAACAGGAACTTGTCTGACATAATTCCCTGTGTGTGGCCAGCTGTACCCCAAACTTGTAGGTAGACGGCTCTCTGCTTTGGAATTAAGCTGAGCTCTAACTATTGTTCTTGAAAATTGGGAAAATGTTAATGAAATGTGGCCTTGAAATGAACCAAACCATTTAGTGGACACTGATCAAAAATTCCCAGCTGCATGAGGCAAAATCAAAGGGTTTTAAGGCTTAAACTTTAAGCCATAGTCTAGAATAGCCAACCAATGCGAGAACCAGCAATTCTCTTTACAGCAAGGTCTATTTGTGAAGGATGAACTGAAGAAAAGCAGCTTAATTTGGAAAATGCTAAAGTTTTTGTCACTGGGTAAAACTATAGTAACTCCAGTTGCGGAGTGATCTAATGAATAGTCAGTGACATTGTCAGTAAAGGGAATGTTCTCAATGAATTCTCCATGATTAGTTTTTCTACATGGATTCTCCTATTAGACTGCTGCATAAAAACAAAAATGGTCACAATCTTTACGAATGCAGGCAGTGGAAACTAGATCATTACCATGCAAGATAGATAGTCATTTGCCGGTCAAGAACATATTTGTAAGGAACCCAAAGCTCTTTGTATTATACTAGAATTTGCTTGAATTTGCATTAACCTGGCAGCACTTGACACTACAGATCAATAATTTTCTTTTAGCTGCTTCAATCAAAATAAGATATCATAAAATGTATCAAACAAATATGGATGTAAGTCGCAAAAAATATAGATTTTTAAACCAGAGCAACAAGACACCCCAAGATGGGATACAGAGAAACCCTTTCTCAGACCACTGCCAGGGAGAGTGCACCCCAACAGCCGCACAACTTAGAAAATCTTTGTTTTGTGTTTTATACGCAACATCTCTGGCTCAGAACTTTCTTTCCTTTCTGCAGCATACTAGTTTTCTGGTTTTGAAACATATAAAATGTGTTATTATACATGACAGATGTTCTGCAAAATTTTAGACTAGGTTTTAAATTGTGATGAGTCATCTGTTCTTGAGTTTTAAATGACAAGCTATCATTAGGACGACCATCACTATGCAGAACTGAACCATAAAGATATTTATGATCTCACGTGTAAAGCTGGGTACACACTTGCCTATGTGTGTACCCAGCGATGCGACGCCAGACCCCACGATGGACGACCCGCGGGAGTGAGCATGGTCGCGCATAGTGGGTACATACTGGCCGATGTGGACGATAAGTCAGCCCGATCCGCGCGATCAGGCGACATATCGTCTAGTGTGTACCCATCTTAAGTATTATAGTGTACTGAAGATCGACAATGTTGAGGAGAGTGATCTGCAACATCTCTTCGAAGGTGCCTCATCCCCACAGTAACAGAGATGTGCTACTGCACATGCGGACCAATGCGCCTACTGCACATGTGCACCATATTACTGTACATCTTCTTACTCCATCCTCTGGACAGTAAGGATTTGCACCAGAGTGTCATCGGAGGAAGACTGACACATAACTGGTGCCACAAATATGTTTACTGGTAGATATTTTCTAGGGGCTGCAGCCACCCCAGTAAAATCCGCTACTTCAGTGAGCCAGTTGCAGTCTGTGACTTCCCATTGGAAGTGCTACCTGTCAGTCACACAAAGGACAGGCAGTCTCAGGGGGAGGTGTTTTCTACCCCTGGTACTGCCAGTCCAGGCTGCGATTAGCAGAGAGTGTGCTTCCACTGGGAAACCACATCTGTAAACCAATGCCTGGTTAAGCTATTCAATTTGTGGAGTAACCTACATCACACATCGCAGACATCTATCAACATAGGTCCAGCCAACAGACAAAACAAGGCTATAAGCTCACATGCAGCAACTATGTTACCATGTAGGTTTTTATCTTTAAAATACATTAGTCAATATTCGATTGTGTTCCCTATATTGCAGTGTACACAATGAATACTAAGAAAATTGAGTTTCTGCATTTTCCTCTATTTTATTGCTTTATAGTTTGCAGCCAATCACGCTCCCCCAAAACCTTGCACAGCAGTTAGGTCTCACTAAAGATCATTTGCAACCAAAGACTTGATTTATAACACTGAACTACACTATAGCAGCCAGTTCTATACATCTATGCTAGAGTTATTTTGAAATGCACTATTTCCATATGAAATAAGTCCAAGATTATTTACATTCAGATACTTCACGGGAGAGAGAGGTTATCAAAACTACTAAAGAGGACAAAACTGAGGTGTTGATCATAGCAACTAATTAGTGCTCACTTACCTCCTTGTCTGTCTGTTATACCCAGTCTTGTTTTATTATTTTCCTATTACTGTTTTGTTCCCAATTGTAAAGCTCAGCAGAATATGCTGGTGCTATATTAGTGTAAATAAAATAATAATAAGTTAGGTGTTTAGTATTTAGCCATTTAATGGCAAAACAAGTATGTCCATTTAACATAATGTGGACCATACATCTACAACCCAGATTCCCAGTTCTGCCAATCTGATCAGCGGCAACCAACGATCAGGGAAATTCAACATGTTAAAGATCCCCAACTTGCCCATTCCGACCAATGGGGGAATTGAGATTGTTGAACATTTTGAATATCCCCGATTCTCCACACTGGCCGTGGTAGAACGGGGAATTGCCATGATAGCAGCTAGATGTATGGGCCCCTTAAGTTATGATTTTGGTATTAATGTCAATTTAGTGTTTAAATAACCCAACTATAATTGCCATTTCTCAATATAGTATTATAATGTACCACTATATTTCTACCTGTTTACTATCTAAAACATATGCATGGTGAGTAATGCTCCTCCATTGAAACAGGACACAATATATTTCTAGAACCCAACAGGACCGTTTGCTAGGTGAAATGTATGCAATTCTCTAGCCTACCTTCTTCCTCGTCAATTGATGCTGGAATGTCTCTATTTGAGCTGAAAATCCTAGAGAGGCCACTGGAAAGAGAAGAAAATAATCCACGATGAAAGAATCCACGAGATCCAGAATCCACAGAATGCATTCGCCTGACGGAAGAATGGTCATGGTGGCTTCTCCATGATGCAGGACCAGATGGTTCAGATGATGACCTTTCAAAAGTAACCCTTCTCGCTCGCTGACCTAAAGGTTCTGCACTTCCGTTTATTTCCTGAGACCATCCTAAGCCCAGAGTCTCTTTGTCAACATGGACTCCACGTGCACAGACAAAATCAGTATGATGCTTATCTCGGCGAAGATCTGGACGATAGTTTGATGGTTCCCCATAATCTGCTCTGGTGTCGATTCTATTAACAGACTGACTTCTCCGGCTTGCAATGCTTTTTCCAAAAAAAGAACGTCCGAAAAATGACCGCTTACCCTTTACACGGTAACGCCACCGATAGTTAAGTAACCCACCCTTTTCTTCCTTGACGTCAACTCCAACTGGTGCCGACATGGATCTTGCAATCACAGGATGTGGCTGGGTCTGTTCTCTAAGCCTACTTATACGCTCCATACTAGTAAATACATATATTACTGTAAAAATGCCTCTTCAGTAACCAGTGTGTCACTTACTAAAAGTCCTAAGTAAATTGAAATCCATTTTACTGCATATATCTATCAATTTAGGAGAGATAGTAGAATTGTTCTATGCAACAATCGTCTGCCTTGAACCCACGCCGTTTACTCTCACTGGTGAAACACCAGCCTCTATAAGGACCTTCACTTCCTGAGAAAACCTTTTCTGCTAAAGGTCTGCAGGAAATGACTACAAAGTAAATTGCAGAACCACTGACAGTCATGCAAAACCTAGCTCAGTTCTGCATTATGTGAATCCTATAGCATAAAATAAAAGCATTCAAGCTAAAAAGCCACACTAAAATTAACTCACTTTTTTCCACGAGTTTAAAATTAAAGGTTAAATATAACGCAACTTGTGGTGTTGCAAAACAATGCTTACGCACACAATACTTATTAGAACTACGTACTGTAGGTAGGCGTATGCAGTAGATAAAGTGATAGTGACCAGAGAAATGATGGGCAGCAGATTAGGATACCATTTTAAAGGCTATAGTACAAATTGTGATTACTGAACAAGTTTCTTCTGCCACACGCTAGCCAGCAGAACACCAATTACAAATGTCTAAGTGTAAAATATGTCCATATGGAACGTACTGCAAAATAATTTGTGCGCTCAACTTCATAAACCCAGTTACTCATCCAAGGCGCTAGTGGTCCTGTAAGCTTAGAGGCCAACTCACAGTACATGGATACCCCTCTCAGACAAAATACAGATGTGTCCCCATATATGGTGGCTCAAGTCACGCTAAATAGCCCCTCTCTGCGCACTTGGGTCCGTGCGGTCCGGCCAGGCAGTGTGTCATGTTCACATTTAAAATGTGTGCCTAATTCGCACTGCTACAACACCCAGTAGCGAAAAAGCTACATTGCTACACTGACCACTGGAGAGTGCGATACCTGTACATCCATGTGCGACGGAGTCTCCACCCAATACGAGCTGCTATTCCTCCCACTATGTTCCTTTACGTTGTTATGCCAATTCCGGTGTGACAAAAGTCTCATCCTAGCGTCTTTGGTTGCATTGCGACTAGGACGCAAAGTTTTTAAAAAAAAAAGATTTGCTATACTTGGTCGTGCCGGGGTGCCTCACACCATGTGGAGCAAAGTCGCTAGGTACAAGACACTTACAGATGTCAGAGACAGTTGTACTTTCTGCAGCATGATAAAGTCCTAATCTAATCTATATTTCACATACTAGCAAAAGTGTGATGATCTATCTTTAATTGTTAGTGAGCCATTTGCTGCAATAGACCTACCCACACCTTTACATACCTTTGTTGGCTTTCATTTTCTCTTAAACTTAATTCCTATTCTTCCCACAGACATCCATTATGAAAGGTAGCTGCCGACCCTTACAGAATATTGGACAGATGTTTGATAAATCATTGCCAACCATTCCTGAGTGTATATTCAGATTGTGGTTAGTACCCTGTGTATGTATGGACTGACCAGAACACTATGCGGAAAATTTGAATAGCCAGCATCTGAAGTAACTATTTTTAGTATAAATCCATGGAAACTGCACCGCAGGTGGTGCCAACATGTTCTTCCCATTTCTCCTCAATCTCCCACACAGCTTACCTTACTGTTACATAATGAGGAATGTATGTGCCTGCACGTGTAATTCATAGCACATGGGTGCTCTGTATGTTCTATGTCAGTATTCAATGTTAATTGTGGATCTTTATTTTACTGTACTTGAATGCCTATTGCTTGCGCACACATAAAACAGTCATGATGAAAGAACTCTCACAACGGACAGATATAAACTATGTAACAGGAAGTAGAAAATAGCACACACCAACATATTTACAAGTCTGATAAATGGTGCATTACCAGAAACTAATGGTGCGCACACATGGTCAGATTTGATGAACGATTTTTACAATGATTTGAATGATTTCATGAACGATGAACGATTTGTGACAGTAATAAAATTAATGGAATCGTCCAAATCTGACTGCAAGCACAGTCGATGTCAGAGATCATTATCTGACATGCGGGAACAGGCATCGTTGGTCGATGCATACCCTATGTGTCAAAGATATGAACGATTTTTACAATCGTTAATATCTGATAAGAAATCTGACCCTGTGTATGTACCATAGGGCTGCAAGGTAATGGAGTACAAACATACATTAATATTTTGTTACAATCTGTTTGTGCATAGACACATTTCAGTTAATATGACAAGGCTAAACAGCTGGGTGAGAAGGGGATGCGGTCAATATCCCGGGACATGGGATGCCGATGCTTAGAATATAGGTGGCGGAATCCCGACACCTGTCAGAATCCTAGCGCCAGCACACCGAAGTAGTAGGGTTAGGGGGAGGGTTAGCGTTTGGGGTTAGGGGTAAGCACAAGGGGGAGGGTTTGGGTTAGGCACTAAGGGGGGAGGGTTAGGTTTAGGGTACAAGGAGGGGGAGGTTAGGTTTAAGCACTAGGATGGAGGTTAGGTTTAGGGAGATGGGGAAGGTTAAGATACCTATCGACAGGTGCTGGTATCCTAAACCTAATCCTCCCCCCGTAGCGAATGCTAAGGGTGCCCCGGATTTACCTAATTCAGGCTGGCGTCCTTCAGCGTTCCGGAGTCGGGATTAAGATAGGCGTTGGTATTTCTACGCCTATCTTAAGTCCCTTGTCGGGATTCCCCTGTCGGTATTGAGACCATCGGTATCGCGGCCGCCAGTCTCATAACTACATCCCCCGAGAAGGCAGGGGGTGCAGAATATTCGGACTTTCTGTATAGTATGTGCGGAGCAGATGAGAAAGGCAGGAAAAGCGTTCAGCAGTGAGACATATATACAGCACCTGCAAAATTGCAATCAATACCCCTTTGCCACCAAAAACCCGGCTCCAACCTGGGACACTAAGCACGGGTCGAGACGGGTTTTACCCCTTTTACTACAGCCGTTCATACTGAACCTGGGTCCTCCAGCGTTGCAGTGGATGCTTGGTGCTTATGTAATCTCCAAGCGTTACTGAAACCAATCCACTGGTTTTAAACATTACCCAGGTCTACTCTAGGGCTCACCCGTTATAAGAAGTACCTGCCGTTTCCCATCGCTTACGAGGTTGGTACACAATAGACATCATCTAGTGTGTACTGGCCTTAAGATATTCTACCTTTGTAGGTAATGTTCCATTGGAACATATAGCGGATATAGAAGACTTGCCGATATTGTTAATAAATACAAATTGGGGGTAATAAGGCTTTGATATACCATAAATAATTTTCATGCTATTTTTTATTTATGGGGGTTGATTAATTTGTTATATATGTTACTCATACAGACCATACATCATTTTAACTTCTTTACGAGAGGAATATTAGCTATAGTTAATGGGGCTAACAACCCCCTCTCACCCCCTACAGTTACATGATAATGAATGCTAGACTACACCAATTGTCAGAACATACAGGACACATCCTGGAGATTGCATCTTCTGCAGATGTTTTGAATCTCTGGCCCCATCCACCAGTCATAAACTTGTATTATATCTTCATGTGTGGTTTACTGGTAATTATCTGATAACGGCCAGGATCCCTAGAGAACCAGGGGGCTGGGGGATATGACTGTAGGACTGCAAAGTAGCAAGGCATCTTTCTATCTAGCTACGGATACTGATCACCACAAGGATAGGCATATCTGAGAGTGACACTAACAAAACAATGTTACTTTACCATGTTTTCTAAATGATTTTAGAACCAATTCATTTTTAAATAGAAAGCAACACGGTAGTGATTTACTTATCACTAACAGATACACAATTTCCTTACGGCTCTCTCTAAAACAAAGTAGAATATAATAATTTAGTAACAGGACCTACTCCCCATTTAAAGCTAAAACCCAAGACGGTTTACTCAATTTGGGGGTGATGGCAGCGATGTTCAGTTGGCAACAGCAACAAACATCTCCCGACATTTTAGTTTGCAGACCCATAGGGGTGCATACTAAAGTACACAAACTACCATATGTAAGAAGTTCTACGCCGTGGACCTCACCCGTATGTCCCGCCAGCGCCATGCAATATGGCATCACTCCTAATTTAACTTGTCACAAAAATTCTTATTTGCAACGATCCTGTTCCAAATAACCCAAAATAAAAATATTTTACACGAAGGAAAAATGCAAAGCAGTGCTTATTATTATAGATCAATAACTGAGGAAATAAAAGTAACTATTATGCATTTCAATAAAAAAAAAAATACCTCAGCATCTGAGAAAGATGGTGAAATGTTGTACTGTGCGCTGATAGCACATAATATTGTGCTACGGAGGCAGACATCTTCAGATTGTCAGAATAAATCAATTATCTTAGCTGGGACGACCGCTAAATCCATTAGAATTAAAATAAAAAATGGCCAATTTCAGTACAGTTATCTCCCATAATAGTGCTCGTTTGCATATAGTTTTAGTAATTACACTAATAAAGTTTTTTTATTGTTCATTTCATTTTTAGCTAATGGAGCCACAGAGCATTTTGAAGGCAGTGATTCCGACCCTAGAACGTACTCATCTCCCTACAGGCGTCAGGCTCGCTGGAAGGGAAGACCTCTGGGTATGCGTATTGGGGTTATAGATGAGCTCATAATGTCAGCATTTAATTGGATACATTTAGTACATGTCAGATTATATTACAGCTCACAGAGCTCCCCAAATCATGTTAATTGCTGTCAGCAGATGGTCTCGTGATAGAGAAAACAAAAGCTTCTAGTGGGATTTCATTGTAATACCATTCTAGGCAATGGTGCTTAAAACGTTATAGAAATGAATATGGACTTGTCTATAGGAAGACTCAAAGGTCATGAGATTGCTCAGCTTACATCTATTAGAAGGATTGTCCTAGCACTAAACCCGATTCAAAAAATGCTAAATATTGAAGAAAATACTACAGTTGTTGAGCCAAAAAATGATCTACCAATCCTAAATGTATTCTATTTAAGGAAGCTTTTCTTTAATATAACATTATTTCTCTCACCTTTTTTAATGTTAGGTTACATTTTCTGAGTGTGCTTTGAATGTTATAAAACAAACTAATTACAAATATTGATTTAAGAAAAAAAAAACACACAAACAGAGTTTACAAACACAGCGTGTTGTAGGCCTGGGAACTTCATTGTTACAGTAACTACCTACATGTTGTAATGGGATACGGTCAATATCCCGACAGTCGGGATGCGTACACCTGTCAGTATCCAGGCGCCGGCATCCCGAAGGTAAGTAGCGGGGTTAGCGTGAGGGTTAGGCTTAGGATGCGGGGAGGGGGAGGTTAGATTTAGGCACCGGGGAGGGAGGGTTGGGATACTGACCGACAAGTGTCGGTATCCTAACCCTGTCGGGATTTTGACAGCCGGGATCCTGAGCACTGGCAATCCCATACCCAGCCAGTTATAAAGAAAGGAAAATAATTGTTAAAATTACTTCTATTATTCACTCCCCAAAACACATCATCTCTCTTTAAATATCAGAAAGCTGTTCAGTCTGTCTCCTCACGCCTCAATATATAGAATGCCAGTGGAGCGGGAAATGTCAATAGCAAGGATCGTAATAATGGTGGAAGGGGAGCAAAGAGGTTTTAAAAAGCAATTATGTACAGATGTGTCATCGTACACTGTCACTCAAGTCGCGGCAAATAGCCCTTCTCAGTGCGCCAGGTCTCGGGCAACATGACTGGACCGTGCGTCTTTCTTTCGCACATTCAAAATGTGCGTTTTTTTTTGCATAAATAAAACAACTGGAAGTGACAAAACTACTTTGCTAGATTCCACATATCTATTTGATGTGCAACATTTGTACCTTCTGTGCGACTGTATCTGTGTACAAAGTGCTACGTTGCAGCTGCTGTGGCTTTTTCTCATGTCAAGTTGCGCTGAGCTTTACCTGCAACTTTGTATGTGTTTTCATCTAATTCTTGTGCAGTTGAAGTCGCAGCCCAGTGTCTCTAGTACAGTTTGAGTGGTGTTTTGCTGTGTCTGCGATGCAGATAAGATGCAAATCCGATCCGCTCCACTTATTGAAGCATCTCGGGTCGCATCGGGCGTCTCGTGCCGTATGGCGTATAGACGCTATGTGCATGAGGACACATCTGTAAATACGATTTCTGGAATGGCCAGAAATGCAGCAGCCAAGTTTTGGGGGCTATTAAGTTAATTTACAGCTCTGGAAATCACAAATATTATTTAAGCAGAAATCTACATTTATGGTAAATTTATGGTTGTTGGTAAACATCTAAATCACAATATTTGGCATACAACCGTATGCAAATGTATCTGTAATAGGGATAAGAAGGGCTTCATGATGGATTAGCACATCTCTTATAACAAGCATAATATACAGTATAACATAATTTATTACCATGAAATAGAATGCTAATCCATAGTGACATAATGAGAAAGAGCTATTTGGGAGCATCGACCATCCTCGCATATCAGGTTTGTTGGGACCCCACCCACCATTGCCATAATACCATACCTTTCAATTGTTCTGATATTGGCAAGACTGTCCAGATTTTTAGAACCCAACAGGGGTGAGGGGTCAAACTATGTGAATGAGTGTGGCTTTGATGGGACATGGCCAGGGTTGAGTGGATTGGTGTGGGGTTTGGAGATATAAGAGTGTCATTTTTGCAAATCATGGGTGGTGCTTACTTTCCCCCATTTTTGCTTTTTAACGTGATGGACGTACAGAGCTCAGCCACACACCTTTAAGGTCTCACACAGGTGGGAGAGAAGAGAGCAGTCAGTGTTGGCGGAGGTTTGCAGCCAGAACTGAATAGAAAGGCCATGGTTGAAGTGAACAGATATGAATGACCATTTAAACATCTGCCATTAACCTTTCTATCACACCATTAACACGCATGTTGATAGGTCCTAAACTGAAGTACAATAATTAAGCAAGATGTGTGAACCTTGGCAGGTCTACAGCTGTACCCTCTTCCACACGTTTCAGGACAGGTCACAGAGGTTAACAATTCCATTTACTTTAAGTACAGCAAGCCTCCACTACATAAGCCAGTTTCTGTTCTCATGGTGAGACAAATAAGGAACTTGTGGGGAGTTGTATCCATCCAAGCAAAGTATAAAGCAATGTCTGTAACATACAGAAAAAAGTAAAATCATGCAGCAAAACCATTAAACCTCAATTAAGTGAAAATGTAGAAAGTCTGCACAAAATTAATCTTGTAATTCTGTTCTTAGTCTATAAATATTTCAGACTTAGGCTGGGGACACACATTCTGATGGTGCGACTAAGCGATGTGGCGAGAGATGTAACTATACATTACGCGCTGTACACACTGCACGATCTGCTGTACGATGGAGCGATGTATCGTTGCATGTAACTGCACTGCGCTGATCACTGCTTCGTCCCATCTGACAAGCAGTACTGCAGATGGGACAATGCGATTAACGACAGCCGGCAATGATGAATAGGGCCTACACACTATTCAATGTGTACGATATATATTATTCTGATCCGCGTCAGGGAGATATATCGTATGATACATAATATAGTGTGTACCCAGCTTAACACATGGGAGCCTATTTAATTAGTCAGCTTAACACATGGGAGCCTATTCAATTAAGGCCCCCATACATCAGCAATTGATTGCAGCAATCGTGCAATTTGCAATCGATTGTGTATAAAAATCTTTCCCTTTTTCAATCGATTGCAGAATTGCCACAATCGATTGAAAAAGGGAAAGAATTTTATACACAATCGATTGCAAATTGCACGATTGCTGCAATCAATTGCTCATGTATGGGGGCCTTTAGTCACAGGTTATGTGGCCTGTGATCATGGTAACATTATGTAGGATATTTTCATGAAGCACCCTACGAATTTCTTTGCAATTCAATAATACAGGACTAGTAGTGGATGTCTCGCAGTAATTCTGCAGTGAGAGATTTAATGTGAAGTACATGAAAGAGTGGGTAAATACTCCCAACACCAGAAACATAGCAGGATAGTGTAGGAGGCTGTTAGTGTCCATTAGCAAAGTATTGGAGGCTGCTAAATAGTGTCAAATGGTTGTTTTTTGTAACTTTTATAAATGATGGAAAAATGATAGCCAGCAAGTGTATTTAAGCAAATAAAAGATGACTAGAGTATTGTGGGGTACATAAAACTCTCTCTATAGTGATATTTAAGTGTGTATATACAAGATTGCAATGCATTGGAAAAGAACACTTGCAACTCCCATCAGCAAGTTCAAAATCCCCTTTCCCATCAATACTGTTAGTGTTCCTACTAGGCTGTTTTAGCTGGGCACCGCACCCCGCCCAATTTAAAAATCCTAAAATGTGCCCTGTCCTTATGGCGGACGCCCTGCTGAATCAGCCTACTGTGTGCTGTCACCACCTGTGGACTGCAGTGTCCTGCAAGGGGGGAAAAGTTGCTGCATCTATTCCCAAATTGCTGGGAGAGCTTGGGGGCAGCCCAGTATCTCCGTGATTCCTGGGCACGCCCCCAGAGTAGGGGTGTTCTTTTTGAGTGACCACACCCCTTTCCGCTAGCCAGGTGCCTTGCCCCCGTGCCCCTCTAGAATGAACACTGACTGTACAACACAAAACATACATGTCACACACCATGATGTGTGACATGTCTTTATTGGCCATATTTTCTTATTTAAAAATCTTTAAATACATCATTATGCATTGGGCAGTGTCCCAAAGGTACTGTACCCAACATTTTAGCCTTAAAATATGGACTATACCTTTCATTGAGACCCACAATAACAATGCGGATTTCTAATTGAAAAGCAAAAAGTGCTGTAGGTTTTTAAACCGTGTTAAGCTATTTTTGAACAACTGCTGCTAATTGAACCATAGACATAATTATGGTTTTACTTTTAAGGTATGATTCTTCCATCAACTGCTTTTCTGTAATGTGCCCAGTTTATTAGCCAATCAAAACGTTGGAATGTTCACAGCAGCTCAGAGAATGAACTTAACTTTTGGAAAATCCAGGACAGATCGCTGGTGTGACTGCACAAGGACAGGGCAGCAGGTGGCAGGGACAGTGTCACTATGTGCAGGACGTCACAGACTGAGAGCTCATTAGTGGAATGAGTAGAATAACTACCGTAATAGCACAGAGTAGTGATGTGGGGATATTGACACTCTGATGCAGGAAAACACTGGTGTAAAAGGCACTTCAACATGAAAAGTTCACATCATTGGTCGTTCAACTCACAGATATATTTCAGCCTACAGCTGCAACTTCATTTTTGCTAGAATTGATATAAATTAAAAAATAAATAAATGCAAGGGATTTAAGTAAACCTGTTTTTAATCCCGGAATCAGTCTACATATACAGCTGTATCCTCATACACCTAGCCGCGAGACGCCTGGGGTGAGTTAGCCGCCAGGACCCATGCTTGCACAGTGTCTCTATTATCGCCTGAAAATGCATCTTAGTCGCAGTGCGACACACCAGGAGACTGCACTGATATTTAATACCAGACGCTTCTGTGTGCGACTGAATCTGGAAATAAACAGAACCTGTGCATGGAAAACTGCTGCAAACGCAGCATCTCAGCGCTTTGTATACAGATTTGTACTCAATCGCACACAGATGTATAAGTGTCACATACCAAATGAATCAGTGCAGTCTCCTGGTGCGTCCTAGTCACATCACATTGCAATAAGACGCATTTTTTTAGTTGAAAAAGTAGTGAAAAAAAAAACTCAGCACAAACAGAGTCGCAGGGGACCTGGCGCCCTTAAAGGGGCTGTTTGGCGTGACTGCAGCAATAGTGTATGAGGACACATATGTAGTTACCATAATACAATCCTATAACAACATGACAGTACTTGAATAAATAAATCCATGTGTCTATTAGAGCAAGAACTACATTAATATGGTTATTTTTAGTTCTGCTCAATAAATTCCCATGGCAACATCTGAACTACAATACATGTCAAAAATAAATTAAAGTAGAAACCATCAGAAGAAATATTAGGAATATAGTTCTTGGGAACATAAAAAAATGAGGTACAGAGAAGTGGCTGAAGCCCCCTGTGGTATGTAGATGTCCAAAAATATGGATTCTAATAATAGTCCTCAGGAGCAAAGGCCAAAGAAAACTCTTAAGCCGGGTAGTGTGCCCGACATCTTCAGCGATGGTACCCGGCATCAGCAAGTGCATACACACTTACCGATGCTGGCAGCGACGGCGGGGGCCATGCTGTATTCGGCAGCATGGCCCTTGCCAACGACATCCCCGTCGGCCCTGCATGTAGAGCTGACGGAAGAGGTTGCTGATGACGCGTGGGAGCATGCATAGTCAGCGACAGAGCGGGTACACGCTAGATGAGGTGCCGGATATGTTGCTCCGTTCTGCCGGATCGGATGACACATCGTCTAGTGTGTTCCCAGCATAAGAGATATACCGTATATACTCGAGTATAAGCCGAGTTTTTCAGCACATTTTTTGTGCTGAAAAAGCCCCCCTAAGCTTATACTCGAGTCATGCCCGCATGGTACGCAGCTGAGTAGCGTACCATGTGGGCCGCGGTGCAGACTGTCTCTGTGACACAGCTGCACCGCGTGTGTAGCGCTGATCGGACGGAGTTCGGTCAGCACTACACACTGCCAAACACACAGCCGCCGGCAACGGCAGCTGTGTGTTTGTTGTAATCAGCAGCCGATGAAAAGTCTGTCAGACTCTCATCGGCTGCTGCTGCTCCCACTGCGGAGCCATCTTCCGGCTCCCGCAGTGAGTAATGGGAGAGACGTCGTCATGACGACGTCTCTTCCATAATGCAAAGCGGCAGGAGGAGCTAGTAGCAGCATCGGGATCAGGAGCGGGGTTTCAGGTAAGTGGGTTTTTTTTTTTTTTATTACATCTCTCTCTACTAGGGGGGCTAATACTGGGGGCAGTACCAATGGGGGGATTACTACTGGGGGCACTACCAGGGGGGATATTGCTACTGAGGGCACTACCAGGGGGTGTATTACTACTGGGGGCACTACCAGGGGGGGTATTACTACTGGGGGAACTGCCAGGGGGGGAATATTACTACTGGGGGCAGTACCAGGGGGGGATATTACTACTGGGGGCACTACCAGAGGGGGACTATTACTACTGGGGGCAGTACCAGGGGAGGGATTACTACCAGTAGCTGCTGCATTTCCCACCCTAAGCTTATACTCGAGTCAATAAGTTTTCCCAGTTTTTTGTGGTAAAATTAGGTACCTCGGCTTATATTCGGGTTGACTTATACTCGAGTATATACGGTAGTTAGAGACTGCCTTTGGTAGATCGTTGTGTGCCAGAAAATAACATTTTAGGACACAGTTTCTTTATAAAATAGACACATACAATCATCTTGTTTTATTTGGCTTTAAACACCAGTCAACTACGCATAGTGAGGGTGTCAGTTTGTGGTCCAAACCAATATTTCTGAGAGAGCAGCCTACAAATTACATGGAAATACTATACATAGGAAAAGTTCCTCAATACATTTATTACTGTCAAAAACATGCAAAAGGTAGTTTGTATTCTCATTACATAGAGTTAGAAGAAACACCTTGTAAGCTGTGGATGGCTTAAACGTGTATTTAGAAATGTATGCAACTATCGCATTTGCCTGTATAATTATTTTAGAAGCAGTTTCAGATTTAAGTTATGTCCCTTTTTAAATCTTGTTCCTTTGTATATACAATCAATTAGCAAACGGTGACATCAATGAGGGCTGAATAAAGACCGTAAATTATCACTCAGTGCCCTCTCTATGGGCTGCATGCAGATCTGAATGCAAGTCAGCTGTAATTGCTCCTATATTGCTAACACGGAACGGAATGTTGGACCACCCCTGTCGATTGTTTTTATAGCCATCATCATTATGAATCCACATTTGCGCCAGCCCTTTCCTTGGTGCAAAAGTATAATGACACTACGCACAACTTTGTATAGCTCGCAATTCCATCAACACACGCTCTCAGCAACGTGCGAACACCCTTATCACAGCCTAGTTACACCCCTTCAGCTGCAGGGGGAGGATGCGACTGAGTTGTGTATAACATACAACGACAGCTGCGGATTGAAATACCGGCGGCTGTTCAAATCCCGACTGTGTAAGCCTGACCGGAGGAGATCCTGATGCCGGCTGGTAAGTATCCTATCCCTCCCCTCTTCCCCCCCTAACCCTAACTCCTCCTTGGTGGTGCCTAAACCTAACACCCCCCCCTTCCCACACTCTAAACTAACCCTCCCCGGAGCCGCCTAGCCCTAAGTCCCCCCCAGGGGAGCCTAGACCCTCTCTCCTCCCCCCCCATCCTGGGATGCTGTCTGCTAGGATTCCGGGGTCAGGATTAAGATAGGCGTTGGTATTTCGACGCCTATCTTAAGTCCCGGGTCGGGCTTGAACCGTCTGCATTTAGACCGGCGGCATCTCTTCCGGCGGTCTATTAACTACGTCCCCACAGCTGTATGCACTCGGCTCCAGAGCATGCGCAGTAGAAAAACATGCAAGATACGTCCGCAAAATCCACTTGTGTTGAACTCCGCAACGGCCCAATGTTACTAATGTCATGATAGACTAGATTTCCATGAATACACAGTAAGTTAAGCCTGCAATATTAGCTTTCATTGTGTAGGTTAAAAGGTAAACATTAAATTGCACAGGACCCTTCACATAAATTGGTCATTGATCAGAATGTGACAACTTAATAACAATATTGACTATGCGATAATGCAAAAAAGAATGTGAACATATATGAAGACAAATTAGAAAGTACAGTCTTTTCTAATCAGACACTGGAATAACGAGTATTGCATGCAGTGTTCCTTCCTGGCTCCCAAACAAGCACACTGATGCCACGAATAGACTATATAAGACAGGCCTGGAGATAGAGACAGGACAGTTGAGAGTCTACTGTCTGCACCATTACACAAGGCCAGTTCTAAAAATAATCAATTGTTTACATAGGCTTAAGTTGTGAATGCTAAAAACATCCAGCTCCTGTACACTAATCATTAGAGGACATCTGCTTCCCCTGCCATGCTTCCTGTGGGCTGGGACCACCTCACCCGGGTCATGTAAACAGGCACACCTGACAGGAATGCTTCTTTACAAGGACCAGGCCAAGTGAGAACATTCAAACACAACCACCAGCGTGTGTGGAGAACATCTCACCAGATCCTCCAAAAGGACTTCCTTCCATCTGCATGTGTGAAAAATGCAGACACAGAAGTTGAACTATGCGTTTTTCAAAAACATTACATTTATAATAGCCTGAAACATTGCAATAGCTCAATGGGCTCAAATCAATTGATCGCGAAGTAAATAGTGCCGGGAGGGAGCTCCCGGCGCTATTCAATTCTGCGCGCTGTAAGGTCGGGGAATGCTCATTCTCCCGGCCCTCGCGCCTCAAACAGGGTGTTTAGTCGCGAGAACAGGCATTTTCTGACTAAACTTCCCGGCGCGATGTTGTTTTCCCGGCGCTAAGGTCAGAAAACAGCATCACGCCTGTACTTTGGTCGGATTTCTGCTCGCACCACTGAAGGGGTGCAAGAATAAATACTTAACAGCGCGCTGGAGTTGAAAAGCGCCGGGAGCTCCCTCCCGGTGCTATATACCGTATATACTCGAGTATCAGCTGAAAAAGCCCCCATTCGGCTTATACTCGAGTCATGCCCGCATGGTAGCATGATACGCACCTGAGTAGCATACCATGCGGGCCGCGGTGCAGACTGTGTCTCTGTGACACAGCTGCACCGCGTGTGTAGCGCTGATCGGACGGAGTTCGGTCAGCACTACACACTGCCAAACACACAGCCGCCGGCAACGGCAGCTGTGTGTTTGTTGTAATCAGCAGCCGATGAGAGTCTGTCAGACTCTCATCGGCTGCTGCTGCTCCCACTGCGGGAGCCATCTTCCGGCTCCCGCAGTGGGTAATGGGAGAGACGTCGTCATGACGACGTCTCTCCCATAATGCAAAGCGGCTGGAGGAGCCAGTAGCAGCGGAGCGGAGTGTTTTTTTTATTTTATTATTACATCTCTCTCTACTGGGGGGGGGGGGGGTGGGGCTACTACTGGGGGCAGTAGCAGGGGGGGGATTAATACTGGGGCACTACCAGGGGGGATATTGCTACTGGGGGCACTACCAGGGGGGGGGTATTACTACTGGGGGCACTACCAGAGGGGGACTATTACTACTGGGGGCACTACCAGAGGGGGACTATTACTACTGGGGGCAGTACCGGGGGGGGGATTACTACTGGGGCAGTACCAGGGGGGGATTAATACTGGGGGCACTACCAGGGGGGGATATTGCTACTGGGGGCAGTACCAGGTGGGGATATTGCTACTGGGGGCACTACCAGGGGGGGATATTACTACTGGGGGCACTACCTGGGGGGGATATTACTACTGGGGGCACTACCTGGGGGGGATATTACTACTGGGGGCACTACCTGGGGGGGGATATTACTACTGGGGGCACTACCTGGGGGGGATATTACTACTGGGGGCATTACTACTGGGGGCACTACCAGAGGGGGAATATTACTACTGGGGGCAGTACCAGGGGACAGATTACTACCAGTAGCTGCTGCATTTCCCACCCTAGGCTTATACTCGAGTCAATAAGTTTTCCCAGTTTTTTGTGGTAAAATTAGGTACCTCGGCTTATATTCGGGTCGACTTATACTCGAGTATATACGGTAGTTAGAGACTGCCTTTGGTAGATCGTTGTGTGCCAGAAAATAACATTTTAGGACACAGTTTCTTTATAAAATAGCCACATACAATCATCTTGTTTTATTTGGCTTTAAACACCAGTCAACTGCGCATAGTGAGGGTGTCAGTTTGTGGTCCAAACCAATATTTCTGAGAGATCAGCCTACAAATTACATAGAAATACTATACATAGGGAAAGTTCCTCAATACATTTATTACTGTCAAAAACATGCAAAAGGTAGTTTGTTTTCTCATTTCATAGAGTTAGAAGAAACACCTTGTAAGCTGTGGATGGCTTAAACGTGTATTTAGAAATGTATGCAACTATCGCATTTTCCCAGTTTTTTGTGATACAATTAGGTACCTCGGCTTATATTCGGGTCGAATTATACTCTAGTATATACGGTACTTTGCGATCAATAGAATCGAACCCAATGGCCCCAAAGAGAAGAATCTGCAGAACTCAATCGGCAATGTGCTAATAAGCTTTGCAAACTCTGATCTGTGATTTTATATATTTAAGTCTGCACAAATGCACAGTTTTTATAGGCAAGTAAAGATCTGTCATCAATATGGGGCTGAACAAAGCAAGTAACTTTGCACCTTGGCAAAACGTTGTTCTACTGCAAGCAGGCAGATGTACAAGGTGAAGAGACATTAAGGAGTTTATGTAGGAAGTAGTAAAAAGAGTGGAGAAGTGGACCAGTAGAGAAGATACCCATAGAACCCAATCAGCATTGAGCATTTATCAAGTACATTTTAGAAATGATAGGTAGAAGCTGATTGGTTGCTATGGGCTTCTCCACTTTTTTCACTTCTTGATGCCTCAACTCCTCATGGAGAGATTTAGCAAATCTTGGAGAGAGATAAAGTACCAACCAATCAGCTTCTACTGTCATTTTTTTAGGCTAAGCTAAAAAAAAAAATGACAGTTAGAAGTTTTGATAAATCTCCCCCTCTAAATTACAGTGTCAAATAAAGCTGCCCAGCTGTATTTGCGCCACTTGCAGTGCACCGTGGTTTGTCCAGGTGCAAAGTTACTTGATTGATTCTAATTTGGAAGTAAAGGGGGTAAAACAGTCTCTATGTGAGGTTGCTATACTGTGAGCTGAGAAGTTGGAAGGCAGAGTTGCTATGTGCAAATTATCTGCATGAATGAAGCTATGTTCCCAATTGTAAAGAGCAATAGAATATGCTGGCACTATATAGAAAATGTTAATCAAATAAATAAATTTTTGCAATCATGCACAAAAATAACAGTTGATGTGGTGGCACCATCAATTATTACATTTAAATGAGATAATGAGAGCAGACATTTAAGGTTGGGTGGAGCGGTGGCTCACTACTTTGCAAAAGGATGTACAGCTCTGTATTTCCTGCATAAAAAGGTGATTTGGGAATGGGATTGGGCCTCGTTTTATAAGTCAATGGAATTTGGACCTTGCAGTTGACTTTTACAGAAGAATCAACTCCCAGATCTTCCAGGCACACAAGTATCACACATCTGCAGTGAGAACAGGTTTATAAAAAAAATGGACAATGGGCCTGATTCAGAGTTGGGAATAGAGAGAGAGATAGCACTTAACTGTGAACCTGGACAAACCATATTGCAATGCAAGGGCTGTAAATACATATATTTTTTTTTTTGGAATGTAGGGTAAATACTGTCTGCTTTTGCATGTAGCTCAAAAATACTGCACAGCTTTATTATTACACTGCACTTTATATGTCAGTTTGGACACCTCCCTCCCAAATCTAAATCTCTCTGCACATTTTAAATCTGCCCCACCTGCAGTGCAGCATGGTTTCACCAAGATGATCAGTTGAGAGAGATATCTCTCTATTCCCAACTCTGAATCAGGCCCAATGTCACTTGGTGGGACAAAACTCAATTTCGACTATGACATGCTGATGGTAGGGTCACATTGTGGTGTAAACAATATTTATAGATCAATTCTACCTTGTGTCAACAGTTTAGGCTGCTGGTGGTGGTGGGTGGTGTAATGGTATGGAGAATGTTTTCTTGGCACACATTAAGGCCCCTTAATACCAAATAAGAACAGACTACCTGAGTATTGTTCATGATCATGTGCATCACTATGGCCACAGTCTACCCATCTAAACCCAGCAGGATAATGCACCGTCACAAAGCACACACATAATCTCATGTATTTCCACAAAGATGACAATAAGATCAGTGTACTCCAATGGCCTCCAGTCACCAGGGGGTAGATTTACTAAAGCTCCTAAAAATGAAAAGTGATGTTACCCATAGCAATCAATCAGATTTAGCTATAATTTCTCAATTGCATTCTAGAAAATGATAGCCATAATCTGATTGGTTGCTATAAGCAACACCACTTTTACAATAGAGCACCTGGGGGCTGTGGTGATAGGAGAGATTTGCACCATGAATGTGCAGCTGACACATATGCAGCAACTGCTCTATGCTATAATGTCACCATGGACCAGAATATAACGCTGGTTACACACTATGCCGATCACTCGGCTGATCGGACTCAACGTTCCCGATCAGCTGAGCAGTGTGTACCATACTCGACCCCTGTGACCACTGAGCTAGAAATAGCCCAGTGTGTACGTTCTACTATGGGATCAGGAGGTCGGCAGTTTAAATATTAAACTGCACATAAGATGGGACCTCCCAATCCGACAGTTGCAGGAATGTTTTAAGCCGTTTATCAGCTTACCCTCCTGCATCGCACATGCATAATATTATTATTATTATCGTTTATTTATATGGCGCCACAAGTTTTCCGCAGCGCCTTACAAAGTACATAAACAAATAGATTGATTTACAGTGACTTACAGTACAGTACAATACAATACATTACAAGGATAATATACATTGCTACATTCACGACCATAACACCCAGATAAGCAACAATGCAAAGCAATCAAGTGTTAGGTGCCCTGGTAGAGAGTAAGAAGTAGATGAAGGTATAGTAAGGAGATGCACAAGAGGGTAGAGGGCCCTGCTCATAGGAGCTTACACACCTATACAATCATCGGGCCGGTCCACCAATATCGGGTGATCCGCCCAACAATTGTATAGGTGTGTACCCAACTTAAAGAATGTATCCAACACCTTGATGAAGGAAAGGGGCCACTGAGTATGTCTCAATGAGCTTATTATTTAGAAGGGTTTTCTCTAGGTCTCAGGACACTATGATGAATGGATGGGACATAGCTGGGTCAACACAAAAGATCAAAGTCACATGAACACTTAAGGTGGGTACACACTACAGCGATATATCTGCAGATCGAGTGATCTGCAGATATATCTGCAGATGATGGTCGTTCATACACACTGAACGACCATCATCTTCATGCTGCAGCGGGTCGGGTCGGCCTGGGGGGAGTGGCCTAACTGTGGAACTCGTTGCCACGTCCCCTTTGGGTAGAAAAAGAAAAACACAGAAAAAAACATTTGTGTTGCTGCACTGGGGAAGGGGCGCTGTGTGCCCCTCAGCCCGGCACACAGCCAATGGGGGGTGCGATCAGCATAATCGCTCCCCCCTTTGGCATAGGAGACTCTCTAGCTGCTGCTTTAGCAGCCTCGGACAGTCTCCCAGTGCAGCCCAGCACACAGCAGCGTGTGCTGGGCTGCTGTGATCTAAGAGGGATGGAGAGCAGTGCCGGGCCCGGGTAATTAGTACCCGCTCGCGGCTCCCCCCCACTCTCGGCGCCCCTGATCGCCCGTACACACTTGCCGATGGACAGCTATGTTTGCAGACATATCTGTTCACTGGCTGTGCATCACAGCCAATGCGATATGTCTGTGAACGACGTCGTTCACAGACATATCGTCTGTACACACTGGCCGACAGGAGCACGATATATTGGGCGATCAATTGATCGGTCAATATATCAGCCAGTGTGTACCCAGCATAAGGGGGCGATTTAATTGTTAGCACTTGCGGCTGTCAGTGCTGGGTGCCTGACAGGAAAATCGAATTGTTGCTCCATTCGGACAAGAACAGACACCGGCACTTCTGCTCGCCCCCTCCTGAAGAGGGAGCAGAAATGTGTGAAAAGTCCATGGTTTGGTCTTTAGTGGGGTTTAGCTGTTTTTCGCAGCTAAACCTGGTCTAATTGGGTTATTAATTATTGTGGCGTCCAAAACAATTTAATTACCCCCACAGTAAGGAAGCAACTAGCATGGAATTAAAGAATTATCCTCCTAGAAATGTAACAAAAACATGTATGATTTTCTCAGACAGGTGATGTCCAAAAGCTATAACAAACTTGACAGTACAGTTCTTTAATGAGTAACACATTCCCCTTTCCCAAAGACACACTGCTCAACTGGTAAATAAACAATTCAGATGTGTCCTTGCTCATCTAGCCTCAATAAGCCATGCAGCACAATATGCCTGACGTGAGATAACAGCCAGGTCCCGTCCAACTCTGCTAGTGTCGAGCATCTTTTTTTTGCGGAAAATGCATCTAAGTCGCATTGCGATGACACTAGGAAGCACCAGGAGACTGATTATTAATTTGATATAAGCCTGTACAGTATATCTGTGTGCAACTGAGCACTAATTTGCCAGAGAAAAGAGATGTAGTCACTATCCCGGCGGTTGGGATGCCGACGCTCAGAATGCCGGCGCCGGAATCCTGAAACCAGTCGGAATCCCGATGGTAAGTAGTGAAGTTAGGGAGAGGGTTAGAGTTAGGCACTAGGTGGAGAGTTAGGGTTAGGCACTAGGGTAGGAAGGTTAGTTTTAGGGTTCGAGGGGGGAGGGTTAGGTTTAGGCTGTGCGGAGAGAAGGATAGGGGTGGAGTTAAAACGCCTACCGACAGGTGTTGGGTGTCCTAACCCTGTCAGGGTGCCGGTGTCGGATTCTAACCGCCAAATTCCGAGCACCAGCATCCTGTACCCAACCCAGAAGAAAGCTGTGGTCTCTGCATTGTAGCACTTCACATGCTGATTGACAGACTCAGTCGCACACAGATATACAAGTGTCACATATCAAGTAAATCAGCACAGTCTCCTGGTGCGGCCTAGTCACATCGCAACTTAGACCATTATTGGCAAAAAAGACACCCGGCGGTAGTAGAGTCTCACAGGACCAGGCGCTGTTTGGCGCAATTGCAGCAAAGGCGAGTGAGGACACATGTGCACATGTGTAGTTCATACCTATCAGGCAACAGTAGACTTAGCCATGGTCTTTCTATGGACTACATAGGATGTGAAATCTAAACAATCGTCTTTGGTTAGGATAGTTATTCCATCCCAGATATATTCTGTATAACGGTTAGTAAGATTAAATAAAAGCTGAAATAACTGCGCTCTTTTTATTAAGCCATTTTGTAGCTCACTTTCCAGTAAATATAGGAAAACACAGGCAACCATTGATAGCAAACCAACTGCTGAAATGCCTGAGATTATGACTTCATTCAGGAATAAGGGCCGAAAAAGTTTATTAGAGTTTTGAATTATTCAGGGCTGTAAACTCTCTCATTCCTCAGAGCAGCTGCTCCTGTAACTTCAGCGACCATACAGAACACTAGAGACAGGGGAAGATACAGAAGTCAGCTCTGCAGACGGATCTTGATTGTTTTCACACTGCGCTTGCTCCAGAGCAGAGCGTACACATCTACATGCGCTACAGAGTTATATGCAGCTCAGTCTCTTCCCCACTTTCAGTAACGGGGAGATAACCAGGTGATCGCTAGTGGGCTAAGCTTAGTGCGGGCAAACACAATTGTGGCTA
Source organism: Taudactylus pleione (assembly GCA_031769625.1). Taxonomy (NCBI): domain Eukaryota; kingdom Metazoa; phylum Chordata; class Amphibia; order Anura; family Myobatrachidae; genus Taudactylus; species Taudactylus pleione. The sequence goes on from JAUIMM010000422.1 coordinate 3,456,139, forward strand.
TGCAGAATCCAGCGTATGCGGAAACACATCCGATTCCAGACAGATTTTTTTAAATTATGGTTTGCGCAAATGTGTACTTACAATGATGACATCTACTAAACCAAGCGTACGGATAGGAATAACGCTTACAACTTATTAATATGGGCCAATTTAAGCATATAATTCCATGGACGCGAAGTAAGTGCAATTGTGTTCCCCCAGCACAAATAAATAGCATTACATCCATGCAAAATATATAGCAACGTAAAAGATAATATGGCAGTAAAAATCTGGTTACCCTTAACCCCTAAACTAATAAAACCACGGGGAGGACCAAGTCCATTGTTCAGTAGACAATCTGTGACAGCCAATGGCGTACCCAACATATTTGCGGATTCTCACCAGGAGAGTCATTAGTCACAAGGACTGCTTGGGGTGAGTGTCTCCTATGCTGTGTAGGTCCTAGACATGGGCCTACTACTCTACAAAGCAGTGATGGACAGGTGGCCCTCCGAGTGCACGCTTGCATCTCCCAGCTCTCTCATGCTTTGTTGTCATACTGTATTTGTTTGTTATAGCTTGTAATGCTTATTTAAATGTCCTACTAATAGGTTATTACAGATAGGTGTCTCTTTCATTGATCAAAATAATTCATTTCATTTACTACTGAAATTAATAGCAATTCACAGCCCTTTTGTAGGTTAAAGGGCCACCCAATACAGCCCCCAAAGGGAATTAGGTTGCCTATCACTGCTTTAAAGCAAAACAATAAGGATTACAGTGCACCATATAAAAGGGGATGTAGTAGGCATCCCGACGGACAAGATGCTGGCGGTCAGAATCTCAACAGCAGTCTGAAAGCTGGGTCCAGAATCCTGACTGCTGACATTCAGACGGTCAGTATTAGGGTTAGGCACTAGGGGAAGGGTTAAGGTGCGTACACACGGTACGATTAAAATGCACGATATGAATGATATCGATCATATCGTAAATATCGTGCATTATTCGGTGCGCGGACATGTATGGACGATAGATAAAGATATTGTCCACTGACCGTGCATGCAGGCCAACCTGGTCGATATCGATCAGGTTGGCTTGCATGCACGGTCGATGGACTATAGGGAACCGTGATTTTGCCCATCGTTGGTGGGTTGGTGGTGTGCTGGATGATTGATATCGGTCATCCAGCACACCCGGGAAATCGTTCCAACGTTATCGTTGATGATCGTCCCGTGTGTATGCACCATTAGGCTGTGGGAGGGAAGGGTTACTTACCAAATTCTGTCAGGATGCCGCTGTCGTTATTCTGACAGTCGGGATCAGTGGCGGCTCCAGAGGTGAGGCTGCAGCACAGTCCAAAATTCAAATAGGGGAGCCACACCAACTGTCATTTTAAAAACTCTTCCAAACATAGTTTGGACTCACTGGCAGTTGGTGTGGCTCGCCTATTTGAATTTTGGACTGCACTGCAGCCTCACCCCTGGAGCCACCACTGGTCGGGATCCCATACTCAACCCATACAAAGGTGCTGCTGTACTACAGAAGTGCACCCATACAACTACACTAAAGTCCATAAACAGAGAACCTATTTCTGTTTTTTTATTACTTTAGTCAGAAAAAAGGTGAAACCAGCACATAGAAGCCGATAATAGTTACTGACTCCTATAACAAAGCATTTAACTGTAAAAAAAAAATAGAGGAACGATGTTAAAAAAAAAAAAATGTTAGAAATAAATAAATGGGTTCTATTTGAGCTGGAAACGCAGCAACTAGGTGAAAAGTGTGGTAAAGTAGTTCTAATAGCTGCTAAGTTATATATAATAGTACTATAAATATATAAATAAATTGTAATAAGTAAATAACCCATGGGAGGGGCTCCGAGTGTACAGCTACAGGATGCTTGGCTTTCCATTATGCAAAAATCAATAATAGATTTCAGACAGATTGCTGCTCACAGACTAGATGACATATCTCCCAAAGTGTTCAATTTATTACAAATAGCATATATAAAAACAATGAGAACCCGGGGAGATGAACACATTACCATGTTCCTGTGGTTTGAAAGGTGTAAATAGAATCTAGAAGCAATTGCAATTTAATATGGCTCGTATAGTATGCCCTTTGGTTCCATACAAGTGCAGTGTCTTGTACACTATGAATACCAAGCACAGCGAGAATTATCCTTCATGAGAAGTGATAGGTGGCAGAACACCTGGGACTTGCGGAGCGTGCCATTTGGCAATAGTCATTTATTTTAGAATTGAAAAGCTCTGTATTGGATTGAAATGCATTGACCCATAAGGTATTTCACTGTCTAAACCGTAATGCATAGAACACTCTTTTACAAGACAAAACAAACATTGCAATAATGTAGCAGGTGTCAAGCAAAACATCTATTTTAAATCAGTGTTTCTCATACTGTGGACAGATACCCCCAAGTGGGTAACCCAGGAGCTAACATAACAGCTGGTACAAATTAACAGAACACCGCTTACAAATAAGCAGACAACTTATAGAGCAAAAGATGTCAATTATTAATACATTTATAAACAGATGATTTTTTGCTAACAATTGGTGATGCTGGGTAAACATTTATAGGTATGAAAGAATGCACAATAGAAAATCTGTTGGGTTCTACAGGGGAAATTCAATACTCGCCGATGGCATTGTTTTGACCATTCTAGAACAGCAAATTGCATACATTTACATTGCAAGTCTAGCTTCACACTCCATAGAGACGAATCGACTTCCTACCTACATGAAACATAATAAATACTGAATATAAAATCTGAAGGTATATAGGGAGTTAAGGTGTAAAGGGATATTTTCCCTGGATGCTGCAGAGAATGATCACTCATTGTCTTCAATCAGTAAGAAACATGAGGGGCAATTCAATTGAGCTCGATGTGAGTAAAGCTGAGAAGGGGTTCCCGGAGCTAGTCAATTGACCGCGCTGTTATCCCAACTAAAGGATTTCTTCTCGCACCCTCCTGGGCGTGCGAGCAGAAATCCGTCGAAAGTGCTGGCCGCGATGCTGTTTTTCAGATTAATGCGGTGCCACCAACATCGCAACCGGCACTTAAGGCCCGTATTCAATTAGTTTTGCGTACGCGTTAGATTTTCGTCTGCCGGAGTTTTCGCCTACATCGCGTATTTTAGCCATGGAAACTTATCGTGCGCGTACCTGCGATTCGCCCTATTCAATTCCAAGAAACGTGAAAACGGAGACACGCAACAGTCGAAAAGTGGTGTGTGAATCGGGGAAATCAGCCTGAACCCCCCAAAAAGGATGCGGAAACATTGGGGACCACTGTAGTAGCGCCCGATTAGCCCTAATGGAACAGTTTGTGGTACTTAGGTTGGTACAACTGCCTCTAATTAGTGTCTTTGCACAAGTGGTGAAGAATGGCATAAGGCAGTATTTTTTGGAGAAAATAAGTAGTCATGTCAAATTTGGGGTACTTGAAAATTAGTGGTAGCATATTTAAAAGTCCCTAAAGTGAAGTTATAAGAAACATAAAAAAACGCACCTTCAGCAAACACCTGCAATCAAAAAAACACCTCACCCATACTTGTAGACCCCCCAAAAGTCTATTTCGCTACTTTTAATGTTTGTACCCCCACTTTGCACTTTTTCGCCCTCATTTTCAAAGTGCTTTTTAGGGTTTTTTAACACAGTTTTCCTTTGGGGGGCTGTCCCAAGGGTGCTGAGTGGTTTCCCCACCTTTGCACCCTAAAATAGCGAATTTGCACTTCTTTGCTCCACCTATTCAGAGGCGAATCTTTTTCGCCTATTATATTGCGTTGTCGCGTACGCGAAAAGTGTTTGCAATTGAATACAGAAATAAGTTTCCGCCTGGCGAAGAGACGCAATCGGCGATACTTTTTCATGGATTCCGACTTTTTGCGGCTAATTGGATACGGGCCTAAATCGGAAAATGTTGTCTAGCACGTCTAAACACCCAGCTTAAGGCGCGGTAACTGGCATCTCCTGACTAAGTGAAAGGTGTGGGGGAAACAATTGAATAACTCCGGGAACGCCTTTTCCGGGGCTATTCACATCGCGTTCAGTTGAATTGCCCCTATGGAGTATATATTGCTTTGTGAAGAATTAGTTCCCCCTCAAACCTTCTTCTTAGTCACCAATACTCTAAAGGGGAGAAGCCTTCCATCAATGGTAAAAAGATTTGTTAGTATTCGGCAGTCGGTTCAAGTACACAAAGAGGGGAATTCAATTGTACACGATGTGCCACGATGCCCGGCTGCCCATTTATAGGCCAGTTAAGACGGTAGTGCTGACTTTGCAAGTATTCCCTTCAACCTCTATGTGGTGTGAGGGAAAACGTGCAATGCTGGTAGGCACGATGTGCTGTTCCAGAATGGCCCATCGCATATAATTACATTTCCCCAAAGGTGGAGTGCAGTTTATTTATACGTGCCAATCATATTGTGCAGTGCTGTACAAAGTATACTGAATTATTCACATCAGTTTCTGCCCCTTTGGAACATACAATCTAAATTCACACACGGGTATATTTTAGTCTGCAGACAAGTAACTTACAAGTATGGTTTGGAACTGGTGGAAACTGGGGCACCCAAAGGAAAAAATGCAATCACAGGTAGAACATGTAAGCGTCACAAAAATAGGGTGCTGGCTGGAACCAAATGCCCCCTGGGCATTAGGGCAACAATGGTAACCACTGTGCAGCCCATAAAACAATTAGGAGGACTAGGTAGCAAAACAATCTCATTTTTTCAATTGTGTATAACAAAGCCAGTTACAAGGTCTCACTTGCAGGTGGTATGGGTAACAGGCTGTATGCCATTCCCTTTCTCCTGCTTCCTATAGACTGTCCAATTAAACACTGGCGCCTGGACTGAGGAGTTTTCCACCCTACAGATTTGTTAGTATTTAAAATCAGAGCACAACGTCAGGAAATCCTGACAGCGAGCAGCCTGCAGATAAGCTACTTTCTAGAAAACACTGGCAAAACAAAAGCACAGTCCTCCCGAGTATCATAGACGCTTCACACCCAGAACTGCAGATACAATGTCTCCAAAAGAAACTAAGAAAGAAAAAAAAAAACACCACCGTTTCACATATTTCTCTGTGATGAACAGAACTAGTTATCGGCTATTAATTTGCTAAATTAGTAGAATAAATAGAATAATAATGGTATAAGAAAGTAGAGGGTAGCCAATATATTATCATTATTGGCGTCACTAAGTGCTTGTAGCATTGCACAGGAAAAACAATACAACCAGGCAGCACAGTTGGCGTAAGGGTTAGCATTACTGCTTCACAGCACTCAGGTCATGATTTCAATTCCTGACAAAGGCACACTGTGAGGAGTTTGTATGATCTCCCCGTGTTTGTGCTGGTTTCCTCCCACACTCCAAAAACATTCTTGTAAGCTAAATAAATAGCCAAATAGATAAAACAATTAACCTGAGTACGTATATGTGTCCATATAATAGGAATATAGATTGAAAGCTTCACTGGGCAAGGGACTGATGTGAATGACTGAAATATTCTTTCTATAGCACTGCATAATACGTGTACGCTACATAAATAACTTAATAAATATATAGAACAAATAATACAATATAATTGAACAGACAGTACAGGGGGAGAATCAGTGGTATTTCTATACAACCAGGTGAGTGACAGATAATAACGATAGTAGTCAATTGGCACGATTCTATTCAACGCGAAGTGAATAGCGCTGGAAATCAGCTTCTGGAGCTATTCAATTAATTTGCGCTGCTAAGCCCGATTAAAGATTTCTTCCCGGAGGGATGTGAGCAGAAATCCGACAAAAGTCCAGGCGCAATGCTGTTTTCTGCCCTTAGCGCCAGGAAAACAGCATCACGCCGGGAAGATTAGTCGGAGAATGCCTGTTTAAGGCGCGAGAAAGAGCCTTCCCCGACCTAACTTCGTGCAGCATTAAATAGCTCCTGGAGCTCATTCCCGGCGCTATTCACTTCGGATTTCATTGAATCGTGCCCATTGACCAAGTGACCAGGGAGGACAGTAAGGATCAGAGCTACAGACTGAGTGGGAGTGCACTGGAGACATGGATAGTACAGGGTGGAGAGCCCTCCCTGTTAGAGTTTACACTCACAGTCTAATATATTCCTTGTATTTAAAGTTCATATATACACAGGAAACCAAATCTAATTTGCAGGTTTGCAGATAAAATGTAAGTCTCTGAAAAACTAGCACAGTGGTTCTCAAACACGGTCCTCAGGACCCCACACAGTTCACATTTTGCATGTCACCCAGCAGGTGCACAGGTGTATTCATTACTCACTGACACATTTTAAAAGATCCACAGATGGAGCTAATTATTTAATTTGTGATGCTGTGAGGGGACCTGAAAAACATGCACTGTTTGGGGTCCTGAGGACTGAGAACCTGTGAACTAGCATATCCAAACTGTTTATAGTTGCAATAGGACTCCCCCCCACGGCCCCGCTGTCATTATACAGTGCACTAGCATTTAAAAAAAAAAAAAAAAAGCTCCATAGACACTGCTGAACGATAGCAGCTTGATACTCCACAGCTCTAATGCTGCATACACACGTAAAGATATTCTGTCCAGCCATCCAACTAGTTGATTGGTTGGAATGAAAATCTGGTAATGTATGGGAGTAACTGATGATCAGTAATTTGCTCCTAAATGCCAGAAATCAGATGAAAATGGTCGTTCAGACAAGTTTGTTAAATGTTTGATCTAAACAATTTGTTCAAACAACAGTTTTTTGTCCATTTTCCGGCGTTTGGGAGCAAATTGCTGATTGTCATTTACTTTCATAATTTACCAGATTTTCATTCCAACCAATCAACTAGTTGGATGGTTGGACAGAATAAGCATAAGACCCCCATAGGGGTGGATTCAGCTCAATGAGATGCTGAATAGCTACAGGAAGGAGTTCCCATTCCATTCACTACGCTGTTTATAGATTATAAGCTCCTAGGAGCAGGGTCCTCCTCCCCACTGTCTCAAAGCCTTCTTCTCTAGCACTTCTATGAAAGCCTTCACCTTCAGAGCTGTACTGTGTATGGAGAATTGTGTTGCTAATTGTTACTTGTGTTCTGTTTATATTTTGGTTACTGTATTGTAATGTTCTGTGTACACTTTACTGTATGTACGGCGCTGCGGACCACTTGTGGCGCCTATAAAATGTAATAATAATAATAATAATTGCAGGATCTCTGCACGCACCCTCCTGAGGTGCAAGCAGAAATCTGACTTAAGTGTCGGCTGCGAAGCTGTGTTCCGGTTTAGTGCGCGCTAACACCCTTGTGGCCGTGACTTTAGTTGAAGAATGCCAGGTACAACGACTAAACACCTAGCTTAAGGCGCGGTAACCAGCATTCTCGGACAGGATTTAGTCAGCGCGGCCAATTGAATAGCTCCTGAAACTCCTGCCCAGCACTATTCACATTGCGCTGAATTGAATCGCCTAAAAAAAAAAAAAAAAAGGAGACCCTTACCACTCCACCAGGAAAAAACGCTGCTCTCCGGCACAGGAACAGGTAAGGTACAATGGCTGCAGTGGGGAGCAGGAGGATTTGAGTCGCGTAGAGAGAAGCAGAGGGAAGGCGCGCACCATATACGATATCTATCCCATATAGTGAATATTATAAGTTTAGAGAATAATCTTTATGTTCTCAGGGGTTGGCTGTGATGAACATAGCATGGTGTGCAATGAAGAAGGAGAAACATAAAACCATCATATTAGAATGACCGGATCAAACGATTCTGCTTTCCAGAGAGCAATTTGGCCTATACAGTAGAAATCCAGATACAGAACGACTGCACCTATATAGAGAGAAAGGAAACTGAAATAAGCTGATCCACCAGTCTCTCTGTTAGTCAGAAATTGGTCCCCACTGGATGAGTATTGGTGATGCCCTGAACAGGTGGAGCAATTTGGGAAAACAAGCACCACAACCCTCTATCCCGCCATGACTTATGGCAATAGGATCAGGCCCCTCGAAAAATGAACATTTTATTTCATTTAGCAAATATCAATAAAATGTGGTTGGGTCATATTGTTGGTGTAAAGGTTAATGTATAATAAGATGCACAGGAGTGAAGACCAGGGGAATCCTTGTATGCTACCTCCAGATCTTACAAAAGGAGCAGAAAAGAAAAGTGTGTCACCTGAGCTAATGTAATACACTATATATAGACCCTCTAAAATTACGGTATACAATTTCCAAATATAATAATCAAATGAGTACATTATATATATATATATATATATATATGCCAAGTGTATGATAATTAATAACTTCCTTATTGAATGCATGGAACACACACTGTAGCAGGTTGTGGGTTAATACCTATGGCAGCTCACCTCCACCATTCGCACACTATGACATATCAAATACGGGATCAGTATGAATGACCGCCAGACGCTGGATGACCGGCAGCAGTGAAGATCCCAACAGCTAAAAAGGTAAGTATAACTAACCTTCTCCCCCCCTAACCCTCCCTTAGGGGTGCCTAACCCTAACCCCCCCATTCCTGCAGCCTAATCCTAAGTCTCTGGGGGGGGCTTAACCCTAAGTCCTCCCGGAAGCCCCTCACCTAACACCCCCCCCGCGCTGCCCAGCTTACCTTCGATCGGTATGCCGGGTGTCGGGCTCCCGGCGTAGGGATAATGATAGGCGTTGGGATTTCGATGCCTATCATTAGACCCCTGCCGGGATTTGACAGTCGGGAAGCAGTCGGTCGGCATTTCAGCTGTCGGCTTCCTGACTGCATCCCGTTAAATACAGACACTGCAAGAATACTGCATGCAGCTTAACCAAAACAGCCGAGGGTCTCTCCTTGCAGTCATGGGGATGGGGCTTGCACTTGTATTAAGCTTTGGGAATATGTTTTCTACAGCTACTCCTAGGTTATCATATAATTTGTGCTCTGTATTGTAGTTTCATGAATCTTCCCTGTGTATAGGGGCCTACACACTGTACGATTTGCAAACTAAATCCTGAACAAACAATACTGTGCCTACACATGGAATGATTGTACAAACAACCAAACGATATCGAATGGTCGTTAACGATATATCGTTGCAGCAAACAACCTCATGATGCATCTTCTGTCTCCCCGTCAACTGGCACAAAATGGAGGAGGGAGTGGCCAGGATCAGTGACAACATATCGTTCATCGCAATGTTCATCGTGCATACACACGAAATGATGTGTGCCAAATCATGAAAGATAGGTTGGTATCTTTCTGCAGGTTCAAGAGATCAGCAACCACGCACGCATCGGCATCATTATCATCCCCACACACACAGCACTTTTTAAATGATTGTCCGTTTTCTTTCGATAGGAACGACCAAATAGTGTAAAAAAATTGTACCGTGTGTGGGGGCCTTATGCCGGATCCTAACCAGCAATTTTCTCCTAGTTGCCAACATTTCACAAGAATTAATAGACATACTTTGTGTTTGAGCAAGGAATGCACATGACACACAAAACTGTCTCTGAATGGACCGTCACATTCTCTGCAATGCCTAGCATGACATATTTACGGATTTCATTAAATTTGAACTCAAAGCCCAGAGGTTAAGAAACGAGTGAAAATTGTATCAAATTTACAAAATAAGGAAAACTGTGCTGTGCATCTGGTGTTTGATATTGAGCATGGTCTCATGACGAAATTAATTAAGCCAACATGAGAATGTCGATGTATGTTGACAATCATCACTACACACACCAGCCATGTCGACAAGATAGAATGTCAACCTAACATACCTGGTGGCCCAGAGGTTACTTACCTGGTCCTGATGGCAGCAACATCTCCAGTGTCTTCTCCCGGGTACTAGCGGTCATGTGACTTTCAGTCCCGGCGGAGTAATCTATACCAAGTATTCCTGCCCTATTCTTAACCCTAATCCCTACCCCTCCCTCTAGAACCTAAATCCCTTCTCTCCGCGACCACCTGCAGCCTATCCCTAACCTCTCCCATAGCCTCACCCTAACCCTCCTGGTGGTGTCTAATGACGACATTTCAGATGTCAATATTCTGAGGATGTCGACATTCTAGTGTCAGCATTGTGGTGTCAATATGGTAAATGTCAACCATGAGACTGGATACCATATACTGGTTTCACACTCATTGCTATGAATGTTAATTTAGAATCCTGCATCATTACATCTACTATTGCTATTCATTTCATTTTGCTGCGATTCCACTTCCTGAATTGCTTTTACTTTGAAGAATGTGCCTCAGTCCTTTCTACGATACCATTATTTTAACATGTTGTCCTTCAAAACCAGAAACAATACACACTCTCATAGATCTTGGAACCTTTTGTTGCCAATAGTCTACGTTGATGCTACTTTCAGCAGAGAGGTTACGTTTCCTGTAAAGAGGCTACCACTGCTATCAGTACACTACAAACACTACATAGCAGGAACCTAACTATATCACACACAGCAGGTAGCGTTACACACAACTATATACGACAAGACACATCTATGACACAATGAAGACATGTATTCCTAATAAATAATATTACAGAATAAAATGAGGGATGGTATGGGAAAAACAATGAAAGGGCTGTGTGGATTCACAGAACGTACAACTGGCATATTTTGGTGTCGATTCACTGTGATGCCCGTGATGTGTCGGTGTGACGATGTTGGAATGCTGGCAATGACACCCTTCTTCTCCCTGATTTCACCCCCTAAATTGCTTGTTTTAGTTTACAGTCCATAGAGTTACATGTTAAAATGCACAAATCTGACATCTCTGATGTCTATTTTGCGCAGCTTCTTTTGTTAAGAACATTTAATGTACCTGAAAGACAGAACTACAGCACACACCATTTAAAATTCAACTAGCTGCAATAGAGGAAGAACATTTCATGCGATTATGTTTGCATGAATTAATTTTGCATGCTGTCACCGCTTGTGGATCCTCCACTCAACTGGAAACACGTCTACCTCATTCTGATCCATTCCTGGAGTTATGTAACACGCTAAGACAAGATAAATACATTTTACCATTAAGACAGAAAAATATACCATACCAAAAGAAACAAAACCCAGGCAATGAAAACTAAATGTATAACGTATTTATGTATCATGTTCGGTGCTTTCTACCACATATCTATTTAAGCAGCACTCAAAACACCCCGTCCCCTTTATGGCAAGAAGTGTTCTCATCCTTCTGTTCGTTGACATCATGCACACAAACATACCTTGTAAACTGAACAAACTCCTGACAACACTGTCCAGACTGAGGACAATGAAGGACTTAAGTTTCCTGTGTCAGGAAAGAATCACTCTCCAGGAAGTAAATGTTGAGAGAACTGAGGGAAAACATCAGAGAATAATCATCCCTGGCAGTGAAAAAGAATTCCGTCATCAGAATGGTGCCACCCAAACACACGTTACACCAGCCTACATTCCATATTCCCCATCGCTGAACTTGAAGAGCTAGTTCTGAAAACATACAATTAACGCCAATAAGATTCTATGGAATAAGGTTAGATAACTATTGAATGTTTACTGCCACTCCTACAGTGTGCAGAAAACATGCATAACAAATAAAATGTTCACATGTACCTGCAAATAATTACTTCACATAAACAAATGAAAAGATCACAGACTTCAACATTAAACTAGAATTTAACAGAACCCATAAACCAACAGATTACTTTGTAGAAGAGAATCCTTGGAGCAGATGCACTTAGACACGAATTCTGTACTGCGCAGGTGCATGTCAATATGAGTGATATTTTTGTCAATGAAATCGGATCAGTTCAGGCAAGCTAATTACAAACATCAAGTCATGGGTGTTGTACGTTAAACCTGCAGTGTGAGATCTTTGTGAACGGGGGAGGATTAACAGATAGACAGTAAAAAGGTTGACATGGTCTAGATAGACACCAGATGTTAGACAGTCAATAGGTTGACAGGGACAATAGGTCGACACGCTAAATATCGACATGTAAGAAGGTCGACAGGTAAAAATGGTCAACATGGTCAAAATGTTGACACAAAAAATGGTCAACACATGATTTTTTTTTTACTAGCCCTAACCCTAATCCTCTGGTAAGTGCCTAAACCTAGCCGTCGGGGTAAGTGCCTAAATCTTAAAAAAAAAAAAAAAATCATGTGTTGACCATTTGTACCCGTCGACCTTCTTTCATGTCGACATTTAGTGTATCGACCTATTGTCCCTGTCGACCTATTGACTGTCCAACATCTGGTGTCTATCTAGACATTGTCAACCTTCTTACTGTCTATTTATAGTCCGGAACCCTATGCGAAGTGCATGAAAGAGTGGGTAAATCATACTGAACCCCAAAAAGTGGGAAGTATGAAAGCAAGTGGCCACAAGGATAGTGTAGGAGGCTGTTAGTGGCCATAAGCAAAAGCATAGGAGGCTGTTATATGGGTAGAATTTTACAATCTTTATTAATTAATAAAATGATAGCCAGCATGTCTATTTCAACAAATAAAATAGTAGCCAGAAGAGGGTTTCCCAAACTCTGTCCTTAAGGCACCCCTAACAGTCCAGGTTTTAAGGATATCCATTTTTGTGCACAAATGGTATAATCAAACTAACTGAGGTACTAATTAAGTCAACTGTGCTTAAGCATGAAAATCCTTAAAACCTGGACTGTTAGGAAGCTTTGAGGATCGAGCTTGGGAATCACTGGTTTAGATTATTTTGGGGTACATTTAAATACTGTAAATCTATTGTGATTTGAAAGTATGTAGTAAAGTAGTGAAATAATGGGGGAAAAAACCCATCGACATTGACCTTCTACAACTGTGGTTCCCAAACTAGGTGCCGTGGCACCCTGAGGTGTCAAAGGGCACAGGCAGGAGTGCCATAGGTTGGTGCTCCAGTACCAAATCAAACTGTATATGGTCAATCTGACAGGCAAAACCACTGCAGACAGCTGCCATTCCTAAAATAAGTGGACAAACAACCCTGTCCACCACATAATTCACCAGGATGACATGTAATCACAATTTAATAAATTGTTGCTGAATTTCTCAATAAGAACCTTTTGGCCTACTGGTGCCGTAAAAATAAATGCTGATACTCTAAGGCGCCATTATTAAAGAATGTTTCGGAATCACTGATCTACAAATTAAAAAATCCCTTTTAGAGCAATATAGCACATCCACCATACAGGTCTCACATAATCAAATTAATTTCCCTACTTGAAAAGAAATATGAATGGTCTTCATTGGCTATATTTTACCATTTACACATCTGTAAATACATTATAATTCATTAAAAGGGGTATAGCACAGGTATTGCATTCTATGCTCACATTTGTATATTAGAACAAGGACTTACATCAACTCTGGCAGTGGGAACTAAAAGCTGTAATTAAGCCCATGGAGACCCACATTAACTTTACGTGATTTTCTAACTGAATAGTAAAAAGTTACGTAACCTAGTTTGTGACTAACTGACTCTACCCCATTGAAAGCAATAAAATGTAATTTGATCAGGGTATTACCTACTGGTTTCAATTTATTTACTTATTAATATTTATTAGTGTTTTGAAAACATACGGGGAAACAAAAGAAAATGGGAATACATGAAAATCACTAATAATGATACAAAGTAACTATAAACTTGCCAACTGCTAGACCCAAACAGTAAATTGCTGCGCCTTACAGAAAAGCTCAGAGAAGCTCCAGCCGTCAGAGTATGCACGTAATGCATATACAGCGAAGCTATTGACTGCTTTAGTTCTGATGACGGCCTAATTAGCGGCCTTTAGCAAGTTTACACTTTATCGCTGAGATTCAAAATGATCCAGTGTATTAATCCCAAAGAATATAGTAAATCAACTGATCCAGTGCTGGAACTACCACTGTTACAGAGAATGCTGCGGCAATGGATCCCCATTCCCTGCAACAGCAGGAGTTCGGCCACTGGAAGTAGACAATTGCTGTATTCTATATTACAGGTTGAGTCTCCCATATCCAAAATGCTTAGGACCAGGGGTATTTTGGATATCGGAATATTCTGTATTTTGGAATAATTGCATACAATAATGAGATATCTTGGGAAAGGGACCCAAATCTAAACACAGTATGCATGTATTATATACACCTTATACACACAGCCTGCAGGTCATTTTATACAATATTTTCCATAATTTTGTGGCTCAAACAAAGTTTGTGTAAATACATGAAATTAATTTATGTTTCATATACACCTTATACACACAGCCTGAAGGTCATTTCATACATTATTTTTATTAATTTTGTGCCTTAAACAAAGTTTGTGTACAGTGAACCATCAAAAAGCAAAAGGTTTCACTATCTCAGTCATGCTAAAAAAATTCTGTATTTTGGAATATTAGGATATGGGAGACGAATTTCCCCAATACAGAGTAATATTTGTAAAGGCAGCCAATAATACAATGCAACAACCTATCCAATCAGACACTGTTGTACCGTCTTCTGCTAAGCGTCAAATCTGTTGGCATGTATCCTTGCTCTTTATTATACTGGACAAATTGTGAGGAGACCCGAATGACAAAAGCACCATTTCACCACAATGGAGACTCCAGTGAGGTTCATTACTACACCAAATTCTCTATGGAACAATGGGGTCTATTTAGCAAGCAAAACAGTCACTTAAATCATGCCAAAAAAAAGTTGCCGCAGGTACAGGTTAACGGAGAAGATAACGCAATTACCTTCTCCGCTAATGCCCAAACTCAAACAAAATTACATTGTCGAGCATGCCATTGCTCTCTACAGCGCTTAATGTTTTCTGCTATGCAGCAAGCCAAAAAACATTACTATATAACGTCATCCGAAAATGGCGCTATACGAGAAAAATCCTTTTCTTAGACGAAAATCGCACGGATCTCGTCTTATCAGTCCCTGCAGGCTGTGGAACTGCTCCAATTCTCCTCCCCTCATTCGGCAGTGTGCCCATCACCAAAAGTATGTAGTACTCACTGTTTATGAAAAGTCTCTCAAGATAAAATTACACATGAATGACTTTATAAACATGCATATGTATACACATTCATTTTAATATACAATATAAAGAGCCTTTTAATTTTTTAAAAGTGTCAGCTGCCTGCAGGGACTGGTGGGAAAGGATCCATATGTCCCAGCATATATGTATAAGAGATGGGCCATCAGGATGCTTATGCCATACCTGACGTCAGGGCATGCACAATACAAAATATAGGTAGTCCGGCTTTTTGGACCAATGATAACTATGCCGACGGGGACTTTCCAGGGATAGCGTGTTAACACAATCGTTGTCCATGAAAATATTTTTGACGACACTATTTGAGCCAATATCATGATTATTGCTAAAAAAAAAAACAACAACATTTTGGGGGCTCTGGGGGTCATTCACACCCGTTCGCGAGCAAAGGACACTCGCAAACGGGTCGATGTTGCCCCACTGCGCATGCGCACGACGGAGGGTGCTCCGTCGTGCGCATGCGCGAGACCCGGATAGCGACGGGCTCTCTGGCGCTCCGGGTCTCGCACCAAAGGGGGCGTGCTGTCGATGTTGATTGACAGCACGCCCCCTTTGGTGGGCGTGCCGGGGGCGTGACTGCCAGACGGAGGCGTTCCCATGGGAACGCCTACCGTCTGAGTCCGGCCCCACTGACATCAGTAATGATGTCAGTGGGAGTGATTTTGGCTCTGATAGAGCCAAAATCACTCCTGGGCTTGCGGAAGCAAGACCCTACCGCAGGGTCTCGTCGCAAGCCCAATGGTCGCGATGGTCTTTGACCATCGCGACCATCTTTTTGGCCACTCGCATAAGCTGTGGGTGGTCACCCACAGCTATGCGAGCGGCCAGGAGGCAGCTCCAAATTTAGCTGGGACGGCCCTGATTCAGAGCGAGCACTGTGGTCAGAGCGTTCAGCTCTGAATCAGACCCTCTATCCAGAAATATGGAATACTACAATCAATTACAGAAGCAGGAGAGCGGGCCTCTACTTTAATGTATTTGGACTGTTACAATGAAATAAATGCTCATCCCTTACTAAAGTGTTAGGGGCTTTGGAAATCAATCCTATTTGTGGAAAATCGCTTATGAATACCATGATATTGTCATTTATAATTCTGTGTATGTTAATTCATTCTCAAATGCTAAATAAAGAGCATAGCACAATGAAAGACCATGTTAAATAAATAGCCTGACTGAAAAGCACTTTCATTATTCTTGAACTATAAAACGGCAAAAAGAACAATTACTCAATAGCTCACACAGCACAACAGTCTCACCATGCTGCATGTTTTATGATAAAGCTCTAAGAAAGGTATAGTTTGGCCTGTGTCAGTGAGCATTTTACAAAAGTTTCACAGTATACTGTATTACAGTGGCCTTGGTGGGATGGGTACAGGATACCAGCGCTTGGGATTCCGGTGGCGGCATACTGACAGGGTTAGGATACCAACACCTGTCGGTAGATATCCTAACCATCCCCCCTCTCCCTATCCTATCCCCCTGGTGCCTGAACCTTACCATCCCCTTAGTGCCTAAACCTAACCTCCCCCTCCCCCCTAGTGCCTAACCCTAACTCTCCCCCCCAACCCAGCTACTTACCTTCGGGATGCAGGCGCCGGGATTCTGTCGTAGCGGGTTTCCAGCACTGGTATTCTAAGCGCCAGCATACCCTGTGCCGGGATACTGTAGTACCCCACCTTGGCATCATGCTGCTAATATAAGTAAATTATACACAAGTTTGTAGTTTAGATGGCCTCAGTGACTGTAGCAAAATACATTACGATGCAAGAGGGGACTGCTCTGCTAGACTCCTGTACTGTCTTTCCCATGTTCATGCCACTCTCTACCCCCCATTCACGTCGCTCTGTCCCCCCAAACCCTGCCTCTGTTTCCCCCCATCCGCACTACTGTTTTCCACCCATCTGCACCACTTTGTTTCTACCCCCTATCCGCACCACTGTTTTCCACCCATCTTCATCACTTTGGCTCCCCTGCCTCTGTACTGCTTAATCTAGCGGTCAGGAGTGATGCTTCAGCTGGGGGGCCCGGTGAAAGAGCTCCCTTGGCTGTGACATTACTACCCCCCCCTAAGTCATTTGTCCCCTGTATTTAGCACCACCAGGACTGGGTATGCAAAGCCCGGTGCTGATTGTTTATATCGGGGGGGGGGAGCAGTTTTTTTTTGTTGTTTTTTCTTAAACACAGCAGCACAGACGGAACTTACAGAGCCCGTCCGTGCATCTGTGTTTATATTTATCACACACAGATGCAGGCATCACGGATCTCCCACAACCGTGCATGTTGTATCTGTCTGCCACAGTGTCCCGCAGCCCTCACAGCCACCGCTGTAGCCCGCACCGATGCTACCGCCGCCGGGTCCCCGCCACCGGTTCCGCCCGCTGCCATTGCCGCATCGTCCCACCGCTAACGCCCGCACTGGACCGCCACCTTGGTGCACCCATGTGAAGCCACAGTGAGTACACCTGCTGAAGGCACCTACTGAGACTGCGCAAACGGATTGAAACTTCCTATCTCTATAATGGCACAATTGTGTGGTAATAGTTTAAAAACTGTAACTTTCTCAATTACCTGAACCAAAAAAGGCCCTACCGTGGAACAAGAGCTACCTAATAAAACAAACCCTAAGTCGAAATTCGCCCCTACCCTGAGTTATGCCTTCCCAAAACTCTTCCATAGAGAACAGGAGAAAAGTGGTCCTAACTGAGTGTCAGAAAAAACTGACAGTTGGAACTTTAGATTGTTCCCAAAACAAAAATTTTTTGCCCTGAAATTTGGCATGCACCACCAAGAGACAGTTCTACCTGTCCATGCCAAATTTCAGCTCGGTACTTCGATACCATCCCCCCTCCGAAATTCTCTATGGAGATGTCATTATTTTTTTTCGATTCAGCATTAATATAAGGGCGCAACTGTGCGCATATATATATATATATATTCTGTCCCATCTCCTCAATGCACACGCAGTGGAAGGCTGAGCACGCGCCTGTTTTTGTAAGACGGCCCTTCGTCTTAAACTGGGAAAAGCTCTGAATGACTTGAGAGATCTGAGAAGCCCAAGCGCTAGACCTTGGAATCAACAATTGGCTGGGTCTTAGAGTAACTACTTCCCAAATATAGGGGGTCAGTGCTGCTGTATTGCTTATGCATATATTTTTCTGAACATAAATTGAAACCCTGCCAGTAAATTCCCAATTACATAATGTTCCTACATACAAGGGAAACAGGCTACTTGCAATAGGATACTCTTTTTAAGTAATCCTACACACTGCTACATCCTACACTCAGCATCTTCATAACTGCAGGAAGACGTTGGGTTTTCATTTAATGCAGAAATTAAAAATTATATTACATATTTTTATTTTGTTATTTCCTGTGTGTTATTCTAATATCCTATATTAATTCCATATTCTCTTGGATAATCTTGAAGGAAAAGTATGTTGATAAATTATAATTTTTTACCATTTGAAATTTTTTTTTTTTTTAGCATATGAATCTCAATTGTGATACTATTTTCATAGCTAAGGCAATAAAAAAATAAAATAAAACCACTGATAGTCGAACTAGGAAACAGCAGATTCCGTTTTTATTATAATAGATTATAATCATGTTTTTTCCCTACGGTAGTGTCTGTAACATTACATTTCCTTATGCTCCCTTTAACTCTCAAACAATGCTCTCTAATAAACATTTTCAACTTTTTATTTTACCGTCCATATTTTACCAATTTATACAGCTTAGTGATAATTGTTATTTTTTTTCTAAAGACTACTAAATAAATTATTATTGAATAATACACAGGGCAAACATCTCTACAGTTGCTGTATACACTCAGTAAAGAACAGAAATCACAGAAACATCTGCTACCTTAGACTGTAAAGATTTTATATTTCTTTCTATTAAAAAAGAAAATCAATTTGTACACAAATCCAGAGTAAATCACATTAAGAGGGTAACAAGCTTTGCTTAATTCCCATTCCACCAAATAAAAATGTCAGGAGCAGTCACTGAGATTGTGAAACTGAGCTGTCTGACATGGGTCCTGTAAAGGAATGTAATCTGCACACACAAAGCTAAACTGGTCACACACTTTAAATTCATAATAAGTCAATATATATAGCATTAAAGAATATTAATATATATATATATATATATATATATATATATATATATATATATATATGATAATAAATTGAACGTCAGAACTTTTGTGGCTATAAAACAACATTTTGCCTATGGAATTTAACCTGGAGCTAGGGATGGCCATTGATCATCAATAGTTGCCAATGGCAATTGGGTTTTTCGCCATCAATGGTGGGCCACAGATGCTGTACCATCGGTGATGGCAGGCTGATGTTGAGGAACATATATGCTGGCGGCCAGATAGTGTAGGACTGCGTATATGAACAGAACACAGCCATTGATGACCATTACTACCTGGAACTGGAAAACATCCCAGTCCCTGGTACTCTGGCAAGCCCCTCCTCTTGACACCTCCCCCTTTCTGCACTGTCCTAGTTCTGAATGCTATACTATGTTGGATGAAGAGCACGTGTTATCTACTCCAGTCCCCACGTAGCATCACCAAGTCATGTTTTGTGGATGTCTTTCATCATGCACAGGTGAGTTAATCTAATTTGCTGGGTCAGTAATTATCCCACCTGCTTCCACAGACAGAAATTCTCATAACATCACTGGTTGGGTATACTTGAGGCTTGAGGTTGAGAATCATTACCAAACTGAATGTCACGTTAAACAGCAGAAAAAATTATAAAGTCCACGATATTGAGAAATACATCTGTATAGTTTGCACTAATATTTAAATACCATCAATAAAGTCCCATTTTTTTTTTATAATTGAGTCTCAGAAAAATATCCAAGTTGCTGTTTTCTGACTTTTTTTTTCTTTCATCATCAATAAATTTTTATTGAATACATGCAAAAAAAAATTATAGGGCTACAGAAAAAAGAAAAGGGGAATAGTATGGGGGTAGGATAAGAAAACAAGGTAACAGGACCTCCATGGACATCAAACAAATATTACATCTGTAAATACGTAACAAATGAGTACGTTAAACATCTGAATCTCCAGGAGGAGGTTCGTTTAGATTACAAGCGGAGGGCGGACTCTGTGGGGTAGGTCATGCAGAGGGTGCGCCCTTACCATCTGTGACATATATATATATATATATATATATATATATGCCTTGGATACCACTTCATAATAGGAGAAGATGGAGCCATAGAGTAAGCGGCGTCCCTTGTTATTTTCTGTCTTTTTAACTTTTAGCATGCCAAAGGACTGCATTTTTTAAACGGTTGAAGGGCATGCTGGGAAGTGTAGTTCAACAGCACCTAGAAGGACGCGTATTGCCCACTACGAGTAAACTCCTTTAAGTGTCGCTATCATGAAAAAAATATGTTTTTTTAATGCGTTATTCTTTTCTACAAAGGGCTTGTTAACAATGGAACATTCTAGTACCACATGGGGACAATAAAGTCATGTGTTTATAGAGAGTGTGTTTGCTTGTTTCTCTACCTTCCCTACTTGCTTATAAAAATGTAACCCTTCATAAAAATATCTCCGGAGTAGGGTTGCGTGTGACATTGTTCCCATTTATTTTACAGAAGGTAGTAAATATTTCCCTCCAGACAGATGACCAGAAGACGACAAGGAAAGAGGTCATAACACCATTGTAACAATTATGATGATTGATGGGACACTGCCGTAATTCACGTCTTCCACATGCTCTTAACCCGGCCAGTCAGGATGAATGAACCCAATCAACGCATAGAGAAACAGCGGCCGGTTATGATTATAGACCAGGGCAATAGCAGCGCAGCAAGCCACAAATTATAAGGTGGCCATAAAAAAAGACATGTAAAAGTCCAAATTAATGAGCAGCAATGAAAATATAGGTTGAGTGTAAAATCAGGGGTACGTTCTCATGAGCAATGTCTATATGCACTGTGTTTCCATAAAGGATTCATGCTTAAGGTTTAGATTAATGTAATGACAAGTATCTTCCTTAAACACAAACAAATTGCTTTAAAAGCATATTTTGATACTCCCCTAAATTTCTGAACAGTCCATAGCAGGGCGCACAGAAGGCCTGCCCCTGTGCATGTTACAAAATCATGCTATATAACAAGCACTACTAGGAGCACTAGAGCAGGAAGACAATGCAGCCTTTTAATTGACTATGCGCTTCATTGGGAATCGAAATACCGATGGACGGGATGACGGTTGTCCGTAAACTGACAGCAGCATCCCGATGGTTAACATCCCAACAAGGGAACGTTAAGTAATGTTCCCTGTCCTATTTACCCCGTAACCCTCCTTTCCTGCTCCCTTATACAAACCCTCCCTACCCCGCACCCTAGCCCTCCCGGTAAGAGCCTAACCCTAAACTCTCCCTCCCGGTTGTGCCTGAACTTAACCCCCCCCTGCACAGAGCCTAACACTAACTCCCCCAGGTGCGCCTAAACCTAAGTGTAACCCCCCCGCCCCCACCGACGGCTGATACTTATCTTTCCCCGGTGTCCTTACGATCGGGATGCCGTCTGCCGGGATCCCGGGTCATGTCGGGATTTCGGCGCCGTTGTCTTGGCGATCAGGATTACGATGCTGGGGTACCGGCAGACAGCATCTCACTTCTCGGGATCATAACCACATCCCCTTCATTGAGGTTTCTCGTCCCTAAAATACATTCACTGCATTTGTTGCCTCAGTTGTAAAACAAAATGGCTGCCAACAGCAGCTGATCATTTTATTTACAAATAAGGGATAACAAAAGTCTTGTTGTTTCTTGAGCCGGAGTGCTTGTGACACACCCATTGAGACTTTATTCTAATGGATTAATTCAGTGATGTGTTTCCTTACAGGTCGCTGCACAAAAGACCTGGGATCAAATGTGATTAATCCTATTTGCTAAAGTGCTGGAATCAAACAATTTTCTAAACCATACTTTAATCTGAATATCCTACTCCAGCGATACAGTAGCCCATAAGCTACAATAAATAATGCCATCAGAAGATGGCTTTCGATAATGGGGCCCAAAGTAAGCTTTTAAAGGGGCTTGAAAAATAGGGCCAGACCATAGACCTCTAAAAAAAAAATGGGGGTGGGTAGGCTTTAGTTTGTTGCCTATGGCAGATATGTTGGGAGGCTTTAGTTTGTTGCCTATGGCAGATATGTTCTATGTTCAGGCACTGTTAGGCTAGTTACTAATTTTTGCATGATTTTCATTACGTTAATAAATGAGCCCCTATAATTCATTATAAACATGACCCTTTACCATTTGCGACAGTAAATGTGAGTATCTGTACATCAATATCTCCCATTGTACTGCACCAACAGGTTATGTACACTACTTTATCAGCAAAATGATTATAATACTGCCCAAGAACATCAGAAGAGAATGTGATATAAATGGAAAGAACAATGATACACTTTATTTCCCATCTATGCATAAATTGTTGTCTTTAATATTACTTTAACATATTTAAAACCACATATGTTTAAACGGTTGGTCCTCCATTAACAGTGATTTAGGCAAAGTTTATATCTTGTACATCCGATCAACATTAGGCAACAATAATACTGATGAAAGATAAACGTTTTCAGTAATGTACTTCGAGATTTTTCAGCTGCAGAAGTACAGTGTTCCATGGGGAGGGACAGAAACCACTTCAGCCGACGCAATTCTGCCAAACCAAAATTTTGCAGCTGCTTCCAGAGGAATCATCGTTTGTGAATACCCTCAGTGGATAAAATTATAAAGTAATAACACATGCTTCATGGATGTATACACTACCGTTCAAAAGTTTGAGGTCACTTAGAAATTTCCTTATTTTTGAAAGAAAAGTACTGCGTTTTTCAATGAATATAACATTAATCAGAAACACACTGTATACATATTTAATGTGGTAAATGACTATACCAGCTGCAAACGTCTGTTTTTTAAAGGAATATCTACATAGGTGTATAGAGGCCCATTTCCAGCAACCATCACTCCAGTGTTCTAATGGTACATTGTGTTTGATAAGCGCATTAGAAGACTAATGGATGATTAGAAAACCCTTGCGCAATTATGTTAGCACAGATGAAAACGGTTTTGCTCGTTAGAGAAGCTATAAAACTGTCCTTCCTTTGAGCTAGTTGAGTATCTGGAGCATCACATTTGTGGGTTCGATTATACTCTCCAAATGGCCAGAAAAAGAGAACTTTCATGTGAAACTCAACAGTCTATTCTTGTTCTTAGAAATGAAGGCTATTCCATGCGAGAAGTTTCCAAGAAACTGAACAATTCCGGTGTGTACTGCTCCCTTCAGAGAACAGCACAAACAGGCTCTAACCAGAGTAAAAGAGAAGTGGGAGGCACCGATGCACAACTGTGCAAGAAGACAAGTACATTAGAGTCTCTAGTTTGAGAAATAGACGCTTCACAAGTCCTCAACTGGCAGCTTCATTAAATGGTACCCGCAAAACGCCAGTGTCAACGTCTACAGTGAAGAGGCGACTCCGGGATGCAGGCCTTCTAGACAGAGTGGCAAAGAAAAAGCCATATCTGAGACTGGCCAATAAAAGGTAAAGATTAATATGGGCAAAAGAATACAGACATTGGACAGAGGAAGACTGGAAAAAAGTGTTATGGACAGACGAATTGAAGTTTGAGGTGTTTGGATCACACAGACGCAGAACAAGTGAAATTATGCTGGAAGAGTGCCTGATGTCATCTGTCAAGCATGGTGGAGGTAATGTGATGGTCTGGGGCTGCTTTGGTGCTGGTAAAGTGGGAGATTTTGAAAAATGAAGGCTATCACTCCCTTTTTGCAACACCATGCCATACCCTGTGGACAGCGCTTGATTGGAGCCAATTTCCACCTCCAACAGGACAATGACCCAAAGCACACCTCCAAATTATGTAAGAACTATTTAGGGAAGAAGCAGGCAGCTGATATTCTGTCTGTAATGGAGTGGCCAGCGCAGTAACCAGATCTCAACCCCATTGAGCTGTTGTGGGAGCAGTGTGACCATATGGTATGCAAGAAGTGCCCATCAAGCCAATCCAACTTGTGGGAGGTACTTCAGGAAGCGTGGGGTAAAATTTCTTCAGATTACCTCAACAAATTAACAGCTAGAATGCCAAAGGTCTGCAATGCTGTAACTGCTGCAAAATGAGCATTCTTTGACGAAAGCAAAGTTTGAAAGACAAAATTATTATTTCAAATAAAAATCATTATTTCTAACCTTGCCAATGTCTTGACTATATGTTCTATTCATTTTCTCATTTTGCAGCTCATTTAATAAATAAAAGTCAGTGATCATGTAAAACACGAATTGTCTGGGTGGCCCCAAACTTTTGAACGGTAGTGTACATAAATAAGTAAAGTGCTAATGGGAGTTAGTAATTAATTTGTCGACGGTTACAATGTGGACAATTACTAGTTTGACAGTGTAATGTTCACGGCATAATATTGCCGTGGTACTAATGCTAAAGCATTTTAATATTGGCATTATAGCTTTAAACATGAAGCTTTACCATTTTAACAGTGTCGGCATTATAGCTTTAAACATGATGGAAAAGCAATTTTAAAGCTATAATGCCGACACTGTTAAAATATTTTAAATTAGCATTAGTACTGCGCCTCCATTACGCTGTCCACATGGTAATTGACAATATTGTGACCATCGACAAATCACAGAAACACTTCCTGTTAGCAGGAGTGGTATGACACTAGAGAAATCAGTTTGGACTTTAAGGGGTCATTTCAGTTAACCACGAGGGGGGTGAGTTTGCCAGACTCGGATTTTTGTACGCAGTCCTATGGGGCTATGAACAAAAATCAGTGAGTCTGGGAGTTACCAAAAGTACGGCATACTGCCCCACTTAGCTGCGTCGCAAAGGGACTCCGGCTAATTAAATTGTTTCAATCCAATTAGGTAAGAGTTACCTCGCGTGGTGCAATTGCGGCTGTATGCCGCAATTACGGTACCTTGACTCACAGATTTTTGTTTGCAGTCCTATATAAAGTGAAACAGCCTCATACTTCACTGCAACTTACTTGGAAGTAGTGACAACTTCAATGTGCTTATAAGCAGTATATTTAAGCAGGTTGGTTCAGCCCACAGGATTGGGTCCTGGATGCTGGCACTCGGGATCTCGCTGGTCAGAATCCCGACACTGGCGTCTCGACAGGGTTAGGATACAAACCTGTCGGTAAGTATTCTAACCCTACTCTTACTGCTAAACCTAACCCCACCTCCCTGCAGCCTAAACCTAAAGCCCCCCCGGATCCTAAACCTAAATACCATCCCCACAGCAGCCTAAACCTAACCCTCCCCCTAACCTGACTACTTACCGTCGGGATGCCAGCGGTCAGGATGCTGGTGCTGACTGGTGTCGGGATTCCGGCACCTGCATCCCAACAGATCCGATTTAAACTACATCCTCAGCCCACCAAATGGTTACATCTTCTGTGTGGAGGAGAAGGGTATACATTGTTGCCTCATGTTTTAATATAAGTTTACAGAGTCTCTGATAGACCAAGGATCCGTAGAACATCTACTAGCATTAAATGATTTATTTCAAGAGGCAGGTTGTGCTTCAGATTGGTCTCTTTTCTCTGCAGCAGTCTGGTTTAATCGTTATTTGAGCACTGAGCACCGTCTGACGCTGTTCATGGGTTTATCTGGATCCTAACATTTTATGTGAAGCCTTACTAGATGATACGTTTTTGGCAAGTACAGTTATTGTTAAAAATGAAAAAAGGAAGGAGACAAATTTAGCTTACTAAGGAACCGGCCCCTGCCTACAATTGTCTGACGAGAGTTGCTGCCAACAAAAGGTTTCAATAATCAACCATAATATTTTTAGGCCTCTAAAAAGGATTTAAAGAGAAGACATTAATTGCTCTCTCGTTACACATTCGAACAAGTGATCTATACGGAGTTTCAGAAAGGAAGCGGACTCTGGAGCATTAACTCGTGGCAGTAGTGACATTTATGGTCACATTAACAGAGTGGTAAAACGCAATGATAAACAGTAGTGCTATATGAAACATATAGAATACATAAAAACTTATCTGCAAAATACAAAAAAGCGGTACAAAATTTAACACATATAAACAAGGCATTCAGGTAATCTATATAATAAGTGAGAAAGTGTGTGTCTGTCTGTCCGTTTGTCCTTTATGCACGGCCAGAGTTTTCTACCTAGCTCCACCAAATTTGTCATGGTGGTGCAGTTTGAACAGGATTCGGTTTTTGGCTATGTTTGAATTTCATCAGGGTCATGGAGATTTACATGGTGCCCACCAAGTAGGCCGTGGAGTCTCAGATTTGAAATTTTGGTTAAAGCAAGTTCGCTCAGTGTCTTCCAGTGCCTAAATCTGCACTGATCTGGAGGCACAGGCTGATATGTACCAGTGGGGGGCAGGCAGAGCTCCAACGGAAGAGAAGTGAGCCGGAAGATCAACTGTCACACTGCACCTGCACTGACAGTTCTTCCAAACACAGGGGGAGATGTATGAAAAGTCAAAGCGGCATCAGCGTACGTTATGTGAGCTGATACCACTTCTCCCCGATGTATGATCAAGGGGTTTGGCGATAAATGACAGGGGCGCTATGACCACTCAGATGTTCATACATCTCATCTTTAGTGCTTCCTGCTTCGCACGGTAAAGAGGAGAAGCAGGAAGCGATATAGCAGCACTTAACGTGCCGCAATAATACATCTCCCCCACATTTTCATATGCCATGGTCTCCAGTGTTGGTCTGCAATGTAAAAAAATGAAGTCTGCAGATATATTTCAAGGTCCATTCTTCTACCCGGGCAACACCGGGTATCCCAGCTAAGTAAACACAACTGAAATAGACTAATCACCTTTACCATCATCATTGGGTTCATGCAGAAGCACCCCAACTAAATAATGCATACACTGGGATCACTGATCCCGGCACCCATGACCCTCTGTATGTGTCAGAAAAAAAAAAAAAAAATCTGCAAGCCACTGTAAAAGCCAAGATCAGGGAAATTAAATGGCCTTGAAGTAGATACCCAGTATAATTAGATGTTTAGGAACCTAGTTGCTCTAAATGTTCCTGTACTTTACGAAGTTGATAGTTTGGAATTTGTTAATGGAAAGAGTTGGATCTCTAAATATAGCTTAAAATAACTTCTTTATTTTTCTTAAAAGCTGGTACAGAAAAAAAAAACAGCTAAAATGTAAACGTCATGGAAATGTGTCTTAAAATAGATTTGTGCCTGCCAACATTGTATGGGTAAGCATACACTATTTTCTCTCCTGGGAATCTCACATGTCCTGTGCTTGTGCCCCTCTTCAATACTCTTCACATCATTTTTTTCCGTGCACAAATTAAAGAGGATAAAAAAGAAGGTAAAATACATTTTTAAGAAGTGGCAATGTGTCTAACATGATCTCGGGTTATAATTTTGTACATGTTGTTATCTAGACAGACAGACAGGGCATGTGCTGCAAACAATCAGAACCAGAGCCTGGGCACTGGTTATCACCTAATAGCAGAGAACGGTTTCAATTTTGGGAACAGTTCTGTCCTGTATCCACTTTTGGATAAACCAATTATTTTACACTGCACCCTCAGAGTAGGAAATGCACATCACAGAGGTATGACAGTGAGACTTGTGTATGTGATCATTCTGCTGTACAGGAAGGATGATTCCAGACTGAAGAAATAATGAAGTGTTCCACAGCTGTACCCCTTTAATCGCAGGTAATTCAGACCAGGGCATTTATCTAGGGACCTCACTGATGCATTTTACTTTACATTGCACAAACTTAAAAATGGACAATAGTAAAATCAATTGATTATATACCCATTACATAGAGACTCTATGGGGGCGATTCAATTGTTTGAGAGAACTAAGGGCCCGATTCAGACATTTACGCTAATGCTATCGCAACTGCGATCTCTTAAGGATCGCAGTAGCGAAAATATGCTAATGACTTCCATAGCTTCTCTGAGCATACGGACGCCCACTGCTGCCTTCTCATATCCGTCCAACAGCGTAAACATTGGGCACATAGAAGCTGCGTGGCTATACTATCTGCATCGGAGTGAAGTCTGACCTGTCTCAAACACTGCGTCTCTCCTGACACACAGAGAGCTCTCAAGATGTGAAGGAGATCGCAATGGCTAATTTATGCAAACCTATTTAGTTATACGGTCCCGACACGACTTTTTCCTAGATACCACGTTACGTCCCACATACGCTTACTACCTGTCACTCACTTTGCTAATGAATCCCCTGTGCAAGAGTAATCGCAAACCCGATGGCTGCACGTGTGCCGTGCAGCTTTGACGCAAGTGCAATGGCTGACAATCGCTCGATCTGTGTAAATATTGGCATTGCGTAAATCTCTGAATCAGGCTCTAAACTCATATCTTATGTTGCCGAATGCTAATCAAACTGTTCTGGGCAATCAGTCCGGAAGCTGAAGAAATCTGCTTATAGTAAGACTTTGGGACTGGTCGTGAGTGCCATGCGCACCTTACTTGCAGCACCATTTTATCGCCTCCTATGACCACAAAGATGTGACACTTTTAAACTAAAATTTAAAGGTTGCTTCCGCTCCAAATTATACTGCGTAACAGTGAAAATGTTTCCGGCCATCAGTCAGTATGTGGCCCAGAAGTTGATGGACAGCATGCCAGAGCGAATTGCAGAGGTCTTGAAAAAGAAGGGTCAACACTGCAAATATTAACTCTTTGCATAAACTTAATGTAATTGTCAATAAAAGCCTTTGACACTCATGAAATGCTTGTAATGTTACTTACGTATACCATAGTAACATCTGACAAAAAGGTCTAAAACACTGTAGCAGCAAACTTTGTGAAAACCAATATTTGTGTCATTCTCAAAACGTTTGGCCATGGCTGTATATTAGTAAAATACATATATATTGCAGGTATTGTCGCTTAAAAACAAGAGCTAATAAAAACATTCTGATATGTTTTTCAGGATGACAAATTTGTAAAGTAAGACTATTTTTAGCAAGGAAACGAATGAAAAGTGTTTCTTTGCTGTACAGTGTTATTATTCCGCACCATCTCGCCCCTTCAGAGACCAATGTTTTTGGTACATAATACTAACAACAACTTACCACATTAATATGTTCCATCCCTGACAGCTATTGCTGTAGTCTGTAAACCACACAGCTTTCAAGATACCATGCATGATGCAGACTTGCCTGACCAGTTGTGCCCTGACATTTATTTCTTGCTGTAATGCTGCAACATCAGGAGATATAGCAAATAATGAACTCCCCACTGTGAATTAACATGGACTGAGGCCATGAAGACTGTCCCTGTTATAGAAAAGGGATGCAGGGTAAGAGCTTTTAGATATATCAAGTCGCTGGCATGACGATCTCTTTGTATATAAATGCATTTTACTTTCATTGATAGCTACTGTATATAATTCATTGGGTTGGGTAGCCAATGATGTTTGAATAGCACAAGATAACTTGCAGGTTAACTTCCCGACTGGTAGGTCATTGGTGATCACTTGTGTTTGAACACCTTTAACGGAGCAGATAAAGGCCCTCATTCAGACCCACTCACGAGCGGCTGTCCGCTCGCAAGTGGGTCGATGGTCTGCACTGCGCATGCGCACGACGGAGGGAGCTCCGTCGTGCGCATGCGCGAGACGCGACGAGCGAAGGACTTTCCTTCGCTCGGAGTGTCTCATCAAAGGGGGCGTGCTGTCGATGTTGACTTGGTGTGCGTGCCGGGGGCGTGCCTGCCAGACGGAGGCGTTCCCAAGCCGGTGACCCACAGCTATACGAGCGTCCATGGGCCCTGATTCAGAGCGAGCGCTCTGGACAGAGCGTCCGGCTCTGAATCAGGGCCAATGATCAGAAACAGAAACGCTTCCATCCATCTTAAGTGAGTGAAAGTTCGACATTCAGACACAGGGCCTGATTCAGAGCCGCTCGTAAGCGGCCGCTCGTTCGTTCCGAGCGATGTTTGCACAACTGCGCATGCGTACGGATCGTAATACGCATGCGCGAACCAGTCAGTGTGGACGAAAATCGTTTGTTCGCTAAATAGCGAATGCCTGCTATTTTGAGTGACAGGAGGAGGCGTATGTGGGTGGTAACAGGGGAAGGTGCTTGAAAACGGGGAGTGGAGATCCGAACGCAGGCGTGCCAAATGGTCAAAACGGGCGTTTTATGGGTGTGCATAATTAATACAGCAGCGTCATTGACCACGTCACTGGGTTATTTTATAGTCAGAACTGCTCCCAAGATTGCGGTAGGAAAAACCAACCACAAGAATAGCGAGCAGTTCATACGCTGGTCGATGTACTCGATTAATCTAATAAATAGCGGACATGACGTAGGATGCGAGCGGCCAGGGGGTGTAGTTTTCCAAAAAACAACCGCAAGTTTTGTTCGCTCGTTCAGACATAGATGCGTGAACAGACCGCAAAGAGCGAACGGTTCATTTGAACAGCCACCCCTTTTTTCTGAACGAGCGAGCGCAAATAGCGTCCGGCTCTGAATCAGGCCCACATTTTTGTAGGCTGTTCTGGCATTTTTAGTGCTAGGACAACACACAAATGGGGCACCAGTGAGGCCTTACGGTACTCTTCTCACTAATGTCACAAAGCAGCACATATAATGATATACATTCCAGGATGTTATTTAGATGTATAATGTGAACTATGACACTTGACTGTATAACACATCATCATGATGGAATACTAGTGTCATATTTCCTGTTCTACTTTCTCATTGTAATGACTTGCTCCGGCCTCTTTTTGGTAGATTTTTTTTTTTTTATCACCCAGTATCCATAATTCATCTGCAAAGATAAGCTATGTGTTTTCATAGGACCCTTGTGCTAATGTGTACAGGGCATTACATGCTTTCCATTTCCTCTGCAATCTTCTAGAGTGCAGCATACATTATTGACAATGTACAGCGCCATTATTTCTGCATGGCCATGTTTACGAGACCAGACATGGATTACTCAATAAAAACTTGTATCTTCATAAGAGTTACACTTTTGGCCCTTGCAAAGCTCTTTGAGAGGCATTTTATTTTGACTGAAATGTACCTTGATATACCTTCACTATGGGGGGAATTCAATTAAATGCGATGTTGATTAGCGCTGGGAATGAGTTCCGGAAGCTATTCATTTGGCCACGCTGTTAACCACAACTAAAGGATTTCTGCTTGCATCATACTGAGATGTGAGCAGAAATCTGTCTAAACTAGTGCTGCAATGCGGGTTTAGGGCTTAGCACGTGCACGAACAGCATTGCAGGCAGCATATAAGTTAGAGAATGCAGGTTATTGCAACTAAACACCCGGCTTAAGGCGCCGTAACCTGCATCTCTATACTTCAGTGCATGGTGCGATGGGAACAATTGCATAGCTCCGGGAACTCATTCCTGCCACTATTCAACATCGCGATCAACTGAATTCCACCCTATGTGACAAAGTTTGCACCTACATTAAGCAAAGTGTTGGAGCTGCAACTATTGTTGCATCTATATGATAAATGTAAGGATACAGTACATATATTTTAATATGCATGCAACACCCAAAGCGGAATTTGAAATGGAAGTGGGCAGACACATCTTTGCTTGTACGCAAATGGAGCAATGATCAACCATAAACAAGCTCGACTATGTTTAGTCCATATTATGGGGCTCACAAGCTGATCCTGTTACTCGGCCAGGGCACCAAAATGACGGCATGAGATTAAAATCTAGACACACCTCAGCGGCCAAAAGAGTGTATTCAGGGCTCAACGTGTGGCTGGATAAAAGCACGTACGTCGGAGTTTACAGAGGACCACATACAAATGCTGATAATGATCATCTGCCAATTGGTTCTTTGGAAAAGCTTTAAGTGACCGGTTTGCTTTTGCTTGGAACACTCTTGGGCGTGCCAATCATTCTGATTTCACATACATGTGATGTTGGTGGACATGTGGACAGATTACTAGTGAATATACCACACTAATGACAAAAAACAGAAAATAAAAATCATCCATACATTAGTACACTTGTGACTCAATAAAATTAACCTGACAGCGTCATATAGATTTGTAATAAAAAAAAATGAGAATAAAAATAATATAAAAAAAGGACTTGTGCACTGGTGGAAATGAAGTGAAGTATAAAAATTCTGATGAGGCTGGAGATATAGAACTATCATTCAGGACTGCACATGCCTGGACATCAGCTTGACTGAAAGCCTATTGACTTCCTGTTATATTAACTGCAGAACCACTCACGATGGCTCTTCATTTTAAATCTGTCGGGATGTCTAGGTGTTATGGATTATGACTAGGGAGCCACCTCAGGAGCAGATTTAGGGGTCAGGGTGCCCCCAGGCACGGCAGTAATGGTCGCTCCCCAAAGCCAAATATTATTTTGTTTGGTTATAAGCCGTCTTTTGACAATTGGCAGTTTAATATAATATAAAGATAAAACAAGCCAAAAGATATGACATTTTGCTTAATTTTAATTATGTATACATATTTGCTAGGTAGGACAGCTTACAGGGGCAGCCTGGGCATGTCATACACGTCTACACTCCATTCAAAATGGTGTACGGTATTGGTACAATGGAAAGATTTTGTAGTTACTGGTAAATGTGGCACTGACAGCAATAAAACAAGCACCCAAATGCCACCCCCAGCAAGTGGCGCCCTAGGCACTTTCCTAATGGGAAATTCACCTCAGAGCTTCCTCACATTCCCTATATGCCTTGTATTATAGCCCTGCCAAACCAATTTAGATGGACTCATGAGAGATTAGTACTCTATGGTTACTAAGAACAAATTAATGAGTCACTTTAGATGTACAAACTACTAATCTCTCCCTGGAAATAAGGTTTGTGATTTTTGTATATAATATTGCAAAGCATTTACTAAAAATTTAAAAATTAGCTGTTGTATTTCTGGTTATTGATAATTATCGATTTGGAAATAAAAATACAAAGCTGGTAACAATATTGGATATAATTTTTCTTTAAAACGAACACATGGCTTTTTTAAAAAAATATATAAATTTTATTTGTATTACCTGAATGTAGGTGGTCTTGCACACCTAATATTTATTTTTAATAACATAAGTTGCAAAATTAGTTGTATGAATGTGTGTGCACCAGCCACACCCAATATGGCAGCTGTTACCATGTAATAGGAAGCATGACCCCAAGAGATCCACTATGCTCAGTACACATTCACAAGAGGCTACATTTTCTCATTTCATACACATTTCAAATCCAAGTGCTCGTTTCCATCTACTTTCTGCACTCAACAGACGCCCTGTTGGGCTAACAGCGTATACAGATGACACAGTGCTGGGCTATAAAGAACATTAGGCTGACACCAATAGATTTATGCCTCCACAGGGTTCATGTTCCACAGGGCTAATAGGAAACGTCTGTGCCATTATGTATTGGGATTTGCTCTCAGCAATGCAGTGATATAACTCACAGAATATACCAGGTATTCAAACTCCCAGAAAAATAAAAGGCATGAGCACACTAGAAATTAATGGCTGTTGATTTGCTTTCTTAATGTGCTTTAACTAATTAGAAATAATTAGCACCTGCCATGAGCTAGTATAAAAACACATATAGAACTCTTAATAATTACAACCTGCTAAGCACTACGATTGAACGGCTTGACAATTACGCTGAAGCAGTCTTAACTAACTGACCTTTCGCAGACAGAAGGGATAATGATACCGGGAGGAATTGTGCTGCTGACTTGGCAGGTCATTGTGTTATTAAGTGCACATCTGAGTCCTCTGGTTTTCATTCCTGTAGCTTACACTATTGCAGTCATGTCCCTTCTAATTCCATTCAACTGTTACCTATACAATATGTCTTGTATAACAAAGGCAAATTCATTGGCACATACATTTGTCACTTAGAGAAAACGCATATAATTATTACAATTAATGTGTACTATGTAGTATATTGTTATATAGGGTGATCTTATCTTTAGTATTCATGAATATCAGAGCACTTACTTTGCTCAGATTATTCAGTATCCTGTGAGGAGGGCTACATTGTGCTTTTTAAAAAAAAAAACATACCCGAGTGTTAGTGGGGGGGAGGGGATCAGACTCATCAAACTTTCTAAAGAGTGGAGAATTTTCCCATAGCAACCAATCAACTTATACCTTACATTTGTCAAGTAAATTCTATAAATGATACGTATAAGCGGATTGGTTGCTATGGTCAACTTTTCCACTTATTCACTTCTTTACTCTTTAGAAGGTACAGTATAATACATTTCCTTCCTTAGTTTATATATTAGGAGTATTAAGGACACACAAAAAAAATCTTCAATAATGGGTACAGATGGAGCAATTCAATTGTTTTGGGCGACCATTAATCACTGCTGGTCATGCTTAAAAGCACTGGGTTAGCTGCGCAAAGTGGCTAAACCATCTAAACTCATGGGTGTGAGGCGTAAATTGCCATTTGGGAGCACATACAGCCAACATTACATGCCGTGGGCATGTAATGTTGCTGTCACCACAAAACTCCTACCATTGGCGTTTGGAATCGCTTACGTACACCCAGGCTCCTACACTGACACCTAGAACTACTTCTTCCAGGAACTGCCATTGCTGCGTATACATAGACAAACTGCGTCCACACCCCAAGGACCCATTATCCGGCTTTTTCTTAAAGCCCAAAACTCCAATAATACAGACTTTTCCTGGGGGTTTAAAAGACATAGATCAGAAACCTTGTACAAATGTACACTCCATTTAGCACTTCACCAGTGCTTCTATCACAATATGTGCGTGTGTGGCTTCTATCACAATATGTGCGTGTGTGCATTACTGTTGGCACTAGTCCATTCTCCCAGTGCTGGAACTTGTCTATTAATAAAATGGAGCAGAAGCACGAGGGTTTTCCCTTTCAGTGCTGTGGAAGCCATTATAGCCACGTGGGCCGGGTCTCCGGCCACAATCGCACCCTGATCTCCAGTCACTTTAGACAGGAGATCGGGTGTGATAAACCAATTTAATTGTCCCTTAACTGAAGGACTACATTCTCACAAAGTTTACCTCTACGATATTAGTGTCCATGTAAATGCATATATACTGTAATAAATGTGTCTAAATGCATCTCTCCAATATATAACAAAAGAAAAGAAGAGTAGTGTACTGTATAAAGGTTAAAAAGTCAATACAAATGAGGCTTAAAAGGACTAAAAGAAAATAAGTTAATTAACCTCTCCTCTAAAGTCTGACCTCTCTCATATACATTACTATATTATAACAATGACATCATTGGTTGCAATGTATTTCAGTCAGTAGGTGGGATCCAATCTGTAAACTTGCCATTTGAAGCCAGTTAACATTTTTAATGTTTAAGTAGAGCATTGACTAGAGCGGCATACATTCTGCATCAATGCAATGTGTTCTTCATAGACATCAAAGGGATCTCACCAGATAAAACGCCATCTTTGTGGGGAAGGAGATTGACCCACATGGGTTAGATGTTCATAATAATTTAATGTTTGAGATTATTTATGGAATTATATAGAAAGAAAACCTATTCCAAACATCAAACAACCCACAAAATTTAAAATGTAGGTTTGATTGTTGAAGATAGGACAGCCTTAAAAAGGTCAATCACAAATGGAACGGAGACCCTATGAACGAGCATGGAGATCATGTCAAAACGTGTAAGCGATGCTTAATATTATTTAATTCAAAGACCACAATCGCTATTGGAAATCTCTGCGATCAAAGGTGGTTTCTGAACCAAAGCAGCAGTCTGCGCAATATTCAGTGCATGCTCCTGAATCAACATTAATCCGATTTGCACATTTAACACTTCACTTTCCGCTGACACCATTGTTCCGTGTTTGCCCATGTACAAATGTATCCTCATATATAGCGCTCCCGCTAGGCTGTTTCAGTGGGGTGCTGCGCCCTACCCTATTTCTGAAGGGTAGAAAGCACCCTGCCCTCCAGCGCGGCACCCTGCTGAAACAGCCTGCGGGTTCTGTCCTCCACCCACGGGCCGCAGTGTCCCGCGGGTGGGGAAAACGGCAGAGCAGCGGTCAGCACCGGTGAATGGAAGCCGAGGACTGACAATTGCAGAGGACTGACCGCGGCTCTTGAGGGCTGCCTGGCATGTCCGTAAGTGCCGAGCATGCCCCCAAGAGTGATGAAAAGGGGACGCGTCATAAAGACACGCCCCTTTTCATTGTCCACGACCCCTTTTCAGACACGTGACTTCGGCGCGCACAGAAGTACGCTCGCTCTAGGTCCGGCGTCCTGCCTGCTGCCAGACCTAGAGTGAACACTAATACATCTAGCATCCATAGGCTATACGGCGCAAGATGCCTGGCATGAGTGAGCCACCAGGTCCCGTGTGACTGTTAGTGCCGGGCATCTTTTTAACCAAAAATGCATCTTACTTGCAATGCGATGCGACTAGGACACATCAAGATACTGCACAGATTAATTTGATATGGGACACCTGTATATCTGTGTGCAGGGCCGCCATCAGGGGGGGACCGTCGGGACTACTGTCCGGGGCTTGGACACTCAAACAGAGAAGAGGTGCCCGGCCCGCTCCTAAAGCCCGCCCGCCGCTACTATTACAGCCAGTGTAAGTGAAAGGGGCCCCCGTCTTATGCCCACCCATCGCCTCTACTGCCAGCGCAAATATATGGGACCCCCGGACGGTCCGCCCTCCAACCTGCCGCTGAAAGGTGCCCGCCGGCGCTACCCACTGTGAGAGAGGTCCCAGTCCTGCTGTCCATCCTCTCTCTTCCGATGCACAATAAAGTTTATACAGCGCACGTGACGTCATGACGTCACCATGCCACTAAAGGAGAGAAGAGCCATGGCGCCTGAGGAGCAGCAGCAGCCTGGAACAGAAAAAACAAGGTAAGTTTCATATGCTAGCTGAGGAAAAAAGAGGACTGCAACACCACTGCAGAGAGTGAGGCAGAAGGGAGCAGCGTGCAGGGCTGGAGAGACATAAGATATATGTGCACTCACATAGGTTGTTAGAGATAGATAGATAGATAGATAGATAGATAGATAGATAGATAGATAGATAGATAGATAGACCAATATATCTTGTGTGCGTCGGCCAGTGTGTACCAGCGATATGTCTGTGAACAACGTCTTTCACAGACATATCGTGTCGGCGCTGCTGCACAGCTGATGCCCAATATATCTGCAGATATATTGGGGCATCGTACTGCGTGTACGGGCAGTCAGCCGACCGCCCATACACTTGCTGCAGTGGCTGTGGGGAGGGGTGCACCCCCCGGCCAGCGGCAGCCGCGGCCAGATGATGTATATGAGCAACAATCATCTGCAGATCACTGGATCAGCAGATAGATCTGTTAGGTGTGTACCCAGCTTAACTCTGCATATTGACATACAGGGCTGTAAGGAGGGGTGGGACTAGCTATACCAGCTGTCGGCTGCAGCCTGCACCCTCCCCTGGCTCACTGTTTCCACACTGTGTGGAGTGGGGAATGGGGGGGGTGGGGGGGGGGCTGCACATTTTGTCAGTCCTGGGCCCTGTCTGTGTGTGTCAGAGTCTGTAAAAGCAGCACAACAGAACTTGCAGTGCATTAACATGTAGGACTATAATTGCACATTTAAAGCACACACTTCAACCAAATGTGCACTGATCATTTTGGGATTAAACATTTGCAAAATCATTATGCTAACTAAATTTGCTGCATTTCACACAGTAACAAGGTTAACTGACATTTCTAGTTTCTAATGCTGGGTAAACACCTGGCCTACAGGTCGGCTTTTTGGCCAACCTGCCATCCTCTTTAACGATTGGTAAGTGCATACACACTTACCAATCATTCAGATGATGTGTCTTCGCTGTCATCACATCTGGGCAGGCATTTAAAATTTGCCTGCCCAGTTGCGATGTCAGTCACCTACGGCAAGTGTATGGGAGGCCAGCAAGATATATCAGCATCGGCTGTGATGTAGGACAGATGCGATGGGCCAAATGTAATAGGGTGTCAGTTTTAGTAACAGTACAAACTCGCACTTTCTCGCACTTTTAAAAAGAAGGCAAATTCGCAGGCAAATTTAATAGCCTGTGAACTTTTCAGCTCGAGGCTACTGCATTTGCGAGTTTAGGACTATATAAACTGACACCTTTTAATGCGAGTAGCATAAGTACACACAGAAATATATACATATCTCATGGATATGTGCATGTTTCTGTGTTAATCTGACCTGCTCAGGATGTACTAGCCTGAAGCAGGTCTAATATTTGGGGACTTTTGGTAATCTTTTTTTTTGCGAGGCTGAAACAGACACTCTATTACATTGGGCAAGTTGATTGTTTTCAATGTGAAAACATCTGGATGAGAGTTTGAGAATGGGGAGTTTTAGTAACTCTGAAAAATGCGAGTTTCAGTGAACAGACACCCTATTACATTGGAGAGTTGTGAAAAATTGCGAGTTTAGCACCAAACTCGCAATTTACCAAAACAGACACCCTATTACATTTGGCCCGATATGTCTGAACGACGTCGTTCACAGACATATCGCCTGTACATAACCACCGATGCAATATGGCGTGCATTGGCTGACTGAATGCCATATCGCATAGTGTACCCAGCATAACTGACCAGTGATGAGCCATTGCATGTGGTCATATCTTAATTAACATTGGTGGATTTGAGCAATCTGGATTTAAAACCAGTTTGATGAACACCACTGTCCAATATTTCAGTTCATTGAAGAAAATCATGATGTAGCCACTATCCATTGTATTTTGAATGGACCTGTGAATACGGGATCCATGTGTGTGGACAAACTGCTTATAAATCTAAATTGTATTGCAAAGATCCAGTCTTATCAGCTTAGAACATGTTTTGTCAAAATAGGAGTTGAGGTTCAGGACGTATGCCCAATTAGGCCACACTTTAGGTAAAATGGGGGCCTGTTATGGCAGTTGGAAAAAGAGCACACATGCACACCAATAGGAGTTATCTTCGGATACAGTATTGCCAATATGCCCAATGTAAAATATGTTTGTCATCAGGCCAAGGTCGTTTGGGGACCACACATGCAGTGATACCTGGCCATGTAGAAGGAAAAATAGATAGCGCTGTTGCTGCTGCTAGATAATGTGCTTAATTGATCCACATAACAAACTTCTCTGAATCACAAAACATTTATTACACATATAGTAAAATTGACATAGTAACAGATATAATATCTCTAGAGAATAAAATTCAAGTAAATAGTTGCAATTATTGTGACAGCTTGGTATAACTGGAATGTATGTGTCTATAAATAGATACAATTGAATAATTGAAAAAGCTCCCAGAGAAGAGCGAAACGCGTCGAAGGGGTTTTTATCTACAGTGACCAAGTGCTTTTTATATCTGGAAGTGACTCCTATTGCTACCTACCACCTCATTTCATCATTGTGCAGAGAGGTGTCACCCAGAGCCTAATCAGTTGTCAATCAGGACGTGAGAGCGGCAGAAACTATACCACCAGCGAGGCCACGAGACCATTGCCAGTTTGGACCATCGGTCAGATGCGTGCCCTGCTCATGTTAGTTTGAATTGACGATCACAAATTACAACTTTACATCTTCAATTACACCATTTTATACCAATCAATTTGTGATTTAAGGAGAGCCGGGTATGAACTGAGATCTCTAGTCTTCCAACAAGACCTCAGTTCTCCTATACCTGGCCATGTGCCCGACATCGCTTACAAGGTGTATGTGGCCAGAACTAAATTAGTTCCAACATACTGAAGGACTAGAGTCAACTTTAGCATATGATAAGATCAATGTTTTGATGTGAAAATGAAGAAAGATTCTAACAACATATATACACTGATCAACCATAACATTACATCCAATGACAGGTGAAGTGAATAACCGTGGAACAATCATTGGCGACTCGGGCAAGAGAATATTCACGTTGCGGGGAGAACCTGGGGGCAGCCCAGGATCTCCATGAGTGCTGAACAAGCCCCCCACTAGTGAAAAGGGGGCGTGTCTCAAACACAACCCCTTTTCTAGTGACCACGCCCATTTTCCACACACACAGCAGGGTCCAACTTTGGTAAGCGCTCTGCCCCCTCCACATCCTAGAAGGAACACTAGGGCGGAGGGGGTGGATACATTACACTTTAACTCTTTATTTAAGTTGGAGACACCATCACAATATTTTGCAGCTTTAAAATCTATTATTCATTCTAGATATGTAAAATTGCTGTTGTATCTCCTGAGATAAAACACAATCATAATAAGTCATTTTTTTGAGCGTTATCATTTTAGGAGCCCATAAACTTGTAACATGTTTATCTTGTGTCACTTCACATTGCATTAAGGAGCCGCCACTAACTTTTATGCCTGGTGCAGAAGAAAAGTCTCATTCATATATAAACAGCAATAAACAACCAACATGACCCCGGTGGTACAAAATACAAAGATAGATCATGGCTTTAAAAACCTCTAGATATCTTCAGGTGTGTTCATTACTTACAGAAGTGCCTCACCTGCAAACTGGAAATGTGGATTTAAAATATAAATTTTCTTTAAGGAAGCATCAATATTGTGGGTACCTTAAATAATGAATGGAAGGCATCCTATCAATTACTGGAAACTAGTGATGTCACAAATGTCTCATGCTCACTGGATCCTAGGAAAATGATTGGCTATATACTTGTGTCATCTGATATGGGTAAATTGTTCATTATATCACCTAAATTATTTAAAAAAAAATTCTCATTGAATTGCAAAATTAATACGCTAAGGGGAATTCAATAAGCCCCATTAATATTTCACATGCGAAAAACAGGAGTTTTTTGCTATTTTTTGTGCAATTCAATGACATCCCCATTTTTTCTATGCAAAAAAAATAAAAAATATGATTAGCCCGAACACACATAGAATCCGTGATAAGTTCACCTTTGTGTTTTCACGGCTGCGAATGCGAAAACAGGGTCAATATTAGGGAGGTTATTTTTAAAATGCCATCGGGGCTAATTGATTCGCCACCTGGGGATCAATTAGCTGCGGTAAATTACGGTGGCTAATTGAAAGCCCCACAAAATATTTTAGCATGTTACCATTAAAGCAATACTCACAATCCAAATCATTCATTTAAAAAGTGTGCAAATATGTGATTAAAAACGGCAATCATCGTAAATGTATTTTAAAAGCATAACTGACTCGATGCCCAGCACTGGCTTGGCTTGTATAATGATTTTTGACATGAAATCCTTATGGCAAATTGTATGCCAAACATTTTTCAGTAGAGGAAATATACAATATGGAGAATAAAAAAATAACATTATAGTTTATCACAATAAAAGATGGTACAAAACTATGTTTTAAAGCATCAAATGAAATCATACTCTAACAGTAAGAAGTGAATATGCCCATTGTGATAACCTAATAAGAGGTGAATTGTATTTTCTGCATCTTACTGATTCATAGGCATGTAAGACACACCTGACGCCTCCTTACAGGTGTATACCAAAGGCAATTAAACAAAACAATAGGGGAAAACAATGCAGAGAGTGATAGAATAGTATACTTCTTATACTCAAAAAAAACAATGTATTCTTTTGAGAACAATATTTTAAACACTTCCTGCTAAACAACAACAACTCATAGATGCTTAGTCCATACAAGGGCAAATCCATAGGGACCAACTAGTGCAGATGGTCAATGACTGCATACACTACCATGATAATCAGCTTATTGGATCTCTCAGTCCCAATGCTGGGATCTTTAAGGACCAAGCAAAGAGCTGGCGCTACCAATAAGCAAACCTGGGTAGCTGCCTAGAGTGACAAAGGTCAGGGAGTACCTAAAACACTGAATGACTGACATAATGTGTGTTTAATGCCCCAGTGCACCTTTATATGGGAAACTGCTGGCTGTTGCTCCGTGTCAATATTTCACTGGGAGTGAGGCGGTTGGCTATGATGGTCACAGGTAAGCGGCACTTCCAAGAAGAAGAGGATGCTTTTTCCACTGCATAGGTAAGCAGTGGAAACAGCTGTTGGTTGGGGCACGGTTTCTAACAGGATGAGCCCACGCAGCATTCAACGGGAGAGGAGGGGGAAAGGGTGCTGCCTTGTGCACCCACCGGTTTACCATAACCCTCCCTTCCCGGTACCTGAACCTAACCTCCCCCTTAGTGCCTAACCATAACCCCCACCCTAGTGCCTAACCGTAACCCTTCCCCCCATCCCACTACTTACCTTTGTGATGCCGGCGTCGGGATCCCGGCGGTGGTATTCTAAGCACCGGCATCCCCTGCGTCGGGATATTGAACGTATCCCGGGATAGATATACTGTCTGCAGATGTAATAAATATCAAATGCTCTATGATCAGCACTGATTGACAATTACATCATACATCGGTATCTGCCAACATCTAACAATAACGCTGTCACCATACTATTGTATGGCAACAGAAAATCATTCAGATGTTATTAAAAAACAATAAGCACACTTCTGTAGCTTACCGTCTTTTTCACATGTCGGCAGGATGGAGATAGTGAAT
Organism: Taudactylus pleione; assembly: GCA_031769625.1. Classification (NCBI taxonomy): domain Eukaryota; kingdom Metazoa; phylum Chordata; class Amphibia; order Anura; family Myobatrachidae; genus Taudactylus; species Taudactylus pleione. The sequence continues at coordinate 3,498,715 of JAUIMM010000422.1, forward strand.
ATTGCTACTGTGCAATGCCCAGTATAATAGATTTTTAAGACGACACATCATGTCCTTGGGTGACGATATACCTTCTTTATGATTGAAACAAGCCGATTCCGTATAGATTCGTAATATCGATACAGAGCAGTCTGCGCATCTTGTGATATTTATGAGATCCCATGTATGCACATTGGGACCGGCCAGGAGGCAAGTCGCAGGGATCGCTGGTGGGGGGAGTTGTCTCTACCCCACTCCAGCTTTAGTGCTTCCTGCTTCACGGCAGGGAAAGTGGCTTTGGCTTCATTAAATTAGTAATTAGACTATTCATCAGCACACTAATAACTATAAAAACTCAGGCGAAATTAAGATTAATACCTTAATTATATCTGAAACATATACAAGTATCACCAAAGCTCTATGTGATGACCCCTAAACTCCAAAACGTTGTAGTAACTTCTTATACATAAATCTAATGCACATAAGTAACATCTGCTATATCTCTATATGATGCTGCGTACACTTTGTGGTGCCTAAATAAAGGAGACTAATATAGGTATATGCACACATATGTAAATATATGCCACAATTGGTTCAGGAAGAAGACACAATAGGAACAAAAAGGTGAGGGATGAGATAACCATTGAGAAGGGTTTGCTGAGCTCAGCAAAGTGGAATAAATAAAGACATGTAATTATGCACAGCATGAACATGAAACCAATTCTCTTTGCTGCTGTACCACCTAATCTCCGAGCGTCATAATGCAGGCACTCTCCAGCAATAACAATGGTTCCGGGGGATAAACACTTTCCCCCACTGCAATAGCGAGATATGTTCTGGAGTGGTTCATGGATTGCTCAGCTGATGAGGTCTGAGCAAAATCAAATATGTGGCATTAATTAAAAGTAATGAAGCATAACTGCTCTACTTACACACAAATGCACAGTCCTTGTAATTGCAGAGTTCACCTGGTGTGTGCAATCCTGGGCCTTGGAAGAAAGGCATAGCTAGAAAATTGGTATGAGAAGCAGTTCTTTATAGGAGGTAAATGGACCATTACCGTCATTATTATTATACAGGTGTCTTGCAACACATAAGGAAGCAGTTTTGGAACAAGCCTCATCCAAACCATCAAGATGCCCTTGCATTCTGCGATAAGGACGGAAAAATTGGGATACGTTTAGTATTGCAACACAGGAGATGCTGGGGCCAAAATGCCGGTGTTGGGATCCCGTACTCATCACGGGCAATTAGGCTGTATTAATCCCAACTGACCACAAATTGCAGTGTACCCGTTACAAAGAGACTGTGAATCTTGATACACCAGATATAAATCGGTTTTTGGTGTAAGGGGCACTTTAAGTTAAATATACTACATTATTTTTATGTTTTTTTAATACTACAAGTACACTGAAACCAGCCTGTTTCAATGCTACAGTGAATTCTGCATTACATAAACCATATGTAATTATTATTCGACTCCGCCCATGTGATAATGATGTATTCCCTATTATCAACAACTGCAGCTTCCCAAGTCATATTTTTAAACAAGATTAATAACCGCTGATGGACAGTGAGCTCTTCAGACATAATCCAGGTACTTCCCTTAAAACCAGTCTGGCCCAGTTACACTGACCTTGCTGTAGCTGTTAGGAAATCCAGCTCCCAGGTCTCTGCTAGTACTCTCGTCAGTGCGTTCACCAGATAACGAAGATGGGAATTTTTGCGCGGGTAGTTTGGGAAAATAATTAGTTTGGCATACACGGGGATAACACTCCTACTAAACTAATCTTTCAGTCGTTACCATAGTTTCGAATCCTGACCTCTTCTTAAAAAAAAAAAAAAAAAGGATCAAAAAAAGAAGATCAAAAAAAGAATGCTTATCAATAACTAACAGCTGTGAGCGACAAAACAACGTTCCAGGAATGTGGACAAATTCTCTGTAAGGGAGAATATTCCTATGGCAACAAGGAAGTCCGCAAACTATGTGAAGATATATTTTCAGGAGTAATTGAAAAAAGATGAGGTATATACTGTATGAACACACTGTTTTTTTCCGGTCTTGATGTTAGACAGTTTGGATGGAGTAACATGCATCTTCTCAACATACTGCTTTTAATTTGATGGAACTGTAATATAGATCACCACTCAGAGGGCTAGTTGTACTTACTGCTAACATCACTTGGGAGTCCAATTAAAAGACATTTCTACCTCTCTAAATGCCCATTTGCAAATCAATTGTTCACTTTCATGTCTGTACAACGGAGAGGGGATTTCCTTATCAGATTACCTTCCCCTGTGTTAGGTGATCACTGAATAAAACGGGTCCCCGCAAAGGTAGGAAGGTGCATTGCCGCCAATCAACTTGCTGCTTCCTTACACATAATGATAATCAAACATCAAAGATACAACTGAGGCCTCTCACAATACAGGTAAAAGTGAATATGTACATTAAAAACAGCCAGTCTGTAACCATTTTTATCAAACAGCGCCCCAGGTCTCTTCTGATCTGATGACAATAATCTATTGGGTGTATCAGCTAGGAGCAAGACTTCATGGGCATGGGCTGGGCCAAAAAAAAAGGTATATCACGTGAGAATCTACCGTGCGCACAAAGATCTGCTGCTAGTGGCAACAACACCCTAACAAAGGCGATCCCCACCACCTGTGATACAATGCAAGAAAAAAACAGGTGTGCCAATCCACCAGCGCAAACAAAGACCTGTATCAATTAGAGTTCAAAGGAAAAAAAAATCACATTCCTTATGGAGTAATGTATCAAAAGTCCATCCTGTTCATCACACACTGTATGTCAAGGTGTATCCTTGTGTATTCTCCTTTTCACATTGTCTGTTCCAATCTCAGGGACTGGACCAACCTCTGGTCAGAAAGAGGGCTGAGTAATGAAATCAGTGTCCAATTTGGTCACCCGTCGTCCCCTCCTAAATTTCTGTTATGTCGCATTTGGATTTCCAAGCCAATTCTAGACTGTTTCCGGCTTGCACACCCTGTGATTCTGCAGAAAGTGTCATGTGCATCGCATTGATGAGCACTTGTAACATTACCATTCTGTGATTCAGGAGCCATCTACATATCATCCATATTCTAACAGAAATAATTACTTTCTCTTTAGGAATAAATAGTATATTCCCTGACCCATTTTCTTGCGGTCACTGCATGCAGACCCAAAAATCAGGGGGGTATATTGAGTAGGCTGCGAGTTTATAGGGCAGTACAGATGGGTAATGGTTAGCATTACTGCCTCACAGCACTGAGGTTGTGGGTTCATTTCCCACTATGACCCCTACTGTGTGGAGTTTGTATATTCTCACTGTGCTTGCATGGGTTTTCTCCGGGTGCTCCGGTTTCCGCCCACACTTCAAACATATACCGGTAGGTTAATTGTCCACCAACACAAATTAACCCTAGTGTGTCTGTGTGAGAGCATGTGATAGGGAATATAGATTGTAAGCTCCACTGGGGCAGGGACTGATGTGAATGGCCAAATATTCTCTGTAAAGCACTGCAGAATATGTGTGCGCTATATAAATAACTGGCAATAACGAAATAAATAGAAGTGGAGATGTTGTCCGTAGCAAACAACCAGATTCTACTTAACATTTATCTAGCCCCTTCTAGAAGATAAGCTAGAATCTGATTGGTTGTTATGGATACAATCTCTACACCAACTGCTGCCATCCACCTTCATATGAAAGTTAATAATGATTGTTACAAATCATGTCATGCCCCTGTAACAGGCAAAATGACAATATTAAGGTAAACATAAATGTGTATAATGATTTTCTGAAGCAAAGATAAAATACATCACAATTATATGAAAGGTTGTCATAGAAATCTATAACCCAAAACAATAGGCGCCAGAACTAGATGGCAATAACCAAAGTAGCAATGTGTTCTCTTAACTAACAGCAGCCAGGCCATAAAAAGATAAATCTCGAGATTGTAGCTGTACAGACACTCTTATCGCACACACACACTATGTACAGGTCGATTTCTTACACTTCTGTGTGAAAAGTTAAGGGCAGGCCAATAGGTTCTAATACCTGTGATTAATTCACAGGCCACAGAACGCTGAGGAAGAGCAGAATATGCAATGAAAAAATCCAGAAATTAGTGATCAGTGAAGTCATAGGTTCATGAAGATGAAAAGGATGAGTTCTCCACTTAACTCAGAAACAAACTATCCCTCTTATTGTTGCTTCTGTGATTCTACAATGGAAAAAAATTTACATTTTCATTCATAGAAGTTTTCAATGGTAACAAGAACTACATCCTATACAATATAATATCAAAAGTTCTAGCATTCAAAAGTTATACTACAGGAATCATTAAATACTTTTGAAACTTGGTGCATAGGTAAGTGCACAAACCAGTACTGTAACCCATAGCAACCAGAATGTAATCATCATATACTGCTATGAGTTACAGCATACATTATGTTATGCACCAGTTTCTATATACCATATGTCTCTAGAATGGACATGTGATAACAGTGAACAGATATTAGTCAGACCAGTGTTGGCGTCAGTTATTCCAAGAAAGGCAGCACTGTGTGGGGAATAACAGGAGAGCTACTCATTACTAATTAAATGATACAATAAATCTTGCACAATAATTTAATCCAATTCTGAAACGCCAGAGAGTAAATATTTTCTTGGCACGGAATGAAGTCTTACTCTAAATGTCATCAGTTTAAGAGGCCTGGACTTTAAAGACTACCTATTAAATAACCATTTTATAGGGATGGCTTGTAGATCAGACATGGCAGCTTAGAAAGATAGCAACAACCCATTGATAAAAAATTATTACACATTAGTAACTTGTCGCTGAGCTACAACTCACATGATGATTGGCTAGAAAAGGTACAGGTCAGTAACAGTTGCAGAAAGCCTTCTTTAACCCTGCCACAGTTAATACTAAATAGGTAGTGTTCAGTGTTGTGATGTATACATTACAAGGGATCAAATATAGGGATCAATCCAATTCGGTGCGAATTCATTTTGCAATCCAATTAGTAACTCGCACTGAATCAGACAGACTGAATCACATCTTTCCAGTCACATCTCCCTGAGGGTGAGAGATGGAAAGGAACATCTTTAATTTAAAGTTAAAATGTTGGGACACTGTGCTGAACCCCTTGGACACCCCCCTAATTACTAATTAGGCAATTGAAATTAGTCCAATAATTACATGTCATTTTTGGGGGTAAAAAAACAAAAAAATTGTCCTCAAATTGGGAACGGTATGATTTACCGCCGGCCAAATCCTGACAGCGGTGGAAATCCCGAACGTCTAAAGGCAAGTATAAACTAATTATACCCCCTAACCCTCCTTTAAGGATGCCTAACCCTAACCTCCCCCCCCCCCCCAAGTGCCTAAACCTAACCCTAACCCCTCCATCCCCGCAGCCTAACCCTAAGTTTCCCGGGGGGGGGGGTGTCTAACCCTAACCTCCCCCCGGGGGTTCCTAACCCTAACCCCCCCTTCCCCTAGCCTAACCCTAAGTCCCTCCCAGGAGCCCCTAACCCCTGCCCCCCCGCACCTGGCTTACCTTCGATTGGGATGCCGGTCGTCGGGCTCCCGGCATAGGTAAAATGACAGGCGTCAGGATCTCGATGCCCGTCATTTAACTCTTGCCGGGATTAGACAGTTGGGAAGCCGGCGGTCGGGATTCCGTCCGTCGGCTTCCCCTCGAATTACCCCAAAATTTAATTACAATATTTTTTTACTTGAAAAATTATTTTTTGGGGGAATTTTTCAAGGTGCCCTCAAAGTACCCCCAAATCACCTTTTTTGTTCCCTACTTTTCTTTGCATTTTTCATTTAATTCGTTTGAGATTAAACAAAAAACATTTTTTTTTTAATAATTTTCTTGCATTTAAAGACACCCCCCCCCACAAATCAGCCATTTGACATCATTTAAAAACCTACAGTACCTTCCTAAAGCCTACATACAGCCTTCTATACAGTCCTGCTAATTAAATTATCCATTTTGGGGGGGTCCAGGACAGTCTCCCACTTTTTCATTCACTTCTCTCAAATCTATTTTGGCAGTCAATTCGCACCCCTTCGCTGAGAGTAGTGCAAATAGGCATTTTTAATTGTATTGGAGAATTCTCGGGTGCGCGCATCGATGCGAAGTCTATGCGTTTCAAGAAACAAACTCGTTACTCGCAATTCACACCTAATTGGATTGACCCCGTATTATATAATGCTGCTGCTATAGTCCATATAGAGTAGACTCAGTAGAGAGCTGCATGGAGGCCCCACCCCCTCCCATCTCTCACTGGATGCCTGCACCCACTCAGCCTTTCCTCTCCCCAGCCATTGCAGTCAGTGCCTTTTTTGGGGGGGCTGCACAACTTTTTTTTTTTTTTAAACGTTTTGCATAAGTACACACAGTAACATGCACCTATCTCATGGATATGTGCATGTTTCTGTGTTAAGGCACACATCCACTAGACGACAGGCAAAAGACTGCACGATTATGACATTGTAATCGTGCAGTCGTTTGTCAGTCTATGGTGTGCCTACACTGAAAGAGCAGTCGTTCAGTGAAGGCACATCAATCATCTGCAAACATGTTGAACCTGATGATATCGTCAGGTTGTACAACATATTTCTACGATGACAGGTGTCTAAACGTCCAGCGGGAGCGCGCATCGCTGGTCGTTTAACACATTTTTCTTATCAATTTTCAAACGATTTGCGAATGATTATTGAATGATTACGATATCGGTATCGTTAATTTTTAATCGTCTAGTGGATGCGTGCCTTTAATCTGACCTGCTAAGGATATACTCGCTATCCTGAAGCAGGTCTATTATTTGGGGACTTTTGTTTAACTTTTTTTTGTGAGTCTGAAACGGACACCTTATTATATTGGGCGAGATAATTGTTTTCAATGGGAAAACATCTGGATGAGAGTTTGAGAATAGGGATTTTTAGTAAGTAAAAAAATGCGAGTTCTAATGAACTGACACCCTATTACATTGGAGAGTTGTGAAAAATTGCGAGTTTTAACACAAAACTCGCAATTTACCAGAACAGACACCCTATTACATTTGGCCCCATATGTTAGAACCGTCCCTCTACCAGGGGTCTAATCTCCACTATCTATTCTTTATTGAGTGAGGAGGTAAGTCCTAGCCGGGATTCTCATGAATTGGCATGGGAACTGGATTTGGGACACCCCATAGATGAGGATTGGATGGAAATATGGGACAATGCCGCCTCAAGCTCTATTTGTGTCAAAATCAAGGAAAATATTTATAATTATATTGATGGTATTATGTACTCTCTCGGATAAAAGTAATGTTTCCCGATGCTTCGAAAAGGTGCTGGAGGGGATGTCGGGATGAGGGTACCTTTATGCATATATGGTGGTCCTGTCCAAAATTGGTTGGAATATGACAGGAGGTCATCAATCTCCTCTTGCACCTATTTGAGATAATTATCCCTTTTGATCCTAAACTTTTCTTTCTTCCGTTGAATTTTCCCACCCTCTCCCGATATCAGAATCATTGTTGTTTCGACACATCGTATCGGCTATGACCTGCCAAATAGCACCTGACTGGAAAAAAATCCTACTCCTTCTCCTATGCAGGCAATTTTAACACGTATCTGGTATGTCTATAGCATGGAATATATGACTGCTATACTACGTCACACCTCGAAGTCCTGCGACAAGATATGGTCCCGTTGGCTGGCATATCAAAACATTCCCTCCCCATTCAACATTTAATTTTTATATTATTTTGATTTTGGGCTTTTTGACTAGAGTTCATCCCCCCATATCTATTTATCCTCCCCTCTCCTTTGTTTTTTTGTGTTTTTTCTTTTCTCGATCTTCCTTTTTATTTTATATTTTCCCTGATGGTTTACCACGCCGTTGTTTCGAGATAATTTTCTGACTTCTTTAAAAATGAATCACTTTATTGGTGTTTGAGTTATTTCTGACCTGATAGTAGTAGATCATGTACTTTTTATATTTCTGAATTTTGTCTATTATTTTAATGTGATTTGCTCAATAAAATGTGATAAAAAAAAAAAAAAAAAGTGATAAGCAGGCTGGGGCTCTGTACTTATCATAAACCTGAGATCCAATGAACTACATATATGCATAAATGAGTTCACCAGCAGGTAAGTACAGATTGAAATGTTAAGTCACACTAATGGCGGTATTCAATTGTTTTAGCGTGCCTGATCTCCAGTCTAAAGTGACAGGAGATCGTGGGGCACTATTCAATTGATGCCTGTTATTGCGCTTATCGCGCCCATAAAGGTCGGGTTTAGCCACATAAAACGGCTACCCCCGACTAATGTGCTGGGCGCGATCGCGAAAAGTGCCTTTTGGGTGCCCAAACAGGTCACTTTTCACCCATTTCAGCTCGTACCCACCGTGTGGCTGCGAGCTGAAATGGTGCGCCTGCAGCTGATCGTGCCCGACAAGAGCAACAATTGAATAGCTCCTGTCGGGCGTGTAGGAGGGCGATACAATTGAATACCGCCCAAAGTATATTACGTTATTTGCAGAACTGGAGTTCCCTTACAAAATGCAGATGTTTAGGAAAATGACAACATAAGCACACTTTTAGGGCTGAATAAGCAGACCCATTTGATATAGAGATAGCAGTAACAGGTACAGGTACTGCAAGGGATAGTATATTAATGATCTGCAAGTAAAGGGATGATCAGTAGGAGATAATCTAGGAGTCTGGTGATGCCTAAAGCATACGGGATTCATGACAGGCGTCAAGATACTGACGCCTGTCATAATCCCGACCATCATGGACGGGCTAAGTATTCACTAACCCCGGGGATGGGGGGGGGGGGGGGATTAGGTTTAGGGCACCTCGGGGGGGGCTTGGGGTTAGGCACCCCCTTAGAAGGTTAGGGTTAGGCTAGGGTAAGGGGAGGATAGGTTTAGGCACTAGGGTAGGAGGTTAGGGTTAGGCACCCCCCCGGGAGGGTTAGGTTTAGGCACTAACAGAGGGAGGTTAGGGTTAGGTCCGCTGTCGGGCTTCCGTCCTGCCGCAGTAGCCTTGTCAGAATTTGAACCAGCGGCTTAGCCGCTGGCGTAACAATCCCATTCCAAGGCTACAGAGAACAGAAAAAGACAGACACTGAGGAAATAGTGGAATTCTCTTGTAGTAAAAGAATTCTAGGGAGCAGCCAAGGTCGAAGCCATCACCTTTTACATAGATTATTTCTCAAATGTCAATATTTATCCAGGAGAGAATACCCTTGTGCTTGACTCCCTATAAACAATCACTGAATACAAATCCAAGCCATGATGTGGGTGTGTAACTGTAGACACCTCCCTAAGTATTAAGAAGCTGTATAAACCTGCATTGATAAAACCACAATAGCTACACACATACGTACATTTTGTGTGTGTGTGTGTATATATATATATATATATATATATACATACATACATATACACACACACACACACACACACACACATTTCCAATAATACGGCACTCCTTTGCTATAATGCAACTTTTAGTGTGCCCGTGCTGTAATGTATACAATGCTGGTCCTCAAAAGATTCAAGTCCACGCACGGCACTACTATAGCAAAAATATTTATATCTTATTGAAGTACAAGTTAGTACATATTACAAATGTCCAGCATATAAAGCAACGTTTCAGGATCCCTCCGGACCCCGTCCTCAGGCTGCTGTATGTTTAGTATTGTAAACTTCACAGCAGCCTGAGGACGGGGTCCAGAGGGATCCTGAAACGTTGCTTATATGCTGGACATTTGTAATATGTACTAACTTGTACTTCAATAAGATATAAATATTTTTGCTATAGTAGTGCCGTGCGTGGACTTGAATCTTTTGAGGACCAGAATTGTACATATTATATATATATTGTTATTAATTATTTGTAACTATTTGATTTATTCCTTATCGAGCGCCAGGCAATTTTTGGCATTTATCAACAGAGCCTTGGTTTATATGCCAAAATGATGTTGATGTAAAAGGTCATACAGGCATGTTTTAAAAGGTAGCAACTAGCACAAGGGGTGACATGTAAATCATAAATTATGTATAACATGGTTTTGTCTCTAGTGTGTGAGACCTGGAACTCTTAATTTAATTTCATTGCATTATCCAGCAAATGGGCTACTAAGGCACCACTGAATACGACACAAGGTTTACGGACATGATCCTAGCAAAAACACAAGTTCTATACTAACTCATGATGATAATACAGATCACACTGTACATAAAGAGTGGAGAGTAAATTTACTTGGCAACACAAAAACCAGCTTTGCACAATTCCAATTACTGACAGCAATTAGCCTGCTGGCAGCTCTGACAATGCTGACACATAGAAAGGGTGGGGCTCCAGAGGGAAGCTTCACCTACTCCTTACAGGTCCTGTCACACTAACATAAGACAATACACTATTGTCTTTACTACAGCAATTGTTAATAAACATACTATTTATTAACAGATTTGCTAAAATATTTGTAATCTATTCCCCTAAAATGTAAACTCACATGAGCAAGGCCCTCCACTCTCTCACCGTGCACTATACTTGTCACCAGTGCGCTACTTCACTCAGTCATACCCCTTTCACACTTGCAGCAATAACCCGGGTTATTGCACGTGAACGCGCAGCAACCCGGGTTATAGTGCTGTGTGAAAGGGTCAAGTTGAAATAACCAGGGTCAAGTTTCAACCCAGGTAACGAACAGTGTTGAACCAGTGCTCAACCCCGCTCGTGGTGCAGTGTGAACAGGTAACCCAGGTCAATGCGACCCAGGACCCGTTTCACAGTGTAAAAAGAGCAGGCGCTTGGCTCATCTTCAAGTGCTAGCTCGACATGTGATGGCGGTGACATCATAGACCAGGCAGAAAGCTGGGTCGGGCCGCTAGTCTGAAAGGGGTCTCACCCGGGATGGACCCATGTACAATTCCCGAAAGAGACCCACGTTTGCGATGTGAAAGTGGTATCCGTGACATATTAAAATTAATCCGCATAGTCTCCTGGTGTGTCCTAGTCGTATTGCATTGCGACAGACGCATTTTTGGCAAAAAAAAGACGCCTGGCGTTAACAGTTGCACGGGACCTGGTGGCTCACTCACGCCAGGCATATCACGCTGCATGGCGTACTGAGGTTAGATGAAAAGAGGACACATCTGTATGTGAGAAAGAAAAACAACAAGCGAGTTGCAACTATTGAAAATGGCTTAAAATGTCATTTTTTGTGTGGGAACAATTAAACATTATATTACTACATAAATGCTTATGTGAGCTCAGTGTTCTGCAGTAAAAAGACTATGTTGAGAACTTATTGTCTTTATTGTTTAAATATCAAACATTACCGAACCAGACGGGTTCCTGACAGACTGTGAATACTTTGCTCCATGAGGAGTAAGCACACAACAGATAAGTCACATAGCTAGCCAAGGCGGAGACAAGAATGAGCTGGTATTTACACAAGTGTGTATAATAAAAGATGCACTATTGCTGAAATTGCCTTTATGCATGTAGGCAAAATATACCCAGTCATCTCTATTGTGGGTCAATCCTCTTCACATCTGAACAAGAGAGATAAGAGGGGTGAGAGGTCACGAGTCATACTTCTAATTAAATTGGATTTACAAATGAGCAATTTTATCCCAATAGAACCCACAGCAACTTCCTCAAGATGACCGTACACAAAAGAGCAAAAACAGGGTAACATTTTTCATAATGACAGGTGTACAAAAGCTATAGAACGCGCTTATTTTTATAGGCAAAAAAGCAGGATGACATTGTTGACCAGTTAAAAGACAGAAAATATAATACATGTAGTGACAACAATAAGTTTCACAGTAATGTTGACATTATCCAGACAATTTTAATTTTAGGGGGGTTTTTTTTTTTTTTTTTTTTTACTTACAGTGATTCTCATGCTAGAATGTATCCAGCAGACATATGAAAAATAACTTAGGGATATAAAGTTCCCCGCCTTCTAGCTCCACTAAAAGAAGTATGTATTAAAAAAGAAAAATCTTAGAAGAACCACCCAAATAAATTAATGTGAGATTAGCTAAAAATTTATTTGTTTTCTAACGCCCACAGCTTCCGTCTAGAGTGACGGGTGACATTCAACTGTTTGTGCCGCTGGGCACAAGTGTCATAGGCGCCCATCACTTATCATACATGTCACGCCCAAATGCGCCTGGATTAGCAGCGTAAAGTGGCTAAACCAGTGCAAACTACGTCAGATGGATTTCTGCTCGTCACATCAGGAGGGTGCGAGCAGAAAAAATGGGTGCCTGCGGCACTCTCACCCGGCGCTGCAAACAATTGAATAGCTCCAGGTCACATTAGACGGGAGTTGCAGCAACGTAAATCAATTGAATGCCCCCACCCCGCCCCAAAAAAAACAATTGAGTGCGGTCACAGTGCAAGACACAATTAGTGGCTCTGGGTTACGGCACAATTTTTAGTGCCATCATACAATAGGGTACATAATCCACTGAGTGTTATTTCCTCTAGACCCACTGCTAAATAAAAGTTTCAATATATAAACTGTATTATAAAGAAAAATAGGGAAAGTGCTACTCACAGAGCCTGCTCATGGGACTAGTAGAGAGTACTGAAAATAAAAAACTGAATTAAGCACCACTGGGCTTCATCAAAATGGCAGGTTTCCAAGCAGGCTATATTACAAGATTTCAGGACATCATGTTAAGTCTACCTGGGTCTCAAAAACACCTGCAATAAATGTAATTAGAGCCCAAATCTGTATGAATTGCTCATGTGGTAACACACTATCTGGTATAAATTATGACCATCAGTGTATTAAACCAGTAACCTGTGAGGATTACAAACAACTTGGAGGAGAGCAGCCCTTTTAGGTCTCACTATGTCTACAATAACTCATACACCAGTGTATCCTCTCTAGGGTGAACTACTTAACAGGATGTTGTTGGAGAATGATGCATGGGTGCGATTCATTCCAGACTAGATAAAGCAAGTATATTGAGGAACAGACAGTAGTAGTCAATCACCGAGATGGATTAAACCATAAACTGGCATGGGCACAAATGAACAGCAATATACTGTATTAATAAAACACAACAATCAGTTGTACTGTAGTTCAATTCAGCCTTATCTAATACTGTGCCAATGTCTGCAAACATAGACAAGAATGCATACTTCTATGCTATCAGGACCACTTACGTAAACTATGTAAAAAACCCTATTATGTATTTTAACATTACTTCATGTGTGATTGGGCACATGGTTCACTGTGTGCATTTCTGAGATGCCATTGGAATTTTCCCTTTAATTATACAAAGCACAACAGTTGAGAGAGTCAGAGTTCATAACGATATAGTCATGTGACAGACATAAGGGATCTATAGGATCAGCTAGACACAAGCAGATTTATGGTGCGTACACACTAGACAATATGCTCCCTGAGCGACATCGTCTAGTGTATCCCCGGCAAGGTGTGCTCAATGTTGTTCATGACATTGAGCACACCCGCTGAACGATATCATTAACGGTATCGTTCAGCGCCGTGCTCTCTCCCCCATTCCATAACATGCAGCTACCTGACGACATCGTCAGGTTGGCCTGCATGTTAACCCGATGAACGATGATGACGAACGACCCGCGGGAACGCACATCGTCGTTATCGTTCATCGTTTTTGTGTTAAAAATGGACGATTAAGTGGACGACTGAACGATAACGATATCATTATAGTTCAGTGGTCCACTTTAATCGCCCAGTGTGTACGCACCATTATTCATGTTATTTATTAGATTTGGTGCTTAGAAAGGTTTCACGTGGAGTCAATGAGGAACTGACGAGGTCTGTCTTGATACGAATACCACTTTCAGATATAAATTCCCGGCTTCAACCTGGCTCGAACCTAGGACACCAAGCACGGGTTGAAGCCGGGATACCCCTTTCACAACCCGACCTGGGTTTGCAGGCATGGTTCTAACAGTTTACACAGCACCATCGATCTATTTAGGCGTGACCCAGTCATCTCCGACCTGGTTCGCACCTTTCACACTTGAGCCGAGTGATAGTCCCAGGTTGCAAGTCCCGAGAAAAACCCTGCTAGTGAGCAGGGGCGCGGATCAGGGACTGTCAACCCAGGTTACACCTTTCAGATGTACGCCACACCAGGGTTGATGAGTGTTCACGCGCAAAAACTCAGATTTTAGACTTAAGGGGTATTAGTGATCGTATGATCATGAACTTAATACCTGGTGGGGAGTAATGGCATAACAAATGTTCTAGAACATACCCAGCGCAATGAACTGAAGTGTTATTTGGTGGTAGCACAATGATCCTCAGCAAGGTATGGTCAGGATAAATGTATATATCACAGTATATGGCTGGCTTTGGCATGATCAAAGAGGAAAGATATCTACTTGGATCATGTGAGAGCTACATTTTAGTTGTAAAAATAAAAAAATAATTATCTTTACATTTGTGTTTAATTTAAAAAGGTAAAAATGCTAATAAAATAAAATACAAAGAGTACCGTCTGCACTGCACCGTAAGAACAGCAGGGTATCACAGGAGTGCAGTTAAGGAAGAGTTTGTATTTTAATTTCTTGCTTCATCCAAAAGGAGGTTGATGCAGAGTTTAACAGAAGCATACATTCTAAGTACAGGCGTAATTACGCTTCCTCACAGCTCTGAATCTCAAGCAATTTCTTTGACACCATCTCACTGAACATTGCCTAGGCTAGCTGAACTGCAGGTCTCAGCGGGCCCTTAATGCCCCGCATGCTGGTTCTTGTGGTTCTCCAAGTACCAGCATGCGGGGAAGGCTTGCTGGGACCTGCAGTTCTACTGTAAAAGTCAATGTTATTACATTTACTTTCACACAACATTTTACACAATCAACCCGGCACCCACTGCCCAGGGGTGCCGGGGATAGCCCTGGGCTATCAGCCCGGGCCTGGGGTGCCCTGAAGAGGGGGACCCCTTTATTGCGGGTCCCCATTTCCCCAGGGATCCCCGGCATTGGCTTACTAGCGGTCAAGCGTTAATTCTTTGGCCTGGGGACCCGATGAAAGGGTTCCTCTGGTTGTGGCATTACAACCTTGGTAGAAAGAGTTCGGTGCTGGTTGTGGAAAATACAGGCAACCCCTACTCATTTTATCCCTTGTATTTCCAAAACCAGGACCAGCTCGCTGAGCCCAGTGCTGGTTGTGCTAATTACAGGAGAGCCCTACGTCGTTTGGCCCCTGTATATTTACAACCAGGACTGGCTCCGAAAAGTCTGGGTCTGGTTGTGCTTTTAGGGGGAACCCCATGCCATTTTATTTCTTTATTTTACACAGATGCATGCACAGATTTCACTGATCTGTGCATGCATCTGTGTCTAATAATACAGCCCTCCATTTAAATTTTCAAGAAATTTTTAAGATAGTCGTAAGGGTTTTTGGAAAGCAAAATGCTATATCGTTAACGATTTGGAAATAGTTAACAACGAACGATATATTGTTTGATCGTTCGTAAAACTGCACAGTCTGTATGCACTATATCGTTAGTCCAGGAGTTCCGGGGAGTTCAAGGGAAATCGTTAACGATATTGGATCGTTTGCAAATTGTTTAAGGTGTATACGGCTTAAGTGGAGACTGTTTATCTCATGGACAACTTTACGGGGCCCTTTTGCTTGGCACGTCAAAACTAAATATTTTCGTGTTGCCATCAGGAGGAAATACAACTAATGTTAGCTACAAGGCAATCTTATAAGACATTGGTCAAAAAGAGACTATCACCGTGAATTCAAAATTGCTCCCGTGCAATATACACACACACACACACACACTAATATGAGAGAGGTTCTTTTTCATGTGTCCAGTCAAAAAGATGCCCATATTGTTTACCACTTAACCCAATTAATGGTTAATAGCTCTGAGAACCCCCAGGGTTAGTGCTCTTTACTCATTGTTGTATCTGAATTTCATTCTATAAATACTTTATCTTATTTTCTAAACCCAATTAACAGGACAGACGTTATTCATTCTAAATGGTTTGTCCAGGAATTGAGCCCTGAAGATCTCTCAGTACTGCTGACAACATACAAATTGATATTGATTGAGGGAGACAATTACACATTTCCAGGACATATGGAGCAAAATGAGAAGATCTCGCAATGACGAGTCTTCAGCGCCCAAATGAAATATAACCTTCTAGGAAAGAGATGCAGACAGGTGGACACTACCCAGCATGGTCTATAAAGTCAACTGTGTGGAAAAAATGCAGTTAGATTAAATATGGTGTTTCACATTACCCCAATTTTCATATAATCAAATGAATATTTAAAAAAAAAAGAATTCAGATTTTGAAAATAATGGAGGATCCTCTGTGGTGGCATACTGTCTTGACTTGTGCGCAGACTGCCACCAATGCACACTGGTTTGTAATAGGGATGGCCACCAGTGGGTTAACCATCGATGGTGCCATCAGTGGTTAACAATGATGGCATAAAACGATCAAGGTGGAACCATCAACTCTTTGCACCCATCGTTGACAGTCTCTGCTGTGGGAAATCTCAGGCGGCGGGCAAATCAGGGAAAAGACCAGTCGGCAGGGCTAAGCTTCATATTTCCAGAGCCTGGGGGAGGAAATGGAAACATCAAGGCCTGATAGTCTTTGATGGCGGACATCCATTGGATCTCCACCATCGAACCAAACCATAATTTCCTTTGGCTAGAAATGACCAAATAACATGTGGGCAACATTAGTAATCATGCGGGTATGCAGTCAGGAAGCAGATGGTCGAAATGCCGATCGCAAGCTTCCCGACTGTCATATCCCGGCAAGGTACTAATGATAGGCGTTGAAATCCAGACGCCTATCATTAGCCCTACGCTGCGAGATCGACGCCGGCATACTGAACGCAGGTAAGCCGGTAGGCGGCAGTAAAGCTGCTAGGCTACTACGAACCATATGTGAAGGAAATTGGATGGAGCCAATCTACATACCCATCACCTACGCCACGTGAGGGTAGCCATTTTGTGGGCTGAAGGAAATAGAATATTGCTGTATCCCGTAAAATGGCTCTCTCTTTTAATCCTTGGCACAACTTCAGGTACTTTCCCCTTATATATTATCAGCCATTTGACATAATCGGTGTGGTTAACCCTCCCTTAACAAAACACCAAAAAAACAATTTGCCACTGTTACAACAACAGCTGTGAGTGTGTAAACAAGGATTAGTTGTTTCTCTTGGTGGATATTTCATCCATTATATAAATGCATAGGCCGGCATTGCAGCCATTCTAGCTTGTCGATTACCCCAAGCATAGCTCAGGCTAGATCACTCCATGATGAGCTTGCTATGTCTGCTCTTGCCATGCTACCCACAACCTCTGTGTGTAGCATGGCAATGCTAAGTAAACAGAGACTCCCTCGCTGGCTACTTACTGGAGTCCAAAGTTTCTGAAATTAAACAGAATGAATTCTATATCAATCATTTCTCATGAGCCAACAGGATACAGTCACATTCATCTAAATTCCATCAAAATGGTTTCCCAATGATGCTGGTATCATTCTCTGATATTAATGACTCTCCCTGCTTACAAGTGTGGTTTAATGCTGTCCAGATTTCCTTGGGATAGGACAACTGTAATAAATAACTCTATCCTATAAAAAAAGTAATAATGAGTAAGGAACTATTAATGACATGATGATCACAGGGACAAACCTGCCATTGTTCAAGGCATCACGATACAGGAGGTAATACCCAATTTAAATTACTATTGTATTTGTTGGAAAATTATTTCATGGTAGTACCATAAATGAAACCTATATATTTTCATTAGAACTTCACTATTATTATGCCAGTAGATGGCACGGTTATATTGTTTATGGATGATACATGTACATACAAATAATGAGCATGACCATTTTAGTACTACTTGATGTAGGCTTTAACAAGTTAACACTCTCTATATGTTCAATTTGCGTTGAATTGAAATCGAGCCCATTGACTTAATGTGCATAACCCAAACTGCCACCTACAAAGGCAGCCAGCTGTAGCATGAAAAGTCGACTTTAGGTCAACAATCAATATGTTGATATTCAAAAATTTCAACATGGTTAAACTGTTGACATGTTCATAATATGGATAGTTTTTTGCTTAGTTTAGCCTAACCCTAAACTGAACCCCTAACTCCAATCCTAAACCTAACGCTAAATATATGCAAAAAAATAAATAAACAAATACTGGTGTCGACATGTTAAATGGCAAAATTATGAAGAAGTGGACATTTTAACCATGTCAACATTTTTGAATGTCGACATATTGCTTGTCGACCTAAAGTCCATGTTAACATTCTGGGAGCAATTTGAATGTTTTTTGGGTGCCCAAAAGAGCATTTCAATTGTCGCTCCGTTGGGTGCCAGTGTCGTGCTTGCGTGGGTTTAGCTGCTCCCGTTTGGTCACCCAAACAGCAGGAAGGCTACGAGAAATGTGTGCAGCCGTGGCTATTCGCGCCCAAATGGAGCAGTATTGGAATTGCTCCTTTGGGCGCCCAAAATAAATAGCCGCAGCTAAAACAAATGAAACGCCCCCTCTGACTGACCTTCTGATGTTGACATTCTAGCCGGATCCCAAGACAGCCAACAAAATACATATTGCTATATGCCAGTAACAACACGTTTCTGTACTTAATAATCTCTAAAATATTAACATTTTGGTAACAAATCAACACAGCCACCCTGTTAGCCAGAATTTATATAGCAATAATTCATTAAAAATATCCCAGAGAGCTAGCAAAGATTGCATGAAAGCACACAGAGGAAGAAAGACTGAGCCTAATGGAACTCTCCCAGAAAGGCTTTCATGATAGAATTGATTCACTGTTCATTCCTTAGAGGTTCCTGTGAAATGACAGCTACTGTTCAGGAATCGCACAAGCAACCGACTCCCATTCAATCATTTCCCAGAGCTGCCACATCATCGTACTCTATGCCAAAACCAACCTCTTTTGTGCAGAAGATATACATAGATGTTCTGATGAGTCAAAAAGCTTTATATCTGCACCCAATTATTCCAGTGTGCACATGTCACATTATCTCCTCAAACTTTTTATTTGATGAATATAACCCAAGAAAGTTTATCCGTAAGTTTTTTTTTCTTCTCAACCACTCAAAATCACTTCAAAATCTGCACACTGCCAGGCCAAGTAACAATACAGTGTTCTAACCAAATCACAAATACCCGTCATTATGAATTATCATGTTAGGTTCAGAAGCACCCCAGGACAGGTTTTTGTTTTGTGGGGTTTTTTAAAGTTTTTTTCTTTTTTAAATATCATTATATTTAAATATTATCCTTTTTGGAAGATTCTTCCTAAGTACGGTGACATTCAATGCGGAGAAAGACAAATAATTCAAAGTCCCATAATACTGTAGCACTATAAAGAGGAATCGCTTTCAAAGAAAAGTTCCAGGATTACAGTACATAAACTGCCAAGTTTCCTAGTAAAATGGGCACCAATATGGAGTTTGAGGTATGTTGCTGGGAAGCAGTCAGGAAGCCGAGGGATGGAATCCCGACCGCCAGCTTCCCGACTGTCTAATCTCGGCAAGGGTTAAATGACGCCTGCAATAATAAGCCGGGCGCAAGACGCGGACAGCCGCGGGGGGTAAGGGTTAGGACAGGGGCTCCCGGGGGGGGGACTTAGGGTTAGGCACCCCCAGGAGAGAGGTTAGGGTTAGGCACCCACCCCCAAGGAGACTTGGGTTTAGGCAGCGGGGAAGGGGGTGATTAGTTTTAGGCACTTAGAAGGGGGTTAGGGTTAGGCACCCTTAAGGGAGGGTTAGAGGGGGGGTTAGGTTAGTTTATACTTACCTTTAGCGCAGTTGGGATCTTCACCACTGCCGGACGGCGGTAAGTCATAACGATCCCATGTTGCTATGTGGGTCATTTCACAGTGCTGCAAATGTTCCAAAAATTAAGGCTTAAGGAACACTCTGCAAAATGCTTATTATTTACAGGTGCTGTGAACTCGGTTTTTGTAAGATCATCTCCCAAGGACTTAAGGTGCATACCCACTACACGACTAATGAACGACATCGTTATCGTTCATTATACTGTGCAGTGGATATTGTGCCCACACTGAATGATATGTCGTTCAGCGCAGACACCCTCCCTCATCCCTGAACACGCACAACCTGACTATATCGTCAGGTTGGGAAGTATTGTTCAGGCGATGACAGATGCCGGTAACGACGACCGGGAGCGCACATCGCTGGTCGTTGCCAGCATATTCACTGCATGATTAATGAACGATTACGATGTCGTTTTCATTCAATCGTCCATTTATGTTGTTTAGTGGATATGCGCCTTTACCCATGTTTACAGTAATTTTTTAGTGCCGCATTTTTAGCCCAAACCCAAGGAGAACCGGCAACTTGCAATGGCTTGCAGTTATAGGTTGGTGAACCGCGCACAATGATGTTTCTGTAGGACGGGGAGAGGTGGGGGGGGGGTGGTAGAGGAGGAAGCAGGGGGAAGGGAGGGTGGGGGAGTGGAGGAGGATGCGGTGGAGGTTATGTGGGTAACTGGAGGTGGGTGGCGGGAAAGGGGTAAGGTGAGTATATGGGTATGTATGTGTATCTGAAGTATTGGGGGTTAGTGGGTGGTGGGGAGGGTGAGAGTGCTGCACCAAAGGTTGGAGTACCTGTTCCTACCTGAGAGATGAACTGGTAAGAGGTTTGGTAAAGTGCGCTCTCCACTGGTGTGGGAATGTGGGGTGGTGGTTTGTGTACAGTGTAGTGTTGAAAAAAGAGAGACTGAAGCTGTGGTGTTGGGTCAATTGGTTTATTAGTAGGCACAATGCTGCTATGACAATCAACCCAGGGGTGGGTGGAGTAGTCACACTGTTCTACTCCACCCACCCCTGGGTGGATTGTCGATTCAACACTACACTGTACACAAAACACCACCCCACATTCCCACACCAGTGGAGAGCGCACGTTACAAAACCTCTTACCACTTGCAATAGCCGTCGCTTTGTAAATATAACCCCAAATATCTGAGGCCCCAATAAACAGATTTACTGGCCTACACTAGGATTTACCACATGGTTGACTTCTAATAACATTTGAGAGCACTATGCAATTCTCTTATGTGTAAATTATGCAGAGTTCCTAGATATTATATTATGTGGCAGCAGACAGTGCAATTCCTTTGTTGTCAAGACAAATGTTTCCTTGACAATTGCAAATCATTTCCATTATCAAGGACTTTTCTTTGCTCTGAGAATATACAAAACATTGTCACGATCAATTGATTGGCCAATATATCGGGTGCCTATCGGCCAGTGTGTACCAGCGATATGTCTGTGAACTACGTTACTTACAGACATATTGCGACGGCTGTGCTGCACAGCCAATGCCCAATATATCTGCAGATATATTGGGGCATTGTGCTGTGTGTAAGGGCGGTCGGCACTTGCAACCGCGGAGGGGGGCGTGTCACGGCCCCAGCCAGCGGCACCCGTCCCCCTCTAACATACAGAACACAGATGGTTGATGGTTGTGTATGAACAACCATCATCTACAGATATATCTGTGTAGTGTGTACCCACCTTTAGCTCGACCTACAACAATTGAACATGGCTTATGTTAATATAACATATGTGTAGGTTTCAATATAATTAATTAGCAGATAAAGCTGAAATATAACTAGAAAGAGTAATCCATGACTAAAAAGGGATACACATGCATTCTCCTGTAAACTATTTGTTAAATACATACTCCCTTCCCAATCCTTTTGTACCGCCCTTGTGAATTTTAAAACCTTAATGAAAATGTTTACAAAAAGAGAGACAACATAAAGCCAATCCCATGTGATTTTTTGTTATTAACATAATCAGTCTAGTGTTCACGCTAGGCCGGAACTAGAAAGGGGCACTCCTGCGCGCACTCGACAAGGGGGCGTGGTCACAAGAAAGGGGACATATGTCTTTAAGAAGCGCCCCCCTCATCATCACTCTTGGGGGCGTGCCTGGCACTGACGGACATGCCAGTCTGACCTCAAGCTCTCCTGTCTCTGTGGGAAGCTATACGAATAATGCTGTTATTTACCATTTGCATGTGTGTTTTTCCTCCAAGCTGCTAGTAATGATAATTACCATGGCAACCACAGTCACATTGCACATGATATGGTGAACAGAGAGACTTTGGAATGAGCTCATTCTGCATTTTGACATCCTCCCACTTTTCCCTCTCCATCACATGGTGAATCGAGAACTTAGTGGGGATTTCAATTAGCATTGCGGGGTTGTGTCTCCTGGGTTAAGTGCCCGGAGATTTTAATTGACTGCATCACATCTAATGCAACTAGCCCTCTGCACTACTTAGCACAGATTTCTGTTCGCACTCACAGGAGGGTAAGAGCAGAAATCCGCTAGTTGCTTACAGAGTGAGCAATGAATAGCTCTGGGCACATATCCTGAAAGCTACAGCCCCGTGATACTGATTAATTCCCCCCTCAGAAGGGCACTCCTATCCATTTTTTTTGCCACCCAGAAATTTTCAAAAGGAGATAATGATTTGTAGTAGGAAAACAAAGATAAATTACATGCTTTAAAAAAATGTACGTAACTTGCTATTTTAAGAAAAAAAATAATACTTTATGTGGGGTTACTGCTTTAATAGAGGGGGTGAAGGGTGGAGTGTGATTATGGTCTGTGTTGAGTACACATCTACGACAAACAGAAGAACACTTACAGGTATCATTGAGAAGCTGCTAAACAAATAGAAAATAAGACAGATGGGACAACTGGGAATCATTAGTCATCTCATTTAAAGAGTGAGCAAAGCTGAACTGCTAAATGATTAGGACAGGCCAAGAGCTGGCAACCTTAAGCTCACAAACATTTCCTCACATCATCTCCTACACAATATAAATGTATAATTAATGTAGCAAAAAAATAAAAGGCAGTCCGTCAAAAAATTAAGTTTGGTTAACCAGACCAAATTTGTTCTGCAAGAATGGTTGACTGCTTTAGATTTCATACTGGCTTAGGTGTGCCTGGATCAAAATATATTTTTACAAGTTCCTTATTAAATTAGACCTATAACCTACACACCGGAGGTATCATTTAATTGGCTGTTTAACAATTCACTACAAATAAGTTGAACTACTAATGCTGGCCATACACTCTGCAATTATCGGGACGATCCGCCCGATATCGGCGGATCGCCGCGATAATTGCAGCGTGTATGCGGGCGACCGAGGGTTAAATATTGCTCGGTCGGGCATGCTGGATTGTCCAGCATGCCCGTCCGATGCGATATTTACCCGGGAAACTGTCGGCCGCATCGGGCAGTGTATGCCCAGCGCAGCCGACAGATGGACATTTCCTGTGTTCCTTCCTACGGAAGGAACAGGGAAATGTCTCCGCCCCCGGGGGCGGAGCGCGGATGTCGGGCTATACACTGTGAGATTTCTCTCACAGTGTATGCCGGCGACCTCTGCGGCTGGCAGGCTGCCAGATAAAATGTCTGTCGGTCTGACAGACATTTTATCTGGCAGTGTATGCCCAGCATTAGACAAGAGGCACAATAATGTATCTAAAAACTAAATCAAGATCTGATGAATTCTGGCAGGACAAGGACTAATGCCACGTATCCACTATGCAACATTACTGAGCGATTGCACAATTACGACATCGTAATCGTGCAATCGCTCAGTAATCGGGCACAAATTGTGCAAATTAATGTCGGAAACGACCAGCGATGCGCACTCCCACTGGTCGTTTCCGACATCAATCATTGCCCGAACATGCTGGTCAATCTGCCGATCACGGGAATGATTGATGTACCGACACTGAACGACTGATTGTGAAACGACTGCACGATTACAATGTCGTAATTGTGCAGTCGTTTTTTGGTCTGCTAGTGGATGTGCTGCTTAATATCTTTACTGTGAGATAATAAGAGGCAGCCGCTTATAACAGAGCGTTACAGAGTTGACGGTGGGGAGAAGGAGGAGAGCACTGACGATTAGCGTGTTAGGCTCACTCCATGTGCTTACACGAACTAGCTGTCCCCCTACCTCCCGGAAGCTCTCTACCCCTCGACACTTTGGCTGTTGGACTGTGGACACAGCCACAGCTATAAGTTATAGAGCGGTGGATAAAAACGAAAAAGGAGAAAAGAGCTAGAGAAATGCCAATTTTTATACATATTTTTCATGGCCATGATATTTTTAAATATGTATCAATTTAAATATGAATATTGTGGAGGTTTTATATTGATTGTTGGAACATAAATAGTCGATTGCCAAGAACTTAACTTGTCTTCACAAATAAGTGTATGCTTTTAAAGGAACTATCTAAGAGCCTAAAGAAACTATCCTTAACTGTGGGAGTTGTGCTGTCTAAACCACAGCAAGTAAAAATCTGCAGTGACTAAACAATCTGACACTTAAATATCTGATTCTCTCTACAGTGTCATTAGAAAAACAAATATAACAAAATCACTGTGAAACAGAGTTTCAATTTAATTAAATGTTACAGTGTCCAATTTTTACAAACACAGTAGCGCTTAATATCTGGATGTAACAGTCTAATATATATAAGGGTTTTTTTACTTGTTTGATTAGAGTTATATGAGGCCGTGAGAATCTTGCTTGTTATAACAATTTTAAATTGTATGTTTTGATTTACAACATTGGTCTATTAATATTGGTATACATGTGCCCAAGAGCCCATAATTCTTATATAAGGTATCAATAAATTAAAAATATTTTTTTTTTACTTTCAAACTGTGTGTTAGCGCTCTCTAATCTTTTATTGCTTTACTGCGAGACTTTATATCAGCAGATACAGTTTATACAATAACTGACAAATCTATACAAAGAAGAGACACCAAAACCAAATCTGAGTAACATCACAAAGGCAGCATTTCACCACTGATATCTAATCTTCTATCTACATATCTATCTAGTCCAACTATGTATTTATCTATCTTTCTACCATCAAATATTTAGGTTAACGTAAGCTTACTATACACTGCGATGACATTTCTATACTAAGCAGTGACTTTTCTAGTAATGGTGAATGAAATTAAAAAAGGCTATTTACAGTATGATGTAAGCCAGTCACTTGCATACATTTCATCACTCCTATCCCTTACACCCATCACTCCATATTATTTGCATGTAAACATTTAGGTTAAAATAAGCCTACCTTACACCACGAAAGGAAATATCAATGTATTCAGCTGAGCAGTGACCGTTCTATACCAAGCTTTAATATTAATACCACAGCTGGCTGACAACACAAAAGTTGTTTATGAAGTAACCCACTAATATGACCCATGAACTATGGTGGAAAAAAACTCAACCTGACTGTATTTCACTACATGTATCTATTTATCTATCTATCTATGCATCTATCGTTTTATCTTTCTACCATCTAACATTTAGGTTAAAGTAAGCTTGCCTTACACTGTGACATCATATCAGCAGATGCAGTGACTTTTCTAGCAATGGTGAGTGACATCAAAAATGATGTTCATGATGTAAGCCAGTCACTTCAATGTTTTTTCATCACTGCTATCCTAAACACCCATCACTCCATTAAACATTATTTGCATTTAAATATTTAGGTTCAAATAAGCTTACATCATTTATTTATTAGCAGTTATTTATATAGTGCACACATATTACCCACACTTCATATTTCAGTTAGTCATTCACATGGGTCCCTGCCACAGCAGAGCTTACTATCTATATTCCCCATCACCTGCACACATATACCACAGGGTCAATTTAGGTAATAGACCTACTAGTATGTTTTTTGGAGTGCGGGATGATACAGACTACCAGGAGGAAACTCGCAGAAACACAGAGAAACATACAAACTCTATACAGATAAGGCACTGTTGGAATCAAACTCATGACCCTAGTGCTGTGAGGAAGCAAGCTAACCAATGTGCTACTGTGCTGCCCATTAATATCACTAACTTTTACAAGCCCCCCCCCCCCAAAAAAAAAGCACACAAACACTTGGGTCTACTTTGACATAAACCATTTGACCTGCAAGTTTTGGTGTGTGAGGTAATCAAATCATCTGGAGAGAAAAAATCCATCCAAATATGGTTGGAATAAAAACCATGGTCCAAACACTGCAATGCTAACCACTGTGATACTAATGGGAACATTTAGTACCATGCATTCCAAAGCATCAAAGTGCATTGTAAAAACTAACAACTTCCTGCACTGCCCAAACAACAATCTGAAAAATGCAGTAAGTAACTGTACGCTTACAAGAAAGGATATCAGCATACTGGAAAACAAAACAAATAAATGTTTATATATAATTATCTTCATTTGTGAGTCCCGGCAACCAACTTTTATTAACTGATTTTAATTAATCTTCGTAACAAACACATAGATGCTGCACCAATAGAAAGTGCTGTTCTGATCGAACAGCTGCTGGAGACACGGTGAATGCGTTTGATGCAGCAAAAGAGAACAGGACATGTGCATGGAGTAGGCTCTGCATGAGGCACCTTTAGGACCTGCTGTGGCAATTAGTAGAATTATATTGCTCACAAGTGTGGTGATCTGACAAGCTGAAAAAGGCAAAGCGCGCTAGAGGTATTTCTGTTGCCACTCTCTATGGTGACCAAGAGGCAGTATGTGGGGTCTCATTCATTAACCCTTTGGCACCCACAAAGCACTGAGCTGCCACCAACTGTGATGCTCAAAGGGTTACAAGACACAGCCCACATCCCTAACGTTGGGAGGTATTGTCTTTCTTTCCTTCCCCTCTCAAAGGTTGAAGCATTGCACAGATGTCTCTTCTCTGTGAAAGCGTCTTCCCATACACAATGGAGGAGAAAGCCTGATTAGACGCTGGGAAAAGAAAGGCTTTGACATGCTAATCATCTCTAAAAGTCCGAGACTTTTTCTGTTCTTTTGGTCAGCATTCAAGTCCACTTTGGCTCAAGGCTCGATTCAAATTCATTTCAAAAGGACCATTATGAGGTTCTTTATTTCTGGCCCATCAACAGGTCACCAACGGAACAGAATTATGTCTTATGCGGCTAGAGGCGTGTAATTTATGTGTTTTATGGAAATGACTCATTTGTATAATCTTTGAAATGTGCATAGTGTCTTGTGGTTTAGCATTTAATGAAAAGGTATATTGTACATTCTTAAAATGGAATTCTGTAATGGCCAATAATCCTACACGGACGGATACATTTAAGTTATTTTTCTGTTCAGGCCCCTATAAGCAGCCATTCACCCTGGTGTTGGTAGAATTAATCTCGCTTCACTTCATTTGTATCCAAATTCAAGCAGGTGTTATCATGTAAAATACTTTTAATGGGTGCATTTTCCTATTATCACCCTAGAGGTAGCTATTTACATATAAACAGAAAGCAAGTAAAATAGCTAAGCCCACAGGGTCCGCTCACACGTTAAACCTTTCATCCACATGTAATAAACTCAACTCATAAGGCCGATGTATTAAAAATCGTAAAGAATATAACATTCAGGAACATTCCTGAAAAGTGCAATATGTTTATCAGCAACCAAAGGGGGGGGGGGGATTCAATTCAGCGCGATGCTGAAAAGCCCTGGGAAGGTGTGCCCATTCAATTCACAGCGCTGTTAGCCGGCTCAAGGATTTCTCCTCACACCTTCCCTGATGTGTGATCAGAAATCTGACTAAAGTACTGGCTGCGATGCTGTATTACAGCTTAGCGCAGCGCTAACAGCCTCACGGTCAGCACTTTAGTAGAGTGCCGGTTAACGCGACTAAACACCCAGCTTTAGTCACGCTAAACATCAATTTCTGACTGAAGTAGCTTTCTGTCGAATTTAACAGTGCAGTGAATTAAATAGCTCCGGGAACGCCTTCCTGGGGCTATTCAGCATTGCAATGAATTGAATCGCCCCCAGTGAAATACATGATGGGCTACATCACGCTTTTTGGCATTATGGTCATTATAATTGTATTTTAAGAGCAAAAACATTAGCTTCAAAAGTCCCCACACACAGTGGAAGCAGCCAATGTATTTTTGGAACAATAATAACATACATCAGTGATGTCACTGGTTACCAGATAAATGATAGGTTCCATTCTTTTGGATAATGGTTCGGCTACAAAATGGCTGTCTGCACTGAATGACAAGCACAATTTAAGCAATTTATAACAGGGGTGAAACGAGATAAGAAAACCTCAATTATGAGTCACCAGTGCAAAAGTTGGATTTACCTCATTAAATAAGCATTGACCTCTCCTATACTTTTAGCTGAAATTTGTGAAAAGTTCTAATGTTTCCAGACATGTTCTCCAAGCACCACAAGACATCACACAACATGAACAACTTGTGATTCACATTCCACTGGGGACAAAAATAGCTCCTGATACAAGACAGGATGTGGCAGAAGGAAAAATGTATTTTTACTTTGGAACCCTTTGAGCAAACAGCCTTGATTCATAGGGTGCCAGTACCTTTCATGGATTGATTCAATAGGCATAGAGTTTGAAAGAAAAACTCAGCAAGGGCTGACAAGGGGCAGAGGCATGACTGCCCTCATTCAATGCAAAACAGCTCCCACTCCTCACACTTTCACAAAGAAACATTTGGAAGCTGCCCACACTGCTGGCTGGAAATGATTACACTGCTCCAATTGTGGGAATGTTCCCGTGCACAGTGAGGTAATAAGAATAGTGCAGATAGCTGACACATGGGCTTATATGCCACGCTAAACATCTAAGGCCACAACATACTGTGAAATGAAAACACTTCCGTGTACTTCACCCTGATAGCACAGTCATTAATAAACACGTAGCTTTACATTACACAGAAGAATGGCAACTTACTATACTGATCATATATTACTATAATCTTAACAGGGTTTTCCACCATTAAAGATGTATTGCTTGTGCATACACTTCTGACTTTTATTGCGTGTGCTGCATTATCATTGTTAAGCAATGATTATATATGGGGTGTATAACCACCTCCATTTCATAATCACAGTAGCCACGATTCAATTCAATGTGATGTTGAATAGCAGCGGGAGAGAGCTCCCGGAGCTATTCAATTCAGATTGCTGTTACGTCAGAGAATGCCAGTTCTCGCAATCTAACCTGGGTGTTCAGTCGTGAGAACCGGCATTCTCTGACCAAAATGCCGGCCACAGGGTTTTTAGCACCGCGCTAAGGCAGCAAACAGCCGTGCGGCCGGCACTTTTCTCGGATTTCTCCTCGCATCCCCTGGAGGGTGCAAGAAGAAAGCCTTTAGTCTTACCAAACATCGCTTCGGGAGCTCCATCCCGGGGCTAATCAACATCACATTGAATAGAATCGCGGCCAGTGTTGGAAGAAAAACTTGTGACTTTTTGAAAGGTT
Source organism: Taudactylus pleione (assembly GCA_031769625.1). Taxonomy (NCBI): domain Eukaryota; kingdom Metazoa; phylum Chordata; class Amphibia; order Anura; family Myobatrachidae; genus Taudactylus; species Taudactylus pleione. The sequence continues at coordinate 3,528,100 of JAUIMM010000422.1, forward strand.
TGTGATGAAGTAATGTTTCAAGCAGTTTGTAAGAGGGACTGAGCCACAACTAGGGTAGACCCGGCAATAACCCAGCGGAAAAGGGGTACAGATATGTCCTCCTGCCTCTTTGCTGTGCCGCGGCAAATCGCGCCACGCATGGCGTTCACACCCGCGTCCCCATAAAATTGCATGGTGCGATCGCAGTGCGTTTCATGGTTTACCATAGTGTACGCGGCTGCGGCTAACCGCATGGCGCGATGCGTGTGCCAGTTTGTAACGCGTTTGGCAAGGATGTAAGAGGACACGTCTGTATATGTTATATGTGAAATAGTTTTCATACTTACTAAAAACAGAATGTGGATGGTTGGTTTAAAAAGATAGAAGAAAAAAATGCACACAAGAAAGTAGCTCCTAAATTTTGGGATCTGTCGGTAATTTACACAAACAGATTTTATTTTTATTTAATTTTTCTTGGGGGGGGCGGGTTTGGAAAACATAATTGTTGTTATTTCAGGGTTGAATCTTATGAGCAAATGACAGTGAGCTTGTCTTTGGCCTTATGTTGGCATCACAAGCAACTATGGGGTATAGTTACTAAAATGCGGGTTTTTAGAAGTGGAGATGTTGCCCATAGCAACCAGATTCCAGCTATTATCTTCTAGAAGGTGCTAGATAAATAAGCAGAATCTGATTGGTTGCTATGGGCAACATCTCCACTTCTATAATCCCGCACTTTCCCTACTAGTCCATTTTAGAAATTTTCCGACATCGACAGAATGAGAGTCATGCTACCTTGCTAATATTGAAAAGTACACCGCATTTACAATTCGGATTTACATGAATATTCAGTAAAGTCTACATTTCCTAGTAGCACAGATGTTTTGAGATAATTTGCTTGAATCTTAATGTGGACATCTGTTGCTGGCACCTTAAAGAGAAAGAAATTAGCTCTGAAGAGAAAAAAAACAAACATGTAATATTCACTTCAGTAATCTACATTATTTCGGGGGTAAACAATGTAAAAATTGGCCTGGCAGTAAAATACACTGAGTCATTAAGGGTTAAATATTCAAATATAGAAAACTTGTTTTTTTTGTGAGCCTTTTACAGCAACTACCATTCAATAATTTTATTCTACTGTATATATACGATTGTGCTTGCTTCTTGATGCCTGAGGCTCTGACTGGGAGACAGGATGAGCTGGCCAAGGTTACAAGGCAATTAATTCTTCCTAATACAGTCACGGTGACAGGCTGTACTGGAAACAGGACCAGAGAATGATTTTATTGTATAAGAAGAAGGTTTCTGAATTTCGCTTGTCTGTTGCTTCCTGCACTGATCACAAAATATTAACCCATGATGTTAAAAATTTGACCAAAAGTGACCAACAAGGTTAAAGTTTCAGCCACCTGTTGATCATGAAGATCGTTTGCTGATCATTTAATTCAGGACAAACCATGACATTACTGCACATGTACCATACCCCGAACACAGTCAAGTATGGTGCCGCAACCATTGTTTCCAAACTGATCTACAATCAAATCCTCCAAAAAGAACATGTAGGAATTAACATGAACATGCACCCTTACACGTAAAGACTTTCTGTCCAACCATTCAACTAGTTGATTGGTTGGAATGAAAATCTGGTAACGTATGATAGCAAATGACAATCAGCAATTTGCTCCCAAACGCCGGAAATGGACAAAAACTGTTGTTTGAACAAATTGTTTAGATCAAACATTTAAGAAACTTAAGTGACCGACCATTTTCATCTGTTTTCTGTCATTTAGGAGCTAATTGCTGATTATCAGTTACTCCCATACATTACCAGATTTTCTTTCCAACCAATCAACTAGTTGGATGGTTGGACAGAAAATCTTTACGTGTGTGTATACAGCTTTACAAAGAAAAAAACTGTAATCAGCCATAAATCCTGTAAACTAGCCTACAGCAGTTCCTTAAAATAAATCATACCTTAATCCTCACCATGACACAATCCACACTGGCACCAATCTGTATTACTTACAGGTTGTCATCTGCAGTTACCATAACAACATCAGTAATCGCTGACAAACGCTTTTTAAAACTTGCAACAAAACAAAACAAAAAAAGACGACTAAGTTCAGACACAGATATTTAAAAAAAAAAAGAAATGCAGGGAATCACACCCCAATAAAGGGTGCACAAATGGGCAAACCGAGCTGTGATGACAGGGGTAGCAAAAGCTGCACACTGAGGGGAAATTTTTTTTTTCTACACATACAAAATTAATGGGTGCCCGATGGACCTGTGCATTTGTTGTCGCACCCAAATGCACAATGTTTAGCCGCGTACAGCGGCTAAACCCGTCTCAACTATCAGGTGCGTTGACAAAATTACAGTTAGGGCACCCAAACAGCCGACTCAGGATTTTGCGGGCAGAAATAATGGGTGCCACCTGCACTAGGCGCCCGATCGGAACAACAATTGAATAGCTCTGCTGGGTGCCCAAAAAACAATTGAATCTTGCCACCTTAGGGGGAATTCAATTATTTTTTGGACAGCGATTACTAATGGGCGCCTGACTGAGCAATTCAATTATTTTGACATAGAGTCGACTACATTACTTATCTCGCTTGTTGCTCCGAAATTCACCAGGTTTAGCCGTGCAAATTGGCTACACGGCTAAACCTATGCAAAGTCCCGGGTAATCCTGGTTAGGGCGCCCAAACAGCCGACTTCTTGCAGATTTCTGCTCGCTATCTCAAGAGGCTGTGAGCAGAAATCATGCAGTCACGTCCCATCGGCAAATAACCATTATTTGCAGGTGCCCAAACAACAATTGAATTCCCTCCTTAGAGTTTAGCTAGGACGCATATTTCAATGGACTCATTTTGGAGAGTAACATGGTTTTGCCAAGGTGCAGAATTTCACCTTTTACCTGGGCTGACTCTAAAGCTGCATACACACAACGATTTAGTAAATGAACGATTTTAGTAAACGATTTTCATTTATTTTTTCAAGGGAAAATTGAACGAAAATCATTTACTAACATCGTTCATTTACTAAATGTAATGAACGATTTTTTTGAACTACAAACAATTTTTGCATATTCCCTTACTGAAAATCGTTGAGTTGGTCAGTCTGACTGAACTACAAACATGAAAGCACATGAACGATAATCGTTCATCGTTTTAACTCAGAAATTGAACGATTTTTTCAACGATTGAATGATAAATTTATCGTTATCGATGATCGTTCAAAAAATCATTATGTGTGTATGCACCTTTACCTTTAAATACAGCAGTTGGTCTAAAAAATTTTTTAGAAGTGCTCCAGTATGTATAAAATTGCAATACAGCATTAAAATGTGATGTCAAGGATATTACTTATGGAGAAAAGAACAGGCTGTTTTCAGGACAATATAATAATGTAGCTGCACAAAGCCAGAAAACCACTAAGCTTTGTGGGAATGGAAACTGTGAGCAAACTTAACTGTGAGGCAGATGTCACCAACAATTCCTAATATATACAATATATAACATACACACAGATATAATTAAACGAACTAATAGGATGGATTCCATTAACTTTGTTTGTTTTATCTTTCACCATGTTAACTCCTGTAGTTGAGCACAGAATATAAACAAAGTTCTCAAAGGATTTATTTAGGAAACGAGGGTGAAATTATTTATATTCTCATCTAAGTGACTGGTCTGCACCAATACAGTCACATAAACAAATTACTTTTCATCATTTTTACCTTATTTTGTTTGCTATGCATCATTTTATGAAAGCAGACAACCTGTGGACATCAAGCTGCTGTGGTACTATATGTACCAGCATGCCATGTCAGTGAGCAGCCACAGGTTAATTGATACCTACGTAAACAGCCCATGACTATCCAGCTGTTGTGGAACTACAAATTCCAGAATGCCCGATTTAAAGCATTTGTAGCAAACAATGCAGCAAGCATGGACACAGCGTTTATTATTGTCTTTCATCCATGGTTCATCTTGTACCGGCCCATGGTATACGGATGGTAGGTGTACGCTAAAAAAGGTAGGCAGTCAATAGGTTGACAACATAAGGTCAACATACAATAGGTCTACTGTGTTAAAAAGGTTGACATTCAATCGACACAAAAATAAGGTTGACATAATTTTTCATTATTTTTAGGGTTAGGCTTAGGTTATAGGCTAAAAAAAAAAAATCTGTCAACCGTTTTTGTGTTGACCATTTCAAGGTCGACCTATTGACTGTCGACCTTCTGGCTGTCTACCTTCTTAATGTAGACCTATCAATCCACAGCCCTTGCTATAAAGATCTATACCTCTTATTGCAAGAACCATTTTTGTTTCATTCACCATGTAGTAAATGGAGCTCAGACACAATGTGCCATAGGAACATGAAAAATGCCTGTGTGTGTACAACCTTTATAGGGATTCTGTAGTGAAACATAAACTTGTTGTACAACCTTTGGAGCTCCTCTCTCAGAGTGGAACAACAGTATACATATATATTTGTTCAAATGTATTGCTTGTTAAAGGCAATCAAGGTTTATAACATCTCAGTGGTAATTTCATCACACAAGCTGTGGCATGTGAGGAGAAAGTCTCATCTGCTTGGAGAGGTTTTTTTTTATTTCAAATATTTTTATGCTCTTGGAAAAAGGATTTGTTTTTAGAAATACACTATTAATATCTTCATTTTATGAAGGGAAAAGTAATTTAAATAAAGAGAATAAAGTAAACAAAATAATAAAATGTAGTGGAAGAATGTAACACTATCTATATTCCTAACAAGGCCTCAGGTATCGTATAGAAGATCCACAGTGTCTAGAATAGATAAACACTCAACAGATCGACATCAGATGGCAGACAGACAATAGATTGACAGGTACAAATGGTCAACACATGCTTATGGTCAATAGGTACAAAAAGGTAGATAGAAACAAATGGTTGACACATATGGTCAACATATTTTTATTTCATTTAAGCCTAATCTTCACCCTATCCCTCCCCCTAGTGCATAAATCTGACCCTAGCCTAACCTTAACTCTCCTCCTAGTGCCTTACCCAAACAGTCTCCTTCCGCAGCCTAACCCTCCAGAAGTGCCTAAGACTAACCTTAAATACGTTGAAAAAAAAAAAAAAAAACCTTGAAGATTTTTGTGTCAACCATTTGTCAGTTAACCTTTTGTACCTGTCGACCTATTGAGTGTCTATTTATAGACACGGTCGATCTTTAATCCGGATACCTTACCATATTACCCTCCGACTTTAATATCCGGAGAACCCAGCTACATACAACATCCTCTAGATTAGGGGCGGGCAATAAGCATATCCCCCCTCCCATTGTAGAATTACACATCCCAGCACGCACTGCCAGAGTTTTGCTATTTGGCCATGCTAAAACTGATGCAGTGCAAGCTGGGATTTGTAGTTCAACAGCAGCTGGAGGACCACTTATTGCCAACCCCTGCTCTAGCTAATGTGTCCACTGCTGTGATTTGTGTTCATATTATCCCTAATGTAAATCAAAAGGATATTAGAAGTCACAGAGGAATTTCATGACCGTAATGAAGGCCCGTGGCTGCAGTCTACCAAATCTCAGATGATTTTGAATTTCGGTTATAATTTACAGTAATAGAGTGGTGAGTTCTTCCTTGCAATACACACGCTGAAATGAGGACACTATAAGCATCTCATCTCGCCATTTATAGAGATATTAATAAGAGTCTATACATATATTAGCATCACTTGTCTTAGAAAAGCACTTCTACTGAATATACCAGACCCTCAAACAATGATGCCCAACAAAGCTCCAGAATCTGGAGGCAACATTCAGACTTCTGAAAAGCTCCACACTGCTAAATGAGGCTGTATTTATTATTTTACAGCACACCTCAGACATCTCCCAATGTTTCCCCAGCAGTCTCTTTAGGAATGCACACAGCCGTATTCAGTTTGGTATAAATAAAGAGGCCCATTCATTCCCAGCATTGCTTGTGGCACCAACAAGCACAGGCTCATTGCTGACTAAAATGACCCGGTGGCCAGGTCGGCTTAAATGTAGACACATGGAACAGTTGGAATTTTTAGCTGGATTTTTGGAAATGACGTTTTGTAAGCTGGTCCCTTTTATATTTCTGTTTCTATGGTAACCAGTGCCCCATGTCTGATCATCTATAAAGCAAAGAAAATTCTCAGAAATGTTATCTTTCAAAACCAACGCTTTCAATGGACACATTAAAGCAGGGGTGCACAGCCTTTTTGGTCACATTGGAAGATGTACTTATTCCAAAAGTCAGCAATAGAACTTAGACATATAAAATATATAAAATGAGTTTCCAGTTATGCCATAGCTCTTAACAGAAGTATATGCATACCACAGCAAAGCCACAAGAGGAGCATGGGCGACATCACCTACTGAATGAGCTATGCCGGAATCCCGAATGTAAGTAGTGGGGTTAGGCACTATGGGGAGGGTTAGGTTTAGGGTGCGGGAGGCGAGGGTTAGGTTTAGGCATCGGGGATGGTGGGTTAGTGTAGGGAGAGGGGGAGGGTTAGGATACCAACCGCCAGGTATCGGTATCCTAACCCTGTCGGGAACCCGAACGCCGGCATCCCATACCTATCCCCATGAGAAAAACCCACCTCCCCTCTGTAGTAACACATGCCCCCTTGCCTCCCCTCTGTAGCAATACATGGCCCGTCTCCACTCTGTAGTAACACATGCCTCTCAGCCACACCTCTGCCCCATTGTAGCAGCACATATCCCCATAACGATTGAGACTAATTATTAAGATATCGAAATAGAACGGGCTCAGTCAGGAAAGTTTGGGCAAGTTTTAAATCCACTCTCTTGCTAAATTTCCATATAAAAGGCCATATTAGCAAGTGAAGTAAAACAAGATTTGATTATATATATATATATATATATATATATATATATATAATGTTGAGCCGAGATCAGCCTGGAAGATCCTATCATTTTGCAGTGGGTACTAGGATTCAGCATCAGATCTCAATGACTATCTAACTGAGATCCTCGAGTGGAATGTTGCCAGCTGGCGAGATAGGGCCCAGTCAACTGGCTTTGAACTTTGGGGCTCTAAGCTGATGAACTCTGATAGCGTGCAAAATGTTGGCACTGTGCATTGTAACAGTTTCATACAATAACATCAGGTGTCAGCCAGAATCAACTCTACAGTCATCCACTTTCAGAAAATAGTTCTGTTAATGCTAATCGCTATCCCTCGATATCTTTATAACAGTCCATGCCTTTCTGCAGTCACGTCAGCACAATCCCTGTGTGGTCCAGGTTGGAAATGTGCCATTAGCACCTGGTACATTTTGCCAGCCACATTCTAGTCACAACAGCTGTCTCCAATCTCTGAGCAGTTTGCCTAGTCTACCCATGCTGCTGTTTTGTAATTCTGAGCATTAGCGGAGCATTGTGTGCAGGTGATGGGTAGACATTAAAACATGTTTTTTTTTGTTTGTTTTTTAATAAAATTGAAATAGCATCAATCACACTGTGTGTAAAGTGATGGTCAGATAGCATACAAATACACAGGTCACAGCGATGGACGGAATGATTGACACCACAATGGCTCAGGAACTAGCTGGGACATATCTCAGGACCAAAAACGAAAGGTGGGTACACACTATACCAATCTACCGGTAGCTCGCCACATCGCAAGCACTTTGTCCTGACTGGGAGCCCGTGCAGACATGCTGCAGTGAGCGCTCCTTTTGCTGGGAGACCGTGCAGGCATGTCGCTGCTAGCTCTCCCTTAGCTTGGGGGCACGGCCTGACAGAGCCCGTGGAGGCGTGCCATTGTGAGCGCTCCTTTATTGGCACTCCTGAGCCCCCTTTAGACGAGCCCTCCACTTACCATCTGGACCAAAACCCGCTCTGTTAGCAATACCACCTGCTGGTCTGCAGACACGGGTCTCCGGTTTCTCTGCGAGCCCTCCATAGCCGGGGCCCTGTCACGCTGCTGAAGCCGTGGGCTAAATGTCGAGGCCGGAAGTGTCCCTTCCTCCACCGGACGTCTCCTGCAGAGGCTCTCTGGTCGCTATTGCCTTTTGGAGCGCCTTCCACTTCTTCAGGGGCTGTAGTTTGCTGCTTTTTGTCTCCAGAGTCTCCATCTTGAAACCCACAGCCGGACAGCGCATTACCATTACGATTTCGTTCAGTGCCGGGCTCCCTCCCTCATCCCTGAACACGTTCAACCTGACATTATCGTCAGGTTGGACGGGAGGTTCGGGTGATGAACAGCAACTACCGACTGCAAACGGGAGCGCGCATTGGTAGTTTTCGTTCATCATTTTGGGGCAGAAACGGAACAATTTATTGGACGTCTGAATGATAACGACATCGTTATCATTCAATAGACCAAAAAAATCGCTATGTGTGTACGCAACTTTATTCTCCAACATGCAAACGTATTACAATAGTACAGTGTGTGATTTCAATGACAATTTTACAGAAATATATATATATTTACACCACAGATGGTGTAATAGTTAGCGTTACTGCCTCACAGCACTGAGGTCATGGGTTCGATTCCCACTACGGCCCTAACGGTGCAGAGTTTGTATATTCTCCCTGTGCTTGCGTGGGTTTTCTCCGGGAACTACGGTTTCCTCCCACACTCCAAAAATATACTAGTAGGTTAATTGGCTCCCCACAAAATTGACCATAGTGTGTATGTTTGTGAGCATGTAGTAGGGAATATAGATTGTAAGCTCCACTGGGGCAGGGACAGATGTGAATGGTAAGATATTCTCTGTAAAGCGCTGCGGAATGTGTGCGCGCTATAAATAACTGGGATTTTGGTACTACCGGTAAATCCTTTTCTCTGATTTCACAGGGGACACTGGAGGTGCTTACGCTGGGGTATAGAGGCGTGGATAGCTGGAGCTGGCACTTTAAAATTTAGAAGTGTGAAGCTCCACCCCCTCTATGCCCCACCAGCCCTCAGTTTAGAAAATGAAGACCGAGAGGAGGTGGAGAACAAGCGGAATGAAAAGGAGAGAAGAACACACAATAACTGAATCATACAACATACAGAACAAAACCGAACAGGCAGACATAGAGCACAGAGGTGGGCGTCCAGTGTCCCCTGTGGAATCAGAGAAAAGGATTTACCGGTAGGTACCAAAATCCCATTTTCTCTTTCATCCACTAGGGGACACTGGAGGTGCTTATGCTGGGGACATCCCAAAGTTATCCCCATGGGCGGGAGTGCTCTGTGGCGCCTGCAGAACAAGGCGGCCAAAACGGGACGCCGAAGTGGCAAACGTATCAAATTTGTAAAACTTGACAAACGTGTGAACTGAAGACCAAGTGGCCGCACGACACAACTGTGACGTAGATGCTCCTCTACCGGCCGCCCATGACGCACCCACTGAACGTGTGGAATGAGCCGAAATTGATGAAGGAGGCCGACGGTTAGCACTAACATAAGCTTGATGAATAGTCAGCCGGATCCAACGTGCTAAAGTCTGCTTAGACGCTGGCCAACCCCTCCGAACCGCATCATAGAGGACAAAAAGCGACTCCGACTTACGAAGGGAAGCAGTCCTGTCAACATAGATGCGGAGAGCCCTAACCACATCCAAGGTAGAAGAACCAGAGTCCTCCACCAACGATGGTACCACAATAGGCTGATTGATATGGAAAGCTGACACGACCTTAGGAAGGAAGGCGGCTATCGTCCGGAGTTCCGCTCTATATGCATAAAACACTAGGTAAGGAGGTTTATAGGTAAGAGCCCCCAATTCCGAAACCCTACGAGCCGAAGCGAGAGCCAGGAGGATTACCGTCTTCCAAGATAGGTACTTAAGATCAACCTCCTCCAAAGGTTCAAACATGGGCGACTGAAGGAACAGAATAGATTAAGATCCCATGGATCAATTGGATGTACAAAAGGAGGTTGCACGCGCAAGACCCCTTGAAGAAACGTCTGCACCTCAGGAATGAGGGCCAATTTTCTTTGAAAGAAAATGGAAAGGGCGGAAACCTGCACCTTTAAGGTTCCCAGACGAAGGCCAGAATCCAGACCCGTCTGAAGGAAAAGCAGAAACCGGGATAAGCGAAAAGTCCTAGACGGAAGATCCCGACTGGAACACCATGAGATATAAGCATGCCAGATGCGATGATAATGCGCAGCCGAAACTGGCTTCCTGGCGCGTAGCATGATGGGAATAACCGCGTCTGGGATACCTCTACGTCTTAGGATATCGGTTTCAAGAGCCATCCTGTTAAACGTAGCTGCGCTAAGTTGGGGTGTATGAAAGGGCCCTGCTGTAGAAGATCCGGGCGCAGAGGAAGGGGCCACGGATCGTCTGCTAATAGGGACTGAAGGTCCGAGAACCAACTTCTACGAGGCCAGTTCGGGGCTACGAGAATTACCGAGGCTGACTCCTGTTTTATTCTTTTTAGAAGACGAGGAAGAAACTGAATCGGAGGGAAAAGATCAGTGAAGTCGTAGGTCCACGGACTTGTCAGAGCGTCTACTGCTTCCGCCTGCGGATCTCGAGTTCTTGACACGTATACTGGAAGCTGATAATTCAATCGTGACGCTATGAGATCCACCTGAGGACATCCCCATCGACGTATCAGCGTGTTGAACACGTCTGGATGAAGCTTCCATTCCCCGGGATGGACATCCTGTCGACTTAGGTAATCTGCTTCCCAGTTGTCCACACCCGGAATGAATACAGCTGACAGGATTATTGACTGATTCTCGGCCCACCGTAGGATCAGAGTTACCTCTCGCATAGCCATGCGACTCAGAGTCCCTCCTTGGCGATTGATGTAAGCGACAGCCGTTGCGTTGTCGGACTGAACTCTTACCGGACGAGCCTTTAGCAACTCTGTTGCCTCTATCAGAGCATTGTAAATCGCTCTGAGTTCCAACACATTTATGGGCCACTCCTGTTCTAGAGGGGACCATCGACCCTGAAAGTGAGAATCGAGGACTACTGCGCCCCATCCTCGAAGGGTGGCATCCGTGGTTATGATGATCCAGTCCCACATTCCGAACCGTTTTCCCGCTAACAGATTGCTGGATTGTGTCCACCAAAGAAGGGCTACTCTGGTAACCGGGCTCAGACGGATCTGTCGATGTAGGAACAGATGAGACCCTGACCCCTGTGCTAACAGGTCCAGCTGAAACACCCAGGAGTGGAACCGGCCGAACTGTAGTGCGTGGAAAGCAGCTACCATTTTCCCCAAGAGACGCAGACAAAGAAGCATTGACACAGTCTTTGTTTTGAGGACCAGCTGAACTAACAGTCGGATATCCTTGGCCTTGTCTGTTGGAAAAAAAATCCTCTGAGATTTCGTATCCAATATCATGCCCAGAAATAAAAGTTTCTGGGACGGATTGAGATTCGACTTCTTGAAGTTGATTATCCAACCATGTTGGATTAGAATGTGATATGTCAGTAAGGCATGATCTGATAGAAGAGGCACTGATGGAGCCTTGAGTAACAGATCGTCCAAATAAGGTATTATGTTTACTCCTGATGACCGAAGGAGAGAAATCATGACTGACATGAGTTTGGTGAAGATGCGGGGAGCCGAGGATAACCCGAACGGCAATGCCCGAAATTGATAATGATCCTTCAAAATGGCGAAACACAGAAAAGCCTGGTGTGGTTCCCAAATGGGAACATGGAGATATGCGTCCTTGATATCCAAGGATAATAGGAACTCCCCTGGTTCCAAGCTCGCTATTACTGTCTTTAGAGACTCCATCTTGAAACGATACATCTTCAGATACCGGTTCAAAGACTTTAGGTTTAAGATGTGCCTGACCGAGCCATCCGGCTTGGGTACTACAAACAGGTTTGAGTAAAACCCCATACCTCGTTGAAGTTCCGGAACTGGAACTATCACAGAAGATACTACTAGAGACTGGATAGCCTCCTGTAGAACCTTGGCTCTTTCTGCCTGTATTGGCAGACTTGTAGTGAAGAACTGAGGTGGAGGGGAGGCCTCGAAATCTATTCGGTACCCCAGGGTAATTAGTCTTCGGATCCATGGTTCTGTAGAAGTCTGGTTCCAAACTTGTTGAAATCTTTGCAGGCGGCCTCCCACTGCAGATGGACCCAGGTGGGACGGAAGACCGTCATGCCACTTGTTTCTCAGCTGGTTTAGGCTCTGGTCTACGAGCAACCGTGTGTGGACGACCTCTACCTCCTCTTGGTTGCGTGGGCGCACTTCTGGTCCTACCACGAAAGGAATTAAACGAAGGTCCCGTGTAAATTCTTCTGGGAGCCGGTGCAGCTGACGGGAGGAAGGAAGACTTACCCCCTGTGGCTTGGGATATCCATTTGTCTAATTCCGGCCCGAACAGCATGTCGCCAGTGAATGGTAGACTTTCCACCGCACGCTTGGATTCTGCGTCCGCTTGCCAAGCGCGTAGCCAGAGGGCTCTGCGGGCCAAAATCGCCGAAGCAGATATGCGAACACTAATCTGACTGATATCCTTTGAAGCTTCTCCCATGTAAACTGCAGATTCACGGATGTGTTCTGCTAGTAGACGTAACTCTGCTCTGGAATTACCCGAGTCCAATCCTGTAATTAATTGATCGGCCCAGGAAACCACAGCCTTGTTAACCCAAACGGTAACAAGTGTGGGCACCCGCTGCTGTATAAATAGATCTTAGCGTTGTCTCCAACTTACGATCTGATGGATCTTTTAGAACTGTAGCTCCCGGTACTGGGAGTGCTGTTTTCTTTGTGAGACGGGAGACAGACGCATCTACAGGAGGAGGGGTTTCCCACTTTTCCATCATGGATGAAGGAAAAGGGTAACTAGGTGAAAACCGGCGCGGAATCTGGAACCTCTTATCCGGCTGCTTCCAAGCTACTGAGAGCTGTTGCTGAAGTTGCTGCGAGAACGGAAAACTGCAGAGCTCTTCGGTTGTTTGTTAAATAATTCAAACTCCTGTGATGGAGGAATTATATCCTCAGGTAAATTGAGAGTCTTTCTGACTGCCAAAATTAAAGATTCCACCCCGGGAGAGGTGGACTCTAAATCCTGAGGGGTATCGTCCTGTAATGCAACCTCCAATTCCCCTTCTTCGGTATCCTCCATAGTAAGGAATTCTTCCTCCGACTCCTCTGACTGGAGAACAGTCGTCAGAGTACGCTTCGGTCTCTGGTAGGAAGTGGAGGGTGCGGATGCCGCAGTGCCCATAACCTGTACCAAGGTGTCTAGAGACTTGGTTTGCCCCGCCATCCATGGAGGTTGAGACTTACGTGCCTCAGCTAACTCAGTTGCTCCGCCATGTCAGCGGCCCATGGCAGAGCAACTGAGTCAGGAATAGCCATCGGTGGATCAACTGTTATACAAGTATCACATAACGTGGACCCAGTGGTGTGCGGCTTAGATAGTTTGTGGTTACATTTAGAACAGACAAACATCTTTTGAGCCGCTTTTGTTTTGTTCAACATGGATAAACAACAGTCACCCAGACACAATAGACACAGCAGTGATTTGAAATAAAACAGAAGGCTGGTTGGGACACAGAGGAAGAGGTACCCCCTCCCACAGATTAGATTCCCTGCACTGTCACCACAGTGTTACTCACAGCCTCTTGCCAGGGATGTAGACAGGAGAATCAGCCTTCAGCCTGTGCCTGCACACTACCTGTAGTGGAGAGATGCAGGCAAACAACAGGTTAAACGCAGCCCCCACGCTGCTGTAACAGCCACTGCCGCGTTAATTAGACCAGGGAGCCCGCACTATTAGGCTCCGCCCCCTTTCTCCTCAAGTCCGAGGGACTGTAAAATGGCCACCACACTGCAGTTACCACCTCCCCCCTGCGCTAGCCCCGCTGAGGAGCCGCTAGCCGCGCTCATCAGCGGGGAGAGGGGAGAAGCATAATCATTGAGTAGCGTTTATAGCGCTCTCTGAAGCCAGCGCTGTCGGCGGGGCAGGAGTCGGGGAAAGTGCAAGTGATCTGTACTCACTGCGCTCCCCTCTGGACGGCTCTTCTGAACAGCACTTCTCCTCCCTGCTTCCTGGAGGCAGTCTGTGCTGTGTGTGTGCGCGGCATTAAGGAGCTGTCAGTTGCTTTTGGTGAAGCACTGCACACTCCTTCCTGTAACCCAGGAGGTTAACAGGGTGCCAGTAACCCGGACCCCACCTTTACAGAGGTGGCGAAGGGTACTAGAAAAATAATGTAAAAGATGTTTTAAAATAATAATACAGAAGATAAATAATAGTGTAAAATATAAGAAATAAATGTGACTTGCTGGAGCACAGCAGATTGTGACCAGCTCCGACGGCACATTTTCTAAACTGAGGGCTGGTGGGGCATAGAGGGGGAGGAGCTTCACACTTCTAAATTTTAAAGTGCCAGCTCCAGCTATCCACGCCTCTATACCCCAGCGTAAGCACCTCCTCCAGTGTCCCCTAGTGGATGAAAGAGAAAAATAAATTACACCATACTTGCCTACTTTTTAAAAAGCATTTAAGGGAGATTGTGAAAGCTACATCTATGAGCGCGGCGTTAAAATGACCGTGTACTGTTCTGCCTGAGGGGCGTGTCCAAGTAGACATACATCCAAATGTAAACGAGCCCTAAAGAAGCAGGTGTTGGGCAGTAAGGTCTACTTGTTGATGAAAACACACTAATACATCATTGTAGTTTATAACCAATGCAGGGAAATGGCACTGATGATCCAATTTGAATATATATATATATATATATATATATATATATATATATATATATATATATATATCTTATTTCTTTTTTTTCCCCCAAGTATTTAAAAGCTACATAATGGGAGTAAGTTGCAATCATGGAGATTGTTAGCCTCTTCAGGGGGTCAGGAAAATTGATAAAATTTCAGGGAGTCTCCCCAACATGCAGGGAGAGTTAGCAAGCATGATTTACACTAATAAATATTTTGCGTCATGAAGCTTTCTTGCATTTTTAGAATTTGGGGTGTCAAGATCAGAGCTCTTCCACGACCTACAATTAAGAAAGGCTTGTATTAGTGTTATGTTGTGATGTTAATGCTGGGTTCAGGATTAACTCATCGGCTCACGAGAGCTCACAATGTAAAAGATGAATGCAAAACGCCAATTCTACCCAGCAATTTTAGTGCCTTTTCTCAGGCCTTATGGCCCATACATACGGGTCGCTCAGACATTGATCAGATATCGTTGTCTGATTGTCGTGCATGTGCTGGATGTTTGATATCGAACATCCAGCAACATGCACCAACCCCTTAACGATCCCGCGATCAACGATCACGAGTCCCTAGTACAAACAGGCTAGATATCGACCAGGTTGGCCTGCATACATGGAAGATGGTCGATATCGATAACCACCCGTGCCCGCGCATTGACCATCGTTTGGTTTTAGTATGACATCTAGAACTACCCATGTAGACACAATCACAGTCCTAAAATATCAGACTCCTAACTATTTTAGTCCCTGTGAGAACATTACTTAAAATTGCTCTCACAAATCTTGCAGTGAATTTTTGGGTATTTTTGAAGTCCAATATCAAAGAAGCGCCTTAACTTTTCTTTTTCTTTTTTTAAACAATGTTCATTAAAACGAGCACATTTTAAAACGACAACATTTTTTTATTTTGGATAGGCCTTTTTCCACTGAAGAGAGAAAACTGGGCTTAAAATAAGGAAATTTGGGGCTTACGCAACAATATTAAGAGCGCATTTTTCAGAGGCTATTAAGGGTTGGGTACGGGATGCCGGCGCTCGGGATCCCGACAGGGTTAGAATACCAACACTGGTCGGTCAGTATCCTAACCCTCCCTTCCTAGTGCCTAAACCTAACCTTCTCCTCTCTGCACCCTAAACGTAACCCTCCTCCCTTAATGCCTAAACCCTAACCCCAGTACTTACCGTCGGGATCCCATCCTGATTGTCTGAATTTTGACCAGATCCCATTATTATAAATCATCAAGACGTAAAACCATGTGTTTAGGTGTCTTTGTTCTACTGTTGGTGGAGATTTCATTATTTTTTTTTTAATTGGTTTTGATGCAGACCAAATTTATTAATGCAAAATTAAGATGAAAGTTGACAAAAAAAAAAAAATAGAAAATCTGTGACAAGGTGATTTCGAACTGGCAAACTTTCAACACAATTTATGTAACATGATTTTTTGTGACAGTTACTAATTTTGTTTAGTTAAATCATAAATTGTTTTATATACAGTATGCTGTCATATGTTTATATACTTGTGAAATATTTACTTGTTTATTTGAAACTGTAATATTCATACCCAAATTTCACGTTTGTTTTGATAGCTTATTTCAATTAAGTAAAAAAAAAAAAAAAAAAATTAGTCTGACATATATGCTAACCTTCATGGAAACTTATCAAAATTGTAGATGGTCAGGTGGGGACGATCTTCAAAATTGGTCCACTTGACATGGAATGACCCTACTATAAAATAAGTGGAAATTACAGGGCAGTATCACACCAAACATTTCCTGCATTCTAAACTCAGGACCATGCGCGTTCCACTGCCTCTGCTGGTGTTACCTCTGTTCCTCTTCTAGTGATCTCTGCGTCCTCCTCCATGGAAGCCACTGCTACTACAACGTCTGTGAAAATGAGGAACAAGTGTTCTGGCACAGTGTCCTAAAGAGAGAATGATGCCAAAGAAATATAGCGAGCACACAGATACTATGAGCTGGCAGGTAATCACAAGAGTAATGCTTTCTCCAGAACCAGAAGAGGAAGGACGTTAAGATAAACAGTGAAGGACAGAGACGGATGACGGATGCCAGCAGCTGACTGCTTTAATGTTTGTACAGTGAATTGTTCACCTTCCACCCATATCACACCACCGGTAGCTGCAAAGAAATGCCAGCACCAATGGTGGCTTAATTATTTGTGGGTGACAAAGTCTCTGCATTACTCTTGTCCATGGAAGATGATGTTTGTCCATGAAAGATGACGTTTTGCCTCTTTCTGAGACCCAATTTTTGGAGGGAAAAATCCGAACTAACTCGAACCTATCTGAGCCTGCACATCATATATATCTGCATTAAGACATTTATTCAACAACATTAATGCACACAGCCGAGTATAAGATTTTAATACAGTCTCCAATTACGTCAGTACGACCCAGGGCATCTGCCGCTTGCTGCAATATAATCTCGCCCAGATGCAAACCAAACAATAGTTGAACATCTAGTTTACACAGCAAAACATTTACAATAAGCTCAAGTAAGGAGAACAACCATATGTTATATACAAGAAATTCTCAACTGGGGGCATGAGGCAGGGTACTTCCAGGGCCACATGGAGGCGATTGTTCTTCCAAGAGGAAGGCATTCTGAAGTTTCATCAATAAATAGACATGTGGCAGCCAATCAACACTAGCAATGCACTGTACCATACACAGTATAGGCAATGGGAAGCACGGACCTGAGTTATGCATTGGGTATGGGGCAAGAGATGGATCAGATAAGAACCGAGGTGGAATGCACGGGTGGGGGAATAGGGCTGTGAACTGCATATAAGGGTGGCGTGTCTAGCAGGCATGTATCATTAATGAGTGCAGGCTGTGGCACACAGGCCTCTGGGCCCCACAACACACACCCGCCACCCATTGAATTTACTTACATTGCAGCCAATGCAATTACGCCATATTTCTGAAGACAAACCCTGGGCGGAAATACCTAATGTCTAGAGAAAAAAATAAATAAAATCAGTCTTTCTAAAATGTATTCTTTGGGGTCGATTCAATTATTTATCACACCAGTAGCTCCAGTGTAAAGTGATCGGGAGCTTT
Source organism: Taudactylus pleione (assembly GCA_031769625.1). NCBI lineage: Eukaryota > Metazoa > Chordata > Amphibia > Anura > Myobatrachidae > Taudactylus > Taudactylus pleione. The sequence goes on from JAUIMM010000422.1 coordinate 3,545,877, forward strand.
TCAATTATTTTAGCCAATCAGTCCTGCACTAGACTCGACAGGCGGATTCTCGCGCCCCAAATGCATGGGATTAGTCGCATTTAGAGACTTCTCCCATGCTAAGGGTAGGGCGCGCTACAGTTAAGACGCGCTTGGTGCTTGCGCCCAGCCTAAAAGCTCTACTTTTCGTGGATTTCTGCTTGTACCCCAGGAGGATTTCTGCTTGCACCTCAGGAGGAGAATAAATCCGCAATAAGTACTGAGTGACCAAAACTATTTAATTGACTCTTGGCCACTTTAGATGGGAACTACAGGAACACAAACAATTGAATGACCCTCGGAGTGAAAACTCACATGTTTCTCTAAAACTACGTTTAGTGGTAAATATGTCACTTTCAGTGAATAACAGCTTGTAGAACCACAGGAGGTTACAAATAGGTTGTAAAAGAAAAAAAGTGGGCATTACATTTATTTTGAAGAATTTTTTAGGGGGTTCTCCGAATGAACAAGAATGAGAACTCTTGATATAGATATTAATGTAGCACCACAAACTATTCTCCCAGCCAATTTAAACAAATTATTGATAAGATGGGGTCAGTGAGCTGACAGCACAGATAAGAGCACTGTGCCGGACAGAAGGAAAAAAGGATCAGCCCTTTACTTGGTAAATACCATCCAAGCTGTTTAAATTAATAAACAGACTTTTAAATGACCGTGAATCTAAATACAGTCTGGTCTGGTCAGTGTAAAGCTCAAGCTAAACAGTGTATTTAGGATATGTAGGTAGTATTGTTAGGTAAGTAGACTTTGTATAAGAATAACTATAACTATAAGAACTCATACACATTACATGCATGTAAATGTAACCTTGAACACTACATACTCATTGGCCATTTTAATTGAGCTGCATTTTTCAGATACCGGGCGTCGGGATATTGGTGGGTGGATAATGATAGGCGTTGGGATTTCAACTGTCGGGATCTGATAGTCGGGAAGCCAGCGGTGCGCATTTCGACCACCGGCTTCCTGACAGCATACGGTAAACGTACCGGGAAACCTACAGTGAGTTCAAAAATGCTGGTAATGGCACAAGTAAAAATTCATGTACATTGTAAATGTATTCTTGCATTTTTATTATCACTTTTTAATTGGGATAAAAAAAACATCAGCAATATGCAGTTAATTAAATGCGGAAAGATCCTCTTTAAGCCATATTCTACTTACAAATACCCTAGTGTCTGATATCAACATTTTTTACAATAGTTTTTAATCAATATGTATATTTATAGTTTCTGCTTAGCTCTCCAAGCTTTACAAAAGGTGAGTTGACATAAGATATGAATTACTGGATTTTTACAGCTGAACTTTAGTGGCTCATGATATTAAGCATACAGGGACAAAACCTTTGCAGTCCACGCAACCGCTAGAAGGACCGACACTGCGGGGGCCTTTTCCCAGAGGAAATACTTACATTATACAAATTGATCCAAGCAGTTATATGATATCGAAAAAATTTAATGTATATATAATTCAGATAAGCTGCCAAACTGCTATTGATGCCCATTCTCACTCTGCCCTTTTGGATACTGATTGGGGATGGAACAGACATTGAAGCGAGTATAACTTCATGAAGACCACCTTACAAATTTTGCAATGGGTCCCTGACATTTCTAGTCACGCAACTGCATGCAGTTCCTAGATAAGACTGAGTCACTAAGGGGGCGATCCAATGCTGCGCGATGATGAATATCCCCGGGAAGGAGTTCCCAGAGCAATTCAATTTACAACGCTGTTAGTCCGACTAAAGGATTTCTGATGGCAGCCTCCTGTGGGTGCGAGCAGAAATCCGTCTAAAGTGCTGGCCGTGATACTGCTTTTCAGCTTAGCGCAGTGCTAACAGCCTCGCGGACAGCACTTTAGTCGGAGAATACGGGTTAGCGCAACTAAACACCCAGCTTTAAGCGTGCTCACCGCCATTCTCCAACTTAAGTGGTTTTGGTTGGACTTAACAGCACGGTGAATTAAATAGGTCCTGGGAACTCTTTCCGAGGGCTATTCAGCATCGCGCTGAATTGAATCATCCCCTAAGGTGCTTATGTATGAAGCTATTTTTTTTTTTTTTTTTTATTAAATTATCTAGAACCTGCAGTTCATACATGATTTTATAAATTGTTCCTACGTACTAAAAGCACATTGCAGGAGATTTCACCGAAATCTCCGGCAGAGTGCTAATTAGCATTGCAGATCGCCGTACCCATGATTATCAATGGGGATTACAATCTCAGCCCTATGTACTAAACTCCAATAAGTAAAGCTTTTCGGAGTCTGGGAGTTTACATCATCTCCTGATAGTGTAAACTGCTTGAGCCTATGGAAGCTTACGAGTAGGGGAGAGAGATCTTTCAATCTCTCTGCCGCAGCTTCAGTCGGCGGAAGAATCTGATACTGTGCGCATGCGCAGTGTAAGCTTCCCCTGGAGAGGTATTTTATAAACGTGAAACACTTCTAAAATATAACGGGGATATAACTAGCATTTACACCGCTGTTCCTGCAAGGTCTTTTTTGTACATAGCGGGAATATTTTCATTAAAAATGAAAATATTGCCGCAATAAGAAACTTAACAATTGCGGCAGTTCAAAACAGATAATAGAACAATAGCACTAAACTCCATGTAAAAATAGAGAAAACAAGTTATTCCTGAGAGTGAAAAATTACAGTGAATCAGTAAGCTTCAGTTCTAGACCTGTACGTTCACCGTTTTATGAGAAACAACTTTGCAATGGCAGTCTTTGGTCCTAAATACCCAAGACAGGAGACTTGTATGACCTTGTCAAGGTCTCTGCAAAATTACATTTTTGGGGATTATATTTTTCTTCCTCTCTTCCAGTTAAATATGTCCTTTGTTTTTGTGTACGGTGATAGATTTACAGAGGAAGTGCATGCTGTGGTCTGAGATTAAGGTAGCCAAAAAAAGAAAAAAAAAATATATATATTTCTATCAAAATTACTTGTGGTTAATATATATATGAAAAATGCAAACACACCATATTGTCAATGCATGTGTATTCAAGATTTCCTTTGTGCAGCAGCCAAACGGAAATAACATCTATTTCTCTGCCCATATATGACAAAGCCTGTTCTTAATTAATATTTCAGAGCAATGTTCTAAATATTTATCTGATGATACAACAATTAAGCTGGAAAACTGGTGGTCTATTGCAACCCGTTTAACAAGAAAATGACTGTGCCTCATTAGACACTGGCTAAAACATAGGACACAACTGCTGTTACAGGAAAAACACCAAGTGATAAGCAAGAAAGGCATTGTAAAGAGATATAAAGAGGAAGCACTGTATTATGAAGTAAGGTTATTATGATGGTCATGAGGATTGATCTGTTCGGTTGCTGTTACTTGCAATAACAGACTTCAGCATTTTAATCACAAGTCATTTTCATGTAAGCAGACCAAAGAGGTGATTTAAAAAAAAACATGCAAGTGTGTAATATCAGATTATTAACAGCAGTGGCATCACCTGTGTGCTCTATTCTCAGCATGTCTGGCATCCAACATGTAATAAAAACAGTAGGGGCATATCATGCATGTGTGAATGTGTAGCAACCACATACACAAGACAATGGACCACATATACAAAATTCTCGAATAGCACAAGCTGATGCAGAACTGTCTGCACTTCACAGTCTGATAAAATAAAGGGTGCAAAATGTATATGCCAGCTATATCTATATACAAGTTAAAATCCCTATAGGTTACCATTTGGTAAATTAAAAAGCATCAGTAAGTTGAACTACCATTTGATACATGATGTAACGACAAGGCTTGGATTTGACCATATGACTAATTACTCTATGTAATGTATACTTCGTATTGATCATATTGTAAAGAACACAAGGAGGAGGATGTCCCACAATAACAGATAGTGCGCAGGGTACTATTACCAGGATTCTTTCAATCGAAAGGTATCGCTTTTCGGAATACATATATAGCCAATATTGACACATCAGAGCAATTTTAAAATACATTATATAGAACTGAACATCTGGCTGACAAACTCACGTGTCCTTCTTAAAAATAAAATATTACATTTCATTATTTGAATGTTTAATTCAGCCCACAAAACCACTCCAAAAGCCTTATATTTCAGTGACTAGATAGTGATATCTGACAGCTACTGGTCATGTACTTCAAGGATAATGCCTATTATCTGGCTAATGGTGATCAGCATTACAAACATGGCACACTCAGCCTCACAGGAGGCGGATGAGTTCCGCAATTAAGATGTATGAAGTAGTTCCACTCTCTGCTCCCAGGTCACCCCACTAGCAGCACTGATTAATGACAGTGTTAATAGCTGTCAGAAATCAGCTCCTCTGTGCTGCTTACTCTATCCCACACTGCTAAGTGCTTCTGCTCTTACTGTAGATAGAATAGAGATGCTGTCCGGCAGTTCCCTATTGGTGTGTTTGCCATTCCCTCTCTGGGTCATAAGTACAGGGATGTGTGGTGTGTGTGAGAGATTATATATATATGCATACTTTCTTATGAATGTATTATCTGTACAGGAGGACGTACAGATTAGAAGCACTAGTCACTCCTCTGTGTTTTTCTGTGTATGCAATGAACTGTATTATCTCCCATGTTTTATGTAACCTGTGACTCTCCAGCTGTTGTGGAACTACAAGTCTCAGAATGGCCTGTGGTGGGAGAGCCACAGGTTTCCCCCGTTGAGCCGCTGGAGTCTGATGTAACAGAAGGGCGAGTGTGTGTGTGACCCGCAGCTCTGCTTACCGTACACCCGCACCCAGCCCTGCTGCTGGCACACCGACTCCATCAGAATCCGCTCCAGCATCCCGCCGGCTCCAGCTGCTCCTCCGCAGGGAGAGTCCAAGTCCTCGGGGAGGGAGTCCCTGTCCTGGAAGCTGTGGAAGCCGCCGTGCACGGAGTCTCCCCCGGGAGAGAGATCCATCATGAGCATAGCAGCAACAGCAGCGGGCCGGCCCGATCTCAGCACCTCTACCCGGGCTCTCTGCTGCGGGAGGTGTCACAGCCCGACCGAGGCTGGCATGGGGCACACCGGGCTGTTCACTGTAACGGAGTCCTCGTTGTCACGGTAACCGTGCTCGGGCGGCGACTAGAACTCTCCCAGCAGCTCCCAGCCTGAGCTGCGGTGGCATCAGCGGCATCTCCGGGACTCAGTCAGTGCCCGGCGTCCGCCTATCCGCGGGAGGGGGCGGGGCCGCAGGCTGGGAGCGCGTGGAACAATCGGGATACGGGAGCACCTATCTCATCGATGGGGATCGCCGCGTCCTGGAGCCAGGGGCCACCTGGCGGCCTCTATCGCCCATAGCGCCTCTCTGTGAGGACATGATGTTGAGCAAGTCACTGTGCAGGGCAGCCAGTCAGGGGTGATGAGCACAGCCCATGGGAACCAGTTTCACGTAACACTTTGGCAGAAATATATAGATTAAAACAATAATTTACAGTCTACAATATTAAAATGTGAAAATAAAATTATTGCTGTTATTAGTGGTAAGAACTATCATTTGTATAGCACAGGCAGGGGCAGATCACTTAACACACGCAGCGATATTTTGGACGACAGATCGATAACGATATCGTATGTATGAATGTGACCCTGCCTGCATGTATGTGTGACCATTCCTGTATGTGTATATGTCTGTATACTCTGCCTACCCCTTTCTGTGTCACTCCTCTTTGTCTACCCCTCCCTTAAAGAATGTAAGCTCTTTCGAGCAGGGCCCTCTACCCACTAGGGTAACTAACACTTGGCTGCTTATGTGGGAGTTAAGGTCGCTAATATAGCAATGTTTATTATCCATGTCCTGTATTGTATTGTAATTTAAGTCACTGAATACTTATTTGTCTATGTACTTTGTAAGGCGCTGCGGAACACTTGTGGCGCCATATAAATAAATGATAATAATAATAATGTATATGTCTGTATGTATGTATGACCCTGTATGTATGTGTATATATGTAGTGGTTATATTAAATAGCACACACTTTTTTTGGGGGGGGGGGGGTGGTGGAGGTAGCACGCTCGTGCTTCGGGCGCCCTGGCCACATGCTACACTTCTGACTGCAGGGCATATGGGCCCAGAGCTGATCCAAGCTACAGTCATCTCTAGCTGCTGCCTGCATGCATTGTGATGTCACAATGCAGGTCACAGCCCTATATAAAGGATGCCCAGCTGCTGGCAGCCATTTTGTGGTGACAATTTGTCCTACATTGATATTCTCTAAGTAGTTCCTGCTTTATTCAGGCGACTTTGGATAACGACTACCGTTATGAATTTTGGATTATATCTTCCAATAAGGTACTGAACAGCAACATCTTCAGAAAAAGAATCTGAATAGCATCTTCAGGTAAGGGGGAGATGTACTAAGCTCATACTTGCCGACATTCCTGGGCAGTTTTCCGGGAGCAGCAGGAGGGAACCTCCTGCTCTCTTCTTCGAGGGGCGGGGCCAGACGATAGATGGCATTAGGCCCCACCCCCTTTACAGAAACCCCCCACGATTCACGGGTCCCTGAAGAGGGGACGGGCCTAAATGATGCGATTTGCGCCATTTAGCCCGCCCCTTCCCTACGGACCCGAAAATGCCAGGTAAAATCTCCCCATCCTGCCCACTTCACTAGGAAGTGGGTGGGATGTGGGAGATATGCAGACTCTTCCAGGGGTGCGGGGGGTTACCCAAAAAATCGAGAACCTCATGTGATTCCCGGGAGAGTAGGCATGTATGACTAAGCCTTGGAGAGTGATAATGTACCAGTCAAGCAGTTTCTAACTCACTTTACAGGCAAAGTTTAAAAAATTAGAGGAGCTGATAGGTTGATAGTTTATCTCTCTACAGCTAAGTACATCTGCCCCCAGGACTTTATAACATATTTTGGCCTGCCACCGTTACCCCTTCAGACACCTCCCTTCATTTTATCTGCAGTTTTTAATTTGGAAACCATGTATGAAGCAAATTATTAATCTGATATGACACTGCATGACTTCAGGTGGATACACACTTGTCCAATCCTCTGAGCTTCCAACTCTAGACACAATCCTACTGGAGACCTGGACGCAGATTGTACACCAAGTCATACTTGCCTACCCTCCCAATTCGGCCTGCAGCCTCTCGAAAACCGGGTGCTGGTTTAAGTTATTATATAGACTTATGTTTTCTCATAACTTTCCACTTGTTAAAGTTAGTATTCTGCAGACTAGAGAATGAGAATGCCAAATTAAGTATCTCTGAGTTGGTTTAATCCCAACTGTATTTTGATTGATGGCAATCTAAATAATGTGTGTTTCTGTTAGTTTGATAAAGGGATCTTCATATGTGCACTGTATGTTTGGATGATTATGTAATATTTCCCTTACCCCAAAAATGAGAGAGGAGGAGTCAATTAAATGTTGAAGAGGGGAGGTATTGTTGAATGGGACTCACTCTGTTAATCCCCAGAACAGGGGCGTATCTATATAATGGGTGCAGGGTATGCAGTGCACACGGGCCCCAGTGTCCAGGGGGTTCCACACCGCACACCCTGCATTCATGTTTTTAATACTTATTTCTCTGAAGTCATGCATCGGCTGTAGCAGCGCTGCACAAAACCCCTGGAAAATGGCCGCCGCGGTGTCTTACAGATGTGCAGTAGGGAAATCGACGAGAAAATGGCTGCCACGTCATTTTCCTGGTGACCTGCCCAGTGTCTATTGCTTCGGTCAGTGCACTGCCGGCTGCTGGGTAGAGAGGAGGGGGCCAGCAGTGATGGCGGTGGTGTCATCGACCTGGCATTATTGCCAAGTCGGTCCACAAGTCTGAAAGGGGTCTCAGGCCCGTCGCACCCGGGATGGACGTGTGTACAAATACCGGGTGTGACCCGACATTTGCGATGTGAAAGGGGTAATAAACAGCCATAAATCTTAACTATTAAAATGGTATTTCTGTTTTTGTTTTTTTCACAAAATGTTGCAACTATTCTGTATTTAGGGAGACAATGGGGCTGAGGAGACTATTCATCAACACTAAAATAACGGTTTTAAGGACATTTGCATTTATTACCATTTTTTTAGTATTCATTAACACAGGAGATATCACTGATATCTCCTGGTTAAGTCCGTCTGAGTTAATTTCCACACTCCCCATACATTAGCATGGGAATGGACAAATTAGGTTATTCATCAAATTCTAAAAATTATATATTTTCAGAATTTGATGGTGTTACTGTACGCCATTTTCAGATGGCGTATAGCGGGTTATACCTGCTTTCAGCATAAGCAGGACACAGAATTACCGCAGCTGTAATCAGTGCTGTGCATGCGCCGCTTTTGTGAAAGTAACGTTGTCTGCTCAGCACTGATTACAGCTGCGGTAAGTTAGAGCTGGCAGGGAAAAGTATCTATTTTCTGAAAAGCTGTCATTGCAAAAATGACAGCTTTTCGGATTACCTCCATCAATTTTTAGTAATGATGAATAGGCCCCTGAGAGTGTAGGGGGTGGCCACAGATTCTCCCCTTCTCAATATAGGCCATTGAACATGTATAGGCCCATGCAGCCCATAATTCAGCAGTGGCAAACGCAAGATTTCTAGAGGGGGTTTCCAAATGCTTGATTTTAGAGCGAGCAGAGCCGGCCCTAGCCAATTTGGTGCCCTAGGCAAAATTTTGACTGGTGCCCCCTAACAGATAATCCCACCACTAATCTTAAGGCAGGTACACACCAGACAATGTCTAGTGTGGCCGACCTCATCAGCGACTGAACCCGGTGGGGGAGTCGGCATCGGCAAATGCAATAAACACTTGCAGATGCCGGCAGCGACAGAGCGATGGCGGCTGCCATGCTGCATTCGGCAGCATGGCCCTCGCTAACGATATCCCCCATCGGCTTTTCATGATAATGCTGACGGTGCGCTGGAGCACACATTGTCAGCGACATCGTGGATACACACTAGACAATGTGCACAATATGTCACACTGAAGCACCGGATCGGGCGACATATAGTTTAGTGTGTACTCAGCATTAGTGTTTATACGCTGATGCCAAAAATACCACATTTGTTCATAACTTATTTTTTATTCTCAAAGAAATATGTGCTAAAGTACGAGTTTTATATATATTGTGATACAGTCGGGATAGGGGTCCCTCTCCTGGGTAGATGGGCTACCTCCTTCACACACAGCAGCCAGAGAAACAGAACACAATTCTAGGGTACTCGTACAAGCTGGTCGGAGACAGTCTTTATTGTACAGGGCACATGAATAAAACAAAACACAAACAAAATCCTAGCCTGTCTGGGCTCTAACTAGACAGTAGATTCCTTCACTATCAGGAGACTAAATAAGTTCAAGTCCACAGTACTTACAGATTGTATCAAACAGTGTCTCAGAGCAAGCTAGCCTGCGTGCCTGCTCTCCCAGGTGTGAGACACTCAGCCACAACTAAACCTAGCTTTTCTACATCAGGGTCCATAGGGTATCCACAGGATACCTTGGGGTATTGGTGATGACGTCAGGCATCGGACACCACAGAGTTAAATTTTCATCCTCCCAGGATGCACTGGAGTCCCTCTCCTATACCCCGCCCCCGAGCCAAGGCATCTCAGTTTCGTTGGTGTCAGGCCAGGAGTCGGATTATTTGCAAGCAGAGTGGGGCTATAATGGCCCCTGAAGTTTTCTACAAGCAGCTGTGGCTGCGTAAATGTACAGCATGGACAGTCAATACTGACGTCCATGCTGTCGCTCCTACACCCTGCCGGACCAGAACGCTGGTACTGATCCGGGGATGCTGGTAGGTATCTGCGGTCACAGCTAGTGGTGACCCAGGATTACCTGGACTGTGGCCGGATTCAAGGGGGCAGGTAAGCGGCGGGGTCCCGCGGAGGGTACCCACTGGTAACACAGTCCTGTAGGTCTCCAGGCAGGGGGCTCCCTGGGGACAGGCTGCGTGTGGAGCCAGGTATTAACCTGCGCTTCCATCAGACCACCAGGGACAGCGGGCCGCAGCATGTGCAGTACAGCGCGGTGTCCCAGGGGTTAATAGCATGCCAGGGGAGCGCGCCTTCCCTGTCTAACAGCCGGCACCTCCCCCGCTGCACAGTGCCTCTCCACAGCGATCTGGCGGGCTGTGTCAACGCTTCTCCACTGGGCCCACCTCCTCTCTGCTCCTCGGCGGCCATTTTCTAATGAAGTGTGCAAACGCTGTTAGAAGCTGTTACAGGTGGCATCACGGTACGGGTCCCCCCTGCATACCTCTCCTCTAGAGTAAGGTCAGAGTATGCTGCACTGTTTCCTACCAGGCTCTGTGTCTGTGTAGTTGATCTCAGTGCTGATAATGCAGGGATTTATTTCTGCATTGTATGTGACTTAATGCTAGCGCTGTCTGCCTGTACTTTCACATCTGACTGTCAGCCATTTTACTATCCCTGTTCTTCTTCTGCAAAAGCCCTTGCAGTGCGGTGTTGCAGGGTATTCATTGCCTCACAGTAAAAATATTTTCTGTGAGGGGAGTCACATACACTCCGTTACACTCATCATGTCTGAGAGTGAACGTAAATTTCCTCTCCAGCTAAAGTGTACCGCATGTACTGTACCAATAGCGGAGGGTGAGGGGCACACTGAAAGTTTATGTCAGGCATGTTATATAATTTCACTCCCGATTTCTGTAACTGCGCCTGTGCAGGAACCGCCCTGGGCTTGTTTTGCTAAGGCACTTACAACCCTTGTGGGCCAGCTGGCGGTGCCCCCTGCGTTTCCCCAAATGGGGTTATCGCTGTAGTAGGTAGGGGGTAGGGTCATCACCCATGCAGGGGTTCTGTAGACAGCTGATGGTACCCCAGTGTCTCCAACTTTCGCCCCCCAGGTCTCCCAGGAACCTGCGTGGGTAAACTCATTGTCCAATATGGTACAGCACCTGACGGACGTTTTACAGACGGAGTCATCATTGCGGCCTACTAAGCGGCCTTTAATGTCTCAGACAGCTCATTATGATGAGGATGACATAACGTCTGATAACGGGGAGATTTTTGACCTCTCAGACCAGGAGCTCCCTCGTACTAAGGAAGTGGAGTCCAAGTCTAAAATATATATACTTGGCCTAAGTCCGTGCGGCCTTGGTTATTACAGATGATGATCCCCCCGTGGCCAAATATAAATATGCCTTATTTAAGGATATTAAGGGTGATGCCACTGTATTCCTCTATCTGGTCAGTTAGTGGATCATTTAGAGGAGGCGTGGAAAAATCCAGGTAGGCGGTACCAGCCTCAAAAATGTTTGGCTTTTGCATACCCCTTTGCGGATAATTATTTTTCCAAATGGGAAACCCCTCCACAGGTGGATTCTCATGTCACATGCTTAGTGAGGAGTGCTACATTGCCCATGCCCTCCATGTCCTCCTTAAATGATGCTACGGATCGCAAGGTATTCCCTTGCGGGGAGGGGGCGTCCAGACCGGCAATGGCCGTGTGCTGGATTGCCAGAGCCATGGATCGTTGGGCTGATAGCTTGGAGTTGTCTCTAGATGCTGACTCATCACCTGAGCAGGTGGAGTTAGTGGGTAACCTCAGAGACTCAGTTACATACATTAATGAGGCAGCCTTAGATATAGAGCTCCTGAGCAGCAGTGGCTGCGCGCCGCACCCTCTGGTTGCGTTCTTGGAAAGCAGATGCAGATTCCAAAAAGGGATTGGAATGCTTGCCCTTTAATGGGCAGGTCCTGATCTGGACAAATTTGTGGTCACTCTGGCAGCAGCTAAGTCTGTGTGTCTGCCATCGGCGATAGTCCCATCAGGGTCTGGTACTTAGTCCTTTCGGTCCTATAGGGCCCAGTGCAAGTTCAAAGTGCAGTCCTTTCCTAGACAGGTAGGGGCCAAGAAATCTGCCAAGCCAAAGAAGCAGGCTTGGAGTACAAGACGTCCAACTCCCAAGTCGGACGATAAGTCCTCAGCCTGACGGGATGGGCCTCCCCTTGGGGGACCCCAAAGTGGGAGGCCGGCTTCTTCAGTTCGCCCAGTGCTGCTGTCTCACAACCATAGACACTTGGGTAAGAGAAGTGGTCTCTCAGGGGTACGCCCTCTCCTTCCGGCAGAGGCCTCCCAGCCGTTTTTTCACCACGGGCCTTCAGTCAGACTAAGACAAGGCAAGGCTCGAGAATTCCAGAAGGTGATCAACTCTATGCTCCAGGCTGGAGTTATAGTGCTGGTCCTGTTGTCCCAGAGAGGATCGGGGTATTACTCCAATGTTTTTCTGGTACAGAAACCCAGTGGGTCTTACAGGCCCATCTTCAACCTCAAATCACTCAACAAATTCTTGAGGGCTCCTCGGTTCATGATGGAGACCCTGCGTTCCATCATTTTGGAGATGGAGCCGGTGGATTTATGGTGTCGCTAGATATTCAGGTTGCTTACCTGCATATTCCCATTGTCTCAGCACACCAGCGTTTCCTCAGGTTTGCAGTAGGAGACCAACACTTCAAATTTCAGGCACTGCCCTTTGGTCTGGCCACAGCGCCTCCAGTGTTTATCAAAGTCATGGCAGTCTGGCAGAAGTAATCCCTGGTGCCATCACAGAGAATGCTCCATCTCAGAGCCCTGTTGGACTCCCAACATCAGAGGATCTTTGTGATGGAGGAAAATATCTCTACATTACAGGCAAAAGTACATAGTTGAAAGAATAAAATTGTGGTCCAGTGTGCTCTTAAACAGGAAGGTAGTTAGAGGGTACTACTCATTTGTTTGTTTGGTTGTTAAATTCCTAATGCTGCCTCAGGTGCCTGTGGCTTTCCTTTGCCACTATGGACTCAAATGTTAATTGTAATGTGTGTGGGGCGCAAATAAGGATTAATATGTTTATTCAAAAGAAAAAAATAAAGTACGCAGTTCCCTGCAGCGTCGCCCCGGGGTCTATTCACACGGTGATGAGGTTACTGGGTTCCATGGTGTCGATGTTTGACATGGTGGAGTTTGCCCAATTTCACTCCAGACCTCTGCAGTAGTTGATCCTCAGCAGATGGAATGGGTTGCCCTACCGGATAAAGACACAGACAATGGTGCTGTCACCGGAGCTACGTCTGTCATTAGCCTGGTGGCTGCAGACTGCTCACCTGAACAGGGGGCGCCCCTTTTGGATTGCGGACTGGGTCTTCCTGACGATGGATGCCAGTCTTCGAGGTTGGGGAGCAGTGTCAGGTCCACACTTCTTCCAGGGAAGGTGGACGCCAGCAGAATCTGCGCTTCCAATCAACATCTTGGAACTAAGGGCAGTATTCAAAGCTCTCCAACAAGCAAGACATGTCCTCCACGGAAAGCCCATGCAGGTGCAGTCGGACAATCGCATCACAGTGGTTTACATAAACCGCCAAGGAGGAGCCCGCAGTCAGGCGGCCCTGAAAGAGATGTCCCGCATTCTAGCATGGGCAGAAGGCAATCTTCCTGCCATCTCGGCAGTGTTCATACCAGGAGTCCTCAACTGGGAGGCAGACTTTCTCAGCCATCAAGATGTGCATCCAGCAGACTGGTCTCTTCACCAGGAGGTGTTTCAGCTACTGGTGAACAAGTGGGGCCTTCCAGAGTTAGACCTCATGGCCTCCCGACACAACAACAAGCTTCCTGTGTACGGGTCAAGAGCAAGAGACACAGAGGCACTTCTGGTAGATTCTCTGTCGGTCAGGTGGACCTTCCAGTTTGCATACCTCTTCCCTCCGTTTGCCCTTCTTGCTCCAGTGATTCGCAAATTCAAGCAAGAAGGTGGCATGCTCCTGCTGATAGCTCCAGCGTGGCCCAGACAGCATTGATACTCAGATCTCAGGAGCCTATCCATAGACGCTCCAATGCGGTTGCCTCTACGTCCGGACCTGTTGTCTCAAGGTCCTTGCCATCACCCAGACCTGGGCCATCTGTCTTTGATGGTGTGGCTGTTGAGACTGTCCTCTTGAGGTCCAGGGGTTTTTCCAGCTCTATTGTTAACACCATGTTCAGAGCTCAGAAGCCAGCTTCTGCAAGAATTTACCACCGAGTGTGGCATACTTTCTTTGAATGGTGTCGACCTAGAGGCTATGATCCTCAGGTTTTTAGGATAGCCAGGATTTTGGCTTTCCTACAAACGGGCTTAGATCACGGTCTTCGCGTTGCTTCACTGAAGGTGCAGGTTTCCTCCCTCTCAGTGTGGTTTCAGCATAGGATTGCTACACTTCCTGATGTCCACACTTTATGCAAGGTGTGCTTCGCATACAGCCCCCCTTTGTTCCACCTGTGGCTCCTTGGGATTTGGCTGTGGTCCTTAGGGCTCTCCAAGGACCACCATTTGAACCACTGGGCTCAGTGGATTTAAAACGGCTCACAGCTAAGACTGTGTTTCTTCTGGCCATTGCCTCAGCCAGAAGAGTGTCAGATTTGGGGGATCTTTCATGTCGCCCCCCCCATTCCTAATTTTTCATAGGGACAGGGCAGTGCTGTGCACTCGCCCTGGGTTCCTACCTAAGGTGGTATCTAGTTTCCACATCAATGAGGAAATTATAGTAGCGGCCTTTAATTCCGCAGACCTATCTGCTGTTGAGGCCTCCTTGGATGTGGCACGGGCTCTTAGGATTTATGTTGACTGTACCAGTTCATTTAGGAAATTGGACTCTCTGTTTGTTCTCTATGGTTTCCATAAGAAGGGTTGGCCTGCCACTTTGCAAACCTTGGCAGGATGGATTCGCATGGCGATTTCTTAGGCTTACATTCAGGAGGGCCTGTCTGTACCATCCTCTCTTAAAGCTCACTCTACTCAGTCTGTGGGTCCTTCATGGGCAGCTTGCCGTGGTGACTCTGCAGTTCAGCTGTGCAAGGCAGCCACATGGTCTTCTGTCCATACCTTTGTGAGGTATGCATTTGATACCTTTGCCTCTCAGGATGCTTCCTTTGGGCAGTGGATTCTCCTTCCACCACAGGAGCGTCCCACCCTTAAAGGATACTGCTTTGGGACATCCCCAATGTATCCTATGGATACCCTATGGACCCTGATGTAGAAAATAAGAGATATGGTAAGAACTTACCTTTGTTATCTCTATTTCTATGAAGTCCATAGGGTTCCACAGGACTCCCGCCCTGTCGCACCTGTACTGCAGACGGGCTTTACTCTGGTCACCGGTTTTTCCATCTCCTTCTGGTGAGAATGTGATTCTTGTGTGTTCCAGACTTTCTTCTCTATCTTTGTTCTCCTCCTCCGGCCTATGGCTTGTTACGAAACTGAGATGCCTTGGCTCGGGGGCGGGGTATAGGAGAGGGACCCCAGTGCATCCTGGAAGGATGAAAATTTAACTCTGTGTTGTCCGATGCCTGACGTCATCACCAATACCCCAAGGTATCCTGTGGAACCCTATGGACTTCGTAGAACTAGAGATAACAAAGGTAAGTTCTTACCATATCTCGTATTATCACAGCCATTTCCAGGTGCAAGCCCTAATGAGCCTGCTACCAGGCTGAAAAGCCCAACACCCGGAGTGGCCTGTGGATGGAGCCCTCCCTCTCCTCACATCCACACCCCCAGGACCCATTCCGGCTTTTCACCAAAGCTGACAATTCTAGTCTGTTTTCCAAACAGACTTCTCCTGGGGGTTTTAAAACACATAGGACAGGAATCTAGGACACACATAATAGCCATACGAGACTTTTCCAGTGCTTCTGTCACATATCCCCCCCTTTGTTTTGACCTGTGGGGCAGAACAACTGCAGCCCCCAAACAATGAACGCATGACAAAGCATCTGCATTGGCCAGCTGGCTTCCTGGCCTGTGTCCTACCGAAAATTTTAAGTTTTGTAATGCCAAGAACCACCTGGTTATTCTCCCATTGGTCTCCTTGTTCTCTGACATCCACTTCAATGGGGCATGGTCAGTGATCAGCCTGAATTTCCTTCCCACCAAATAGAACCTGAGAGTTTCCAATGCCCATTTTATGGCCAACGCTTCCTTCTCAAGTGTAGCATATTTTCTCTCATGTACATTTAATTTCCTGCTTAGGTAAAACATAGGGTGTTCCTCACCTTCCTTGCTCTGGGACAGGACCGCTCCTATACCTACTTCTGACACTTCAGTTTGCACAACAAACTCCCTGTCAAAATCAAGAGTCATCAGAACGGGTTGGGAACACAACGCTATTTTCAACTCCTGAAAAGTCTTCTCTGCTTCAGGAGTCCATTCCACCATGACTTTCTGTTTGCCTTTGGTAAGGTCAGTCAGTGGGACTGCAATGGTGGCAAAATTGGGTATAAACCTCCTATAATACCCAGTAATCCCTAAGAAGGCTCTCATCTGCTTCTTATTCAGGGGTCGTGGCCAGTTTTGTATTGCCTCAATTTTATTAAACCCCTGCCAATGGTGTATCCAAGATACTTTACTTCTTCCATCCCTAGACAACATTTTTTGGGGTTGGCTGTCAAACCTGCCTTATAGATGGAGTCCAACACCGGTTGTACTCTGGGCAACTGAGACTGCCAATCAGGACTATGAATGACCACATCATCCAGATAAGTAGCAGCATACTGTCTGTGGGGCGTTAGAATCCTATCCATCATTCTCTAAAAGGTAGCAGGTGCCCCATGTAGCCCAAAGGGCAACATCTTGTATTGAAACAACCCCTCCGGTGCAGAAAAAGCTGTCTTTTCTTTGGCATTCTCAGTTAACTGCACCTGCCAATACCCTTTAGTTAAGTCAAGAGTGGTTAAATATCTGGCTGTCGGGGCGTGGCCTGCTAGCTGAAGAGAGCAGACGTGCTTCCTCACAGCTCCCCAGGCCAACCTTAACAACAGCCAAATTCGGCCGGACCACATAGTTTGAACTGGTCCTCTCAGCCCAGGGCGACCATCAGTAACCTGCTGAATGCCCGCCCGGACTTTTGGGACGTATTGCGGTCCCGGAGCGGCCGAGGCCTAGTGCATATCCAGAGGCCCCGACCTCAATTTTGGAGCACTGCGGAGCGGGGTTGTAGCGGCGGCCGCTGGATGGAGCCGCGACTCCGTTGCACCCTCCGGACCTGCATGGACTGCCCGGACACAAGGACCAGTCTCACTCCCTGGGGGCCCTCAGAAACTCCTGCGAACGGACCAGCGAAATCGTGGGTGGTCGCCATTTTACCTATTGCTGTAACGCAGTAACGCGACAAGTCGGACCTGCGACCCCTCAGCATCCTCCAGACCCGCACCGTTAGACGGGGCTCAAGGTGAGATAGATAATATCACCAGGGAACCCCAGGAGGTAACGCAGACGAATCCACAAATCGCAGGGGGCCGCCATATTGTCAAATATCGCTCACTGCAGCTACCCCATATTACTGTCCTGACAGGGGACCCAGAGCCATACGGGAGCACTTTTATATCCAACAGCTCAGGAACCCTGGCTCACTGTCAAAAGATAATACATCTCTGCCAGATCTATGTCTATGAAACTGATAGGCTACCCTCCAAGTAATAAATACCACTGTTCCAAAATGTTGGCTCATCTCTGCTAAGTCCAATTTGACCCTCCGTCGCCCGTATATATCTTGAGTAACAGTATAAGCCTCCATACCTGATATCTAACACATAACAGCGGGCCTCCAGCTCTTTCATGATGGCACCTAAACGCCCAAAGCCTTCGACTGTTCCACAAGTATCGTTCTTCAAAGCGTCTCCCTCCTCACAAACCGATAAAGCAGGCCCATCATCTATTAAGAGCAGTAAACACCCGTCTGCTTTAGGCACCCCATCTGACGACCCCCCACGAGCTTCCTCCAAACAACTGGAAGTTGCAGATGATGCCCCACTCACAATGGGCTCTATGAGCCCATTGTGAGATGCTCTTGGCTTCCTTTAAGGACGATATTACTTCTGAATTTAAATCAGCCTTGCAATCTTGTCAACGCTCGGTGGACGAGTTGGGGTCCTGCACAGACCATTTGGAGAACAAGCTGGAAGAGGTCGTAAAATCACATAATGAACTGATCAACCTTCATGAAGAGTTACAGTCAGAGGTCACATCCCTGAGGATTAAGGGCCTGATTCAGAGCTGAACGCTCTGACCAGAGCGCTCGCTCTGAATCAGGGCCCTCCTACCTTTTTTTGGAGCGTCCTCAAGGACGCTCGCATAGCTGTGGGTTACCACCCACAGCTTATGCGAGCGTCCATGATGATGGTCACAATGGTCTTGACCATCGCAACCATCGGGCTTGCGACGGAGACCCTGCAGTAGGGTCTCGCTGCCGCAAGCCCAGGAGTGATTTTGGCTCTATCAGAGCCAAATCACTCCCACTGACATCACTAGTGATGTCAGTGGGGCCGGCTTGAGATGGTAGGCGTTCCCATGGGAACGCCTCCGTCTGGCAGGCACGCCCACCAAAGGGGGCGTGCTGTCAATCAACATCGACAGCACGCCCCCTTTGGTGCGAGACCCGGAGCGATGGAAAGCCCGTCGCTCCCCGGGTCTCGCGCATGCGCACGATGGAGCTCCCTCCGTCGTGCGCATGTGCATTGGGGAACATCGACACGCTTGCGAGCGTACTGCCGCTCGCGAACGGATCTGAATGACCCCCTAAGACCGCAGACCTGGAAGATAGGTCTAGGCAAAATAATCTCAAGCTCCGTGGGACTCCGGAGACAATTCCAAATTCAGAGTTGACAGCACATGTGACGGATTTATTTACGAAACTTCTACCAACTACACAGATATCGGACTTTTTACTGGACCGTGTGCATAGACTGCCTGAAGCCCGTAATGCTCCTACCGATGCTCCTAGGGATGTTCTGACGCGAGTAAATTTTTTCCACACTAAAGAGGCAATCCTTCATGCAGCAAGGTCAGCAGATGCTTCCACTATGGGAAAAATCCAAATCTTTGGTGACCTCTCTGCTGCAACGCTAGCATTAAGAAGATCATTTCTGCCAGTCACCAGAGCCCTACAAAAGGCTTCCATCAATTATAGATGGGGCTTCCCCACTAAATTGATAATCAATAGGAATGGCTCTACCACAGTCGTATCGGATCCAGCGGCCGGTATCCAGCTACTAGTGTCTTGGAATTTAGAAGACATCTCACAGAAGTTACCAAGCAACCTGCATATAAACCAGGAATGGTCTTAATGGTTCTCAGAATGTCTGTATCCTTTCGTATAGCGGTGTGCCCACCTAGTGTTACTATACTTAACTGATTATTCGTTGTATGATGCTCCTTTTTTTCTTTTTAGTTTGTGACTTTTATAATTAGGGCGACTTGCATAGAGGTAGTAAATTTTAGCATAGAGCTACCTTTTCAGTTTAAGCCGCAAAATGGAGCGTCTTGTTCATGTACCGTTTATTTCACAGGGCAGGGCATCCAGGTGAGAGGGACTACACCTTTTATTCTCAGGTGCACAAATCCTATTCCCGCATCGATCTGGCATTGGCACATAAATGGTCCTTACCGTATATTAAATAATCATCAATCCTACCAGTTGCCTGGTCAGATCATGCGGCAATGTCCATAGACTGGGATATCAATAGATTGAGGTCTCCCCCAGCCCCTGGCGCTTGGGAGAATATCTTCTGACCCATACCGAATCTAAACAATTAATATCCAATGCCCTTTCCCTGTTTCTGGAAACCAACAAACCAGAGGATACTTCCTCGTTTACTTATTGGTTGTTCGCTTAAAGCAGTAATTAGGGGTTCAGCTATTCAGGCAGTGGCTCGCTTACATAAGGCGTCTATTCTCCAACAAGTTAATATCGAATGTCGACTTGCAGATTTAGATGCTAAACATAAACTTAATCCGAAGGATGACGCAATTTATAGGGAACTACTTAATGCCAAAACAGAATGGAACACTTTAGCCCTTAAAAAAGTCCATCAGACAATGTTTAAGCTACGTCAAAGGTTCTATATTCAGGGAGACAGGGCAGGCCGAATGCTAGCACGAAAGTTAAGGGGGAAAAGAGCAAAAGAAAGTATAAGAATGATTTCCAATGTCAAAGGTACCAAAATTACAGATCCCTATGCTATAGCGGAATCCTTTGCACAGTACTATTCCTCCCTTTACAATCTGAAAGACGACCCTATGACGTCCCAACCCTCACTAACCCAGATAGATGATTTTCTTAGTACAGTGGATCTTCCTTCCCTAGACGCTGACACTTTAACTGCACTAGCTGACCCCTGGTCCGAGGAAGAAATTTTATCAGTTATCAGATCCCTTCCTCTGGATAAGGCTCCGGGACCAGATGGTTATATAAATAAATTTTTTAAATGCTTTCAAGATACTTTGTCTCCCATCTTAGCACACATGTTTAATGATGTTTCATCAAAGGGCTCTTTCCCGAGAGAAATGCTTGAGGCGAGAATAGTAGCATTCCCCAAACCAGGTAAAAATTTGTCCTTCATGGCTAACTATAGGCCAATTGCACTTCTCAATACGGATATTAAAATATTTGCCAAACTTTTAGCAAACAGACCTAATTCACTGCTACCGATTTTAATACATCAAGATCAGGTAGGATTTGTGACAGGGAGGCAGGGACCCGATAATACAAGAAAGGTGATCAATATTATTGAATCTTTCTCCAGTCTTGACCAACCTCTCCTACTTCTATCATTAGACGCAGAAAAAGCATTCGATAGACTGAATTGGCAATATTTAAAAGCAGTATTGGTTAAATTTGGAATAAAGGGCAGCTTTCTCACGTCAATACTTGCATTATATTCTTCCCCCTTAGCCAGAGTCTTTGTTAATGGCATACTTTCCACCCCATTTATGATTACAAATGGTACGAGACAAGGATGTCCCTTGTCTCCACTGGTGTTTGCTCTGGCTATCGAACCATTGGCAGAAGCCATCAGACAGGATCATAACATCGCAGGCCCTATCCTCTTTGGCAAAATGTACAAAACAAGCCTGTTTGCTGACAACATCCTGCTGACACTAACAGATCCGATTAACTCCCTAGCAGCTCTACATAGTCTGTTGGGAGCATTCTCTGGGGTCTCTTACTATAAACTAAACTGTTCTGAAATGGAGGTTCTCCCGATTAATTTCCCACAACACTTATTGGCATCCCTTAAAGTGAATTACACATATGCTTGGCAGGATCATTCTATTAAATATTTAGGAATTAATTTAACGGCCACTACTAATAGTCTAATAGCAGCTAATTATCTACCATTGATACGACAACTGTCGTTATTATTTAAGGATTGGATGATGTCCGATATATCATGGATGGGCAGACTTTCTGCCTTAAAAATGGTTGTACTACCAAAGATATTATATATTTCTTCGAACATTGCCCATATTAATCCCTCCATATGTACTCATTAGAATTCAAAAACTTTTTACTTCCTATATTTGGAAGGATAGGAAACCTAGGCAAGCAAGGAAAATACTGTCCTTACCTAAGCCGGAGGGAGGCATGGGACTCCCGGATCTTCGCAGGTACCAAATAGCATCCCTACTAGCACAAATAAATCCTTGGTTTTCAAAGGGGAAATTGATGCCATGGGTCCAGTTGGAATGGGATATGGCTACTCCATTCCCACTCACAGATTGCCTCTGGTTACCATCTCATGTTAGGATCCCATGGATCGAAAAATGTACGACGATATCCACAACCAGGAAAGTCTGGTTAGAAATGGTTAACGCGTCACCAGAAGTTGGTCTTCCTTCCACGGGTTTCTCACTGGAAGGACTGGCCGCTTTAATACCAAATTTAAGCTTTGAGACTTGGAAATCCCAGGGTATTTTTTCCCTTAAAGAAATAACTACACTCGGCACTCTTCAACCATTTACCCAAATTAATGCACAATTCCACACCTCATTTAGAGAGTTTTATAAATATTTACAAATAAGACATTGGCTACAAAGTACAACTCCACCCCCATACATCATCAAAGATCTACCTAAACTTTTAGCAAATCAACTAAATAAAGTTAATAACAAAGGAGCCATTACATGGTGGAACTCTCAATTAACGACTCCCACAGAATTCAACAAACCGGTAACAATTGTGAAATGGGAAACAGATCTCTCTTGTATCTTCTCTGAAGAGGACTGCCGTCTAATTTATAAAACTAGTCATAAAGTTTCAAAATGTATATCGCATATGGAACAATATTATAGGTTGCTCCACCGACAATATTTTACGCCTAAACTAATGCATACTATTTCATCATCCCACTCCAATTTATGTTGGCGGAACTGTGGCCATGTAGGCTCTTTACTCCACATATTTTGGACTTGCCCTTTTATCACTCCGCTATGGAAAGAGGTGTTTATTTTAATATCAAAAATTGTAAAGATCACTATCTCCCCGCACCCGGTTACAGCTATCTTTCATATATACAAAGACGATATGACCTCTAACGACCGTTATTTAATGGGACACGTCCTGATAGTCACTAAAATAATGTTGGCCCAAAATTGGAGAACTTCTATAATCCCCACTTTAGAAGATATAGAAAAAAAGGACAAAACTCACTTTGAGTTTGAAACAGCTGGAGTAAGCTACTCCACAGCACCATCCAATCCGCTAATTCAGTGGCTAAATTGGTCTGAATACTGGTCCTCAAAACCCGAACCCAGAGACCCAAACTATTACATTTTGGATAAATAACTGAGCTTGAGTGGATCATTGGAGGATACGGGGAGAGTTGTCTTGTCCCTTCTATGGCTTTGACCATCTGGAAGACATTACTATAGCTAGTAGTCTATATCTCGTCAATTTAGTTTGCAATTTGGGATTACTAGATCAAAATAACGTGATTATATATTAACTGATGAAACAGTTGCCTGTTCC
Source organism: Taudactylus pleione (assembly GCA_031769625.1). Lineage (NCBI taxonomy): Eukaryota > Metazoa > Chordata > Amphibia > Anura > Myobatrachidae > Taudactylus > Taudactylus pleione. The sequence continues at coordinate 3,568,658 of JAUIMM010000422.1, forward strand.
GGCCTGTATCAATAATACCAGGTTATATCTGTTAGTTTATATGCAAATATTGTACCAATTTGTCTATTTCTGTTTCCCCGATCCCTTCCCTTTTTTATTTCTGTATCCCAGATCCTACCCTTATAATTTTGAAACAATAAAAATGTAATGTTTAAAAAAAAATATATATCTGGCTGTCCCTAGCCTTTCAATTCGTTCATTAACCCTAGGCATTGGGTAGGCATCGAACTTTGACAGACTGTTCAATTTTCGGAAGTCATTGCAGAAACGCACACTCCCGTCGGGCTTTGGAATAAGCACAATGGGACTTGGCCACTCACTATGCGATTCTTCAATTACATCCAACTCTAACATTTTTTTAATTTCTTTTGATACTGATTCTCTTTGGGCTTCTGGTAACCTGTAGGGCTTTAATTTAACCTTAACCCCTGGGTCAGTGATTATGTCATGTTTAATGACCCTGGTTTTTCCTGGTATGTCAGAAAACAGCACCCTATTTCTGATAAGAAATTCCTTAACTTCCTGCTGTTGAACTGCTGACTGGGTTTTTGCCACTGTCACTTCGGGAACCAAGGGCCCTGGGTTTACTGGAGGGGCCCGGACGGCTGACAGGGCTGCTCTATCCTTCCAGGGTTTTATAAGGTTTACATCAGTGGTGTAAAACTCGGACCCTTCAGCTTTTGTGGGAATACATATCCCAGCATGCCCTGCCACAGTTTTAGCATGCCCTAATAGCAAAATTGTGGCCCTTCATGCTGGGATGTGTAGTTCCACTGCAGCTGGAGGGCCCGAGTTTGACACCACTGGTTTACATGGTATATCTGTTCTGGCTTTCTTTTCCCCGGCTGGTAAACTTTATAATTAACCTGCCTCACTTTTCTAAAATTTCAAAGGGTCCTTGCCATTTAGCCAAAAGTTTACTTTCTACTGTGGGAACCAACACCAACACTCTGTCCCCAGGAGCAAAGACACGTAACCGAGCATTGCGGTTGTATACCCTCTGCTGCGCCTGTTGGGCCTGTCCCAAGTTCTCTCTCACTATCGGCACCACAGCAGCAATTCTTTCTTGCATTTGGGAAACATGCTCAATAATGGTTTTATACGGACTGGACTGCCCCTCCCATGTCTCTTTGGCAATGTCTAGTAACCCCCTTGGGTGTCTCCCATATAACAAATCGAAAGGTGAAAACCCGGTGGAGGATTGAGGAACCTCTCTCATGGCCAACAACAAATACAGCAACAAGTAATCCCAATCTCTACCATCTTTGTCGACTACTTTTCTTAGCATATGTTTTAACGTCTTGTTAAACCTCTCCACCAACCCATCGGTTTGGGGGTGATAGACCGAAGTTATTAACTGTTCAATTTTGTACAGGTGGCATAACTCTTTCATGACTTTGACATAAATGGGGTACCTTGGTCAGTCAGTATTTCTTTAGGTATTCCCAACCTACTAAAGACATGGACTAACTCTCTACCAATGGACTTGGTTGATGTATTGGGCATTGGAATCGCTTCCAGGTACCTGGTAGCGTAAGCCATTATCACCAGAATATATTGATGGCCCCGGGCAGACTTCATTAAGGGTCCAACCAAATCCATAGCTATTCTTTCAAACAGCACCTCAATAATGGGACTAGGGGACTTTTAAAATGTGGTCTTGGAGCATGATGCTGACATTCAGGGCAGGATGCACAAAAGTCAGATACTTCTTTATGGACCCCGGGCCAGAAAAACCTCTGTAAAATTCGCTCAGTGGTTTTCTCTACCCCCAGGTGGCCTGCTTTTATATGACCATGAGCCAGATCTAACACTGTTTTTCTGTATGCTTTGGGTACTATTAATTGTTCCACAACATCTTCCCCTTTCTTAGTCACCTGATACAAAAAATCCTGACATACTGCCATGTGAGGATATGACAAAGGACTATCGGGGTTGATGGGTTTACCATCGATCACTTTGACATTATCCTTAGCTTTTACCAGAGTAGGGTAATTTAACTGCTCCACGACAAAGACCTCTCTTCTGACCTCTAAATCAGGCAGATGGTCAACTGGCTCAACAACCCTTCCCACCTCAGTGGGAGGCACATCACTTGGCGAGCCACCATCACGCTCCACATTCTCTAGTTTGCCAATCATACTAGAAAAAGGGAGCATCTCTGACCCTGAAGAGACTTCCTATGCTACTATATCAGTAACATTCTCAAATGGGTCAGGGTGATTTACCTCTGTATAAAATCGACTTTCCCACAACTTCCAGAAGTGAGCAAAGTCTCTCCCCAATGTTGCATCATGCATTAAGCCATGTACCAAACCCACAGAGACTATCGCGGAACCACATGGTGTTTCTATGTTCACTTCTGAAGTCACATAATAGCGAGTGTCCCCATGTATGCAGGTCACACCTACAGTTTTCCCCTTATGCTTCAAGGGGTTCACCAGTTCAGCTTTCATAAGTGTAATCAGGCTACCAGAATCTAACAGAGCCTCTACTTGGTTGCTTTCTACAGTGAGTACACACATGTGCTTCTCTGTCTCAGCCTGCCGGTCAGCACTACAGGCTGGCTGTACAAAGAAAGACCCCCGGCGTGTGACATGAGCAGTATCACATTGCATAGGTTCAGAGTTAAGTGAACAATTAGCCGCAATATGGCCGAAACCACCAAATTGGAACACTGAATCATATTAACATCTAGTCTTTTACGGGGCAGAAACCCTCCTGGCCTGGCTGGCCTATCTCCAGGTTCCACACCCTCAGTCTTAAGTACATTCCATAGCCCAGCACCCTTCTCCCCTGGAATCATCTTGCCAGTGTCGTTGGGAGTTCGCCGGTGCGCCATCGGGGCTCGGTGGGGCAGACTCAACAGCTCCTTAGCTGCCACGTACCTCTCCACCAGTTCGACTAACTGGTCTGCAGACTTAGGGTCTGCATGGCTCACCCACTTGCGCAGAGATGCAGGTAGCGATCGCAGATACCGGTCCCTATGACTCTTTCCACGATCTGTTGTCCTGTTAGCATCTCAGGCTGTAGCCATTTTGTGGTTAGATGGACGAGGTCGTGCATCTATGAGCATGGAGGCTTTTCCATTTGGAACTCCCAGCGGTGGACTCGTTGGGCCCGAACAAAGGTGACTCCCAAGCGAGTTAGGATCTCCCGTTTTAGCTTTGCATAGTCCTTGGCATCAGCCAGACACAAATCATAGTAGGCCTTTTGTGGTTCTCCAGATAGGAAGGGTGCCGCAAGTCTTGCCCACTGTTCCTTGGGCCAACTCTCCCTTTCTGCGGTTCTCTCAAATGCCGTAAGATATGCCTCCATGTCATCACTCTGGGTCATCTTCTGCAAAAAATGACTGGCGCTTATGGAGCGAGTGTGGGTTGGAGAGTCAGTGGAAGCATCTCCAGTCCGGACTACTAGGTGTTGTACCACCTTTTTTATGGCCTGACTGTTCTCCACTAAGGCCTGGCGGGTTTCCTCGATGGTAACTTGTTGTTGCCTCTGTGCTGCCTCCAAGGCCAATAGTTGCACCTGGGTGGATTCCTGCAGAGCTCTGGTAGCTTCTTGATGAGTGGACATAGCCTGAAGCAATGTTGTCCTTAGGGGTAGGCTGGAAGCAGAACCTGGCCTCTCGGAGCATCTGCTAACACCACCTTCATGGATTCCACAATTCCATGCCTGTCCCTTTAAATTTTAAAGGACAAATTTTTCCTTGCTGCAACTTCAATGTGTGTGTGCCCGCATTCTCCACCACTTGTGACACAGTCGGGATAGGGGTCCCTCTCCTGGGTAGATGGTCTCCGTCCTTCACACACATCAGCCAGAGAAACAAGACACAATTCTGGGGTTCTCGTGCAAGCTGTCTTTATTGTAAAGGGCATATAAATAAAACAAAACACAAATAAAATCCTAGCCCGTCTGGGCTCTAACTAGACAGTAGATTTCCTCACTATCAGGAGACTAAAAAAGTTCACGTCCACAGTACTTACAGGTGGTATCAAACAGTGTCTCAGAGCAAGCTAGCCTGCTGGCCTGCTCTTCCAGATGTGAGACACCTAATAAGCCTGCTACCAGGCTGAAAGGCCCAACATCGGGAGTGGCCTTTGGATGGAGCCCTCCCTCTCCTCACATCCACACCCCTAGGACCCATTCCGGCTTTTCTCCAAAGCCGACAATTCCAAACAGACTTCTCCTGGGGGTTTTAAAACACATAGGACAGGAATCTAGGACACACATAGTAGCCACACCAAACTTTTCCACTGCTTCTATCACAATATATATATGTATGTATTAGGGATGTGCAGGCTCGGTTCTACTCGGTTCCGTTCTGATTTTTTTACCGAATCTTATTGGGTATCAGCTGTCATGAGTTTTGGATAGCCAATAAGATTCGGTAAAAAAAACCGAACGGAACCGAGTAGAACCGAGCCTGCACATCCCTAGTATGTATATATATATATATACATATATATATATATATATATGTATATATACAGTCAGGTGCATAAATATTGGGACATTGACAGAATCTTCATATTTTGGCCTCTATTCACCACCACAATGGCTTTGAAATGAAACAACCAAGATGTGCTTTAACTGCAGACTTTCAGATTTAATTTGAGGGTAATTACATCCAAATCAGGTGAACGGTGTAGGAATGCCTTACACTTTTTAAGGGGCCAAAAGTAATGAGACAAACTAAGCAATCCTAAATCTAACTTTCACTTCTTAATACTTTGTTGCAAATCCTTTGCAGGCAATTACAGTCTGAAGTCTGGAACACATAGACATCACCAGATGCTGGGTTTCATCCCTGGTGATGCTCTGCCAGGCCTCTGCTGCAAATGATAGAGCCAAAAGCACTCCTGGGCTTGTGGCAGCGAGACCCTACCGCAGGGTCTTGTCGCAAGCCCAATGGTCGCGATGGTCATGACCATCGCGACCATCTTTTTGGCTACTCGCATAAGCTGTGGGTGGTCACCCACAGCTATGCGAGCTGCCAGGAGGCCGCTCCAATTTTAGGTAGGAGAGCCCTGGTTCAGAGCGAGTGCTCTGGTCAGAGCGTCTGGCTCTGAATCAGGCCCTCTGTTTTAAAGCTGTCCGTGGGGTCAAATTTCAATTGTTTATAACAACTGGAATCAAACAACTGACTCATGGCCTCAGACACATAATCTTCATAATCCCACACGACCACATCACCACCCTTATCTGCGGGTCGGATGACTATCTGTGTATTATGACGCAGTTCCCTGATCGCCATATCTTCTTTGGCAGAAAGATTTGGTCGAAAAATCTTCGCTTTACGAACAGCGGGGAGGGTGTCTTCCCTGATCAATTTCGTAAAGGTCTCAATGGAGGCGTTATTGGATGGTGGATCAAATGTACTGGCCACTCTAAAAGGACTGGCCTGGTCAGGCACACCTTCCCTCTTGGCAAAAAAATCTTTCAATCTAAGGGATCTATGAAAATTATAAAGTTTTTTTTCATAATCAAAATCATGTTGTTTAAAAGTTTTAACAAAAGATAACCCTTTGGACAAGACAGATAATTCATCAGGAGTAAGTACATGCTGTGAGAGATTAAACACAGTCATTTCCTCAAATTTCTGGGGCCTCTGCCTCCTCTTTTTGTGCCGCTGCCCCCTTCTCCTGCAGCATCTCTTCCTGGCGGGTCTGCTTTTATCCTGCTCAGTGCTGAATCTCGCTCTCCTAAAAAAGCACTTCTGCTTTGTGTAGAATTATCAGAATCACTATGAGAGGTGTGGGACTCAATGTCTGTGAAGTGCATCTCGGTTCTCCTGCGAGCCATGTTACCAGGGTGCCAAGGGTGCCTGTTGCCCTGATTGAGCAACCACGGATATACCCTCATTTCTTTGTAGTCATCACGCACTTTCTTGTATTTGGCTTTTTTAAAAGAGAGTAATTCTGTTCTGAAGGTACTGATAGTATTATCAAGTTTGGTCAACCATTCACCACAGGTATCTGCTCTTAACGTCTCAAGACCCCCTCTCTCACATTCCATTATCTCTTTTTTAACATTTTCAATGTCAGTATTCACTTGCTGTACCACTAGAACCATCAGATCTAGGCTGCATTGATTCAAAATCATACACCACTGACGGCAGAACTCCTTATTGCTTCTACCTAACGTGGGTTGATTGCGAATTCTAAAACCCCTAGGGATTAACCCTTCTTTATGGTACTGTGAAAGGGTCAACCCATGTAATTCCAGCTCAACAGCCCTTTTGTGTAACTTAATCAAATCTGTATAAATCTCAACTGGTGTATCAACATCAAAAGCCAGTTGAGATGTATTAGAAAACAGGATTTTAGACACGTCCTTGTCAAGAAATCTTTTAGTGCTTGTAAAATCTGCAGCTCCCAGATCCATGATGGTACTTGTTAATGCAGTATGGAATACACTGTTGGTGTGAGTAAACAAAATGACACTATAAAACACAATAAAAAACAATATCCAAATATTGAAATCCAAAAAGAAAAAGATAACATAAACCAATTATAATTCTGGTGCAATCCGGATACAAAAAATTTGTATAATATAACAGGAGAAATGGAGCGCACTCAGTTAATTTGTAGATCAGCAGGTGCAAGGTCAGATGAAATCCAAATATACATACAGTCCCAAAATAGTGACAAAATGGAACCAGGACCAGCACACCACTGTATTCAAAACATGTTGATTTAATGAACCATCACAAAAAGTGTCCAAGTACAGCCATAAAGGGTATAAGAACTGACTGAATTAAATACACGATAGATGATACTTAGCAGTTCTAGCAGTTCAGATGCACATGTGAAAAACCGGGGGAGTCATGCTCTGAACCTGGATCAACCCCGACGTCCGTTTCGTCTACCTTCATCAAGGGACTAAAGCCTAACCATCCAGAGCAGTATTAAATACCCAAAGGCATAAGTGTCAAGCCACCTCACCTGTGTCAGATGGCAACAGTCGGCAAGAGCGGGATTCCACGTGTGCGCCCAAGTCCTGGCCAGCTGCTCCGACGTCACCGCCGCCGCACCCACTAGTGATGCGGCGGAGGTAACCATAGAAACAGCAAGCCAAAGACCGCCGCAGGTCATGTAACCAGCACACAGCCTGACATGCCATACTGGCACCCAACATAAAACCCCTGCACATAATAACAATAAGACATGTGAACTCACAAACACCATGTAACACCTAAATGTAGATCACACTATAATCATAAATATGACAGCAAAGAATCCCCTAACTCGGGAATACTGAAAACATTACTAATACATATATTATATTGTAGAAATGGAGATAATGAGTCACTGAATGCTACTAAAAAGGGATTGATTGAGAGTACCACCTGATAATATAAAGCACATCTTGTTTGTTTAATTTCAAAGCCATTGTGGTGGTGAATAGAGGCCAAAATATGAAATTTCTGTCAATGTCCCAATATTTATGCACCTGACTATATATACCACTCAATGGTTTTTGTGTATTTAAAATATTTTCAACATAGATTAATACTGAAGACATCAAAACTATGAAAGAACACATATGGAATTATGCTGTAAACAAAAAAGTGTTAAACAAATCAAAATATGTTTTATATTTTAGATTCCTCAAAGTAGCCCCCTTTTGCTTTGATGGCAGCTTTGCACACACTCTTGGCATTCTATCAAGTCAGCTTGATGAGGTAGTCTCCTGGAATGGTTTTCTTACAGTCTTGAATGAGTCCCCAGAGGTGCTGAGCACTTGTTGGCTGCTTTTCCTTCACTCTGCAGTCCAACTCATCCCAAACCAGCTCAAATGGGTTTAGGTCGGGTGATTGTGGAGGCCAGGTCATCTGACGCAGCACTCCATCACTTTCTTTCTTGGTCAAGTAGCTCTTAAATAGCCTGGAGGTGTGTTTGGAGTCATTGTCTTGTTGAAAAACAAATGATGGTCCCAGTAAGCGCAAACCAGATGGGATGACATGGCGCTGCAGAATGCTGTGGTAGCCATGCTGGTTAAGTGTGCCTTGAATTTTGAATAAATCACCAACAGTGTCACCAGCAAAGCACCCCCACACCATCACACCTCCTCCTCAATGCTTCACAGTGGGAACCACACATGCAGAAACCATCTGCTCACAAAGACACGGTGGTTGGAACCAAAAATCTCAAATTTGGACTCATCAGACCAAAGTACAGATTTCCACTGGTCTAATGTCCATTCCTTGGGTTTATTTGCCCAAACAATACTCTTTTTCTTCTTGTTCATCCTCAGTAGTGGCTTCTTTGCAGCATTACGACCATGAAGGCCTGATTCACGCAGTCTCCTCTGAACAGTTGATGTTGAGATTTGTCTGCTGCTTGAACTCTGTGAAGACTTTATGTGGTCTCTAATCTGAGGTTCTGTTAAGTAGCGGTTTCTGAGGCTGGTAACTCTAATGAACTTATCCTCTGCAGGTAACTCTTGGTCTTCCTTTCCTGGGGCGGTCCTCATGAGAGCCAGTTTCATCATAGCGTTTGATGTTTTTTGCAACTGCACTTGAGGCTACATTCAAAGTTCTTGAAATTTTCCGTATCGAATCACCTTCATGTCTTAAAGTAATGATGGACTGTCGTTTCTCTTTACTGAGTTGAGTGGTTGGTGCCATAATATGGATTACAACAGTATTCAAATAGTGGTGTCCACTGTGTACTAACCCTACCTCTGCACAACACAACTGATGGTCTCAAACACATTAAGAAGGCATGTAATTCCATATATTGACTCTTGACAAGGCACACCTGTTAATTCAAAACCATTCCAGGAGACTACCTCATGAAGCTGGTTGAGAGAATGCCAAGAATGTGCAAAGCTGCCTTATATGTGTATAGTTATGTATATATGTATATTTATATATTAATGTATACATATATATGTTTATACATGTATGCACATGTCCAAGCCCCTCTCAGTCAGCCACAGCACAGACCAACACCCTCTCTCTGCCCCCAGTCAGTGCCCAGTGGGTGCCTGCAACACCTCCCCCTTCCAGCTAGTACCAAATACCTCCTTCTGAGCAGGGACTCTGCTAAAGCTGCTACCAAAGATGCCGCATGGTCCGATGGCTGTGCGGCATGCTGGGCGGCTAATGGAGGTGGACCACAGTTGTCACTCATGTCTCTGCTCTGCAAAGGCCCATGGGAGGAGTGGCAGCGGCTGGGCATGCACAGCGTGCCCTCCCGTGGCCATCTTGTTTCCTCCTGTAGTGTAGACTATTGGAGCAAGTCCAGGAGCCTGGAAGAGTAGCAGCAGAAGAACCTAGCACTGCCCTGGACATATATGTACATATTGGGATCTATAGCAGTGCACCCCTAATAGTGCATGTTTTCCAGATCTCCTAGTTGGTGCACAGGTTATTTATTACTGTCTGATACATGTTAAAAGATCCACAGGTGGTGCTAATTATTTCATTTGTGATACTGAGAAGAATATGCAACACTAGCAAAATTCTATTATATTACTATTTCTACTGTGGTCATGTGTGTGCTGGGAAGGGGGGTTTGTCCTGCGTTTGTCTATGTGTAGCCCTGACTGCCAGCCATGGTTAGGAGAAGTAAGGCTTCGGTAGCTTATTCTTCAAAGAGGGGCTGGGCAAGTGGTGGAACTTCAGTTGGGGTGCCCGGAGGGGGCTGAAACATTTACACAGTACATAGCAAGTGCAGACTGTGCAATGCAACCTATTTGAATGGCTGCACACCGGGGAGTTACACCACTGGGCAATGTAAAAATATTATTTACAGTATATACAAAATAAAAAAACAAAGCAGTATAGTGGGAATTACTGTTGAAACAATGGCATTGAGTGTACAGCAGTGGCGGGCTGGCTGGGGGGCAGGGTGCCATCTGCCCCCTGGGCCGGTACATTTCTACTACTGTAGGGCCGCCGGCACACCCAGCAAGCAGGGAGAATCGTTGGCCTGCCTTTTAGCGTTTACACTAACCACAGCAGCCTGTCAGTGGATGTCTGAGGCCCTGCCCCCCAGTCACTAGCCGAGACCCCCCCCCCTCCCAGCCACATCACTGGCTGATCAAATTTGGCCATCAACAGATATGGTGATGCAGTGGAATGCTTCACCTCCCTGCAGTGACCCGGTGACTCCTCTCCTCTGCACCGTGTGACGTCAGAACGTGTCACATCACAAAGGCGCCACCCCGCCGCCACTGCACCCTGAAGGAACGGAAGCAGCAGCACTGCAGAGCAGTTACAGGCAATTCCATGAAGGTGTTCCGAACTTGGCAGGGTGACTGAGCCTCCTTAGGTGATGTGCCAGCCCTGCTGACTGCCAGCCTCGCTGCTGCTGAAATATTAAATATTTAAGTATAATGCACTGCAGGCTAAGGCTAAATATATATATACTGTACAGATATATAATATATATATGTATGTATATATGTATACTGTACATATATATATATATGTAGACAAATATATATATATATATGTAACATGCAAAGGTTCGGCACTCAGTCAAAAAATACAAAAAAGCGGGGTGCCATCCTAAAGAGTAATATGTAGTCCAATGCTCTGCCTATGAAAGGTATGAGAACCCCCAGGGGTAGAACAAACAGAGGAGGCACTCCCTTGTAGTATGAAAAAAAGGGTTATAATATACTTATAACATGTTGAATAGTGGTACAGAGATTTGTCAACGTTTCCGCAGACCTTTTCGTCAGGACTGTACATCAGGCATTAAACAAACTGTGATAAGTGCTTACCTTAAATACTGGTGTGTGTATGTGCTGGAAGGTGCTGAAGGGAAAGGAGAGCAGCAGCGGGCGTCCCAGCCGCGAGGTCCGGGTGAGCATCCTGCGGAAGCAGGGGATTCCACAGAGGGTTGCCCAGCAACGCAGACGCGTATCCAGTGACGTCATCGGGGGACCCGGCTGCCGCGATGAACAATGAAGAGAGAGAGTGTATGTTTCTCGTGTGCGGACAGTAGCGCTGTCCGACTGTGAAGAAGAACAAGTGAAGTGAGATGAAGCTGTAAAACCTGTGAACATAAAGCAGTGCATAAATAAAAAGTAAAAAGGTCAAAAAGAGACTATTGTTAGGCAAAGGATAAGACTGGATGTAAGGTGTTGGAAACAAGGAGAAACAGATGATGTGAAATATGGAGGAAAATATGTTAAGCATACGAGAATGCATAAATTAATCAAGTAAAGTCATAATTATAACACGCAGAAATGCAAGCAGGGGAACGATGCATAAGGGCTCCACAGAATTGCCAAAGATTATACCACTCTGTTAGGAAAGAAAATTATTAAATACATGGGAAATGGACAAATCAAGCAGAGAGGAGACATTAGGAAGCAGACATAGAGTGTACTGAAAGCAGAAAGACAAGAAGGACAAGAGTAGAGGAAAAAAAAGGGGGGAGAGGTGGCGTGGGGGGGAAAGGGAAAGGGAAGGGGATTGGTGTTGAGAGGGAAAAGGAGGGGAGAAGGGGAAAAAGAAAGGGAAGAAAAAAAGGGGGGAAGGGAGTAACTGCAAGAGCAGAAAAGAAACTGTAAGAGAACAAGGGTGGAGAAAAGAACAGAATAGAAAGCAAAGAAAGAAAAAGAGTTAGAGAATGACGAAGGAAAGAATAGAAAATACGAGGCTGAAACATGGAAAAAGAAAATATAAGAATCTAATAGAAGAAAAAAATTAGATACAGGTAAAAATAAACTTGGAAGTAAAAAATGAAAAAGGCTTAGGTCATAAAATAATGTTCCAAGAAAATTTTTCATTTAAACCTCGTGGGGAAATAGTGTCCAATCGATATATCCATCTTGCTTCCAATTGGCTCAGGCGTTTGGCACGATCACCACCGCGAATATCCATTGGGATATGGTCAATAATCTTGTAGCGTAGAGATGAAGCTGATGTCTAGCATGTTTAAAGTGTCTGGCCACAGGCTGTTCCATTTCTTTGCCCGAAAGGGCCGCTCTAATGGCCGACCTGTGTAGAGCCATACGTTCACGGAACATACATGTGGTCTGGCCCACATACATCAGACCACAGGGGCACATGATGATGTAAATGATGAATTGAGACATGTGTGGGGATGCTTAAAATAATGGCCACTCTCCATGTAGTTGCAAGTAGTGCATGATATGCATCTATAGCAGCCAGGTTTGTTCTACCCCTGGGGGTTCTCATACCTATCATAGGCAGAGCATTGGACTATATATATATGTAGATAGATATATATGTATGTATATAAATATATGTATGTATATATATATATATATATATATAAATAAATATATATATATATATATATATATATATATATACAATCCCTTCAGGACCGGCACTCTCAGTATTCAGCTGCTCAGGTGCCCTCCGTACAACATTTCATGCAATTTTCCAAATAAACAGAGGCATCCAGAGACTGATGAAAATTAATAAATTGCGTGTAATAATAAAGTTGATACATTGATTTAAATCTGTTTGTAAGGAACTTAACACTCAAACTGCATTTTTTTAAAAAAAGGAGATGCCCCAGTACGAAATTGGGAGCAGAATCAATCAGGTACTCAAACATCTGGACTTAAATTAAAAACCACCTATTATCCAATAGAATCAAAAGGCCCATATATAGAAATGTTCTCCCAAATGGTCAAAAATGGAATAGATAACATTAATAGAGAAGGTATGATAGAAATTAAAAACAAAAATGAAAATTTGAATAATAAAAACATAGTAATAAAAAGTGCGGACAAGGGAGGAGGCATTGTAATCCTTGATCGGGAAGACTATGTAGAAGAGTCCTATAGGTTATTAAATGACACAGTCTCGTACAAAAGATTGGGGGGTGATCCTACAATAGAATATTTAGATAATCTAAGAACTCTATTAAAAAAGGGATTAAATAATAAATGCATTTCGATTGAGGAATATAAATATCTTCTAAATGAAACACCAAGAATTGCAATGTTTTATCAGATCCCCAAAATCCACAAAATAACAGTAAACCTCCAGGATGCCCAATAATCTCTGGGATTGGGTCCCTTACATCGAGGGTTTCAGAATATGTAGATACCTATATCAAGAAATATGTTTTTAAACTTGAATGTTATGTTCAGGATTCGACCCATATACTTCAGATAGTCAATGGTCTGGAATGGAAATTGGAATACAAGTGGTGCACGGTAGATGTACAGTCTCTGTACACCGCAATCTCCCATGAGAAAGGGATTGAGAGTATCAGAGATTGTTTGGTAACTGACAATGAAGTCCCCTTACAGTTGGTGGATTTCATTTGCGAGAGTCTGAATTCTGTGTTAAAACACAATTATTTTACTTTCTTGGAGGAATGGTTTTTGCAGACGTGTGGGATAGCGATGGGCGTGATTTGCGCACAAAGTCTAGCAAATCTTTACATGGGTGCTTGGGAAAAAACTATATATATAGGTTTTCATTCAGTAATAACATTTAAAAGATTTATAGATGATATTCTTATCATCTGGAGTGGGGATAGAGAGAGCTTTGATAGATTTATGAAAGAGCTAAATGTAAATACTTTCAATCTAACATTCACCCACACTTTTAATGAAAAGAAGATTGAATTTTTAGATTTAGTATTTGATACAACCAACTTTGAGAAGACGAAAGAAATTGAGACATATACATTCTTCAAGAAAGTTATTTGGAATTTTCTAGCTGCCACTTTGAGAAATGGAAAACAAATATACCGGTTTCCCAATTCTCGCGACTTCTGAGAAATTGTAGCTCTCTTCAAAAATGTGACCAACAATCTGAACTATATAATCAATGTTTTTTAGAACGTGGATATCCAGTAGATATTATTATCCAACAGGCCAAAATAAAAGC